>JAWWTY010000001.1:35324471-35348930 GCA_035222235.1 Margarornis squamiger
ACTTGGATTGTCTGAGTCTTCAGTGTTCTAGTCTTTTCACAGTTGTGGATATGTTCTTCTCCTAGGGTAACAGAGTATTGCCCTTAAGTCCTTCCCTACAGTCTAAATTAATAAGCATTTTTTGGGGAAAAGAGAAAAGAAAAGGTAGACACCAGAGTCTTTGTGTAACCAAGGACATTATAGGCTGTGGGAGAAGCACTGAGGTTGGACTGTGTAGCTGTTCTCTTACTGCATAAACCTGATATACCTGCTTTGTGCTTGGTCCGTGTACACGTGGTTCACTCTGAAAATAAAATGGACCAAGAACCTGTCTCATGTCCTGAAGACAAATAGAGCAGCATACCTTGGATCTGCATGTCTAACTCCTCTTTCTGCATCCCAGAGCAGGATAAACACCACTCTGCTTCCCACTGGCTATAGTTCCTGCCCTGTACTATTCCCCAAACTATGTCTTGCACATCTCTGGGAGAGTGTTGGCTGGCATGGGCCAAACCTGCACCAAGTCAAGGCTAGCAGCTGAAGAAAGGCACAGGAGGAGCTTTGCTGATGCAGTTGGAAATTGTCATGTAGCTCTGCAAATGCAGCCTGTTTTCCTGGTATGTAATGCTATCAAACGGTGTGATAAGAACCCAGTCGCTCCAATGATCCAGAGTTAGTTAGTACCTATGATTTCCCAGATGCCTGGCAATGTGTAGGGAGTCTTTAACTGAGCTTTCAATACTGGTTTCACAGAGTGGTTTTACAGTGAAGCAAATAGGTTTTCTCAGCACATCACTGGATCAACGGACAATTGATCCCATGGATGCAACTGTCTTGCTGCAGGGAGCCCTATATTACTGCATGTTAATGTTTCCTTTGAGTATAGATGAAAAAACTGAATGTTGTTCATCTGATTGTGGTGGGAATCCAGAGAAAAAATATTTGTGTCCATGTCTAAACGAGAGGTTTTGGATGCCTCATCCCTGTAAATGTTCAAGGCCAAGTTGGATTGCGCCCTGAGCAACTTGATCTAGTGAATGGCATCTAGTTTTAGAACCAGATGTTCTTTAAAGTCCCTTCCAACTCAAACCATTCTGTTTCCTTTATTTTTTTAAACAGATTTAAAGGATAAGGTTGATTTTAGGAGCTGATCTGTATTTGTCTTAGAGGCGTGGAAACATTGTCTGGCTTCTGTCTTATGGTTCTTAAGGTCTTATGTTCTTCTGTCTTTGAGTTTATCTAGCTTTTAGGAAGCATGTGTGCATTTTACCCTGTCTGTACTAGAGAAAATATACATATGTGTCAAAATTTCAGGAAAAAAGTGTTATTTGGTATATTAGTTTTGCTGGGATAGTGTTCGGGTTTTTTTTTTTGTTTTTGGTTTTTTTTTTTTTTTTTTTGTTTTTTTGTTTTTTGTTTTTTTTACATAATAGCTGGCATGGGGCTGTGGTCTGGATTTGTGTTGGAAACAGTGTTGATAACACAGAGATATTTACATTATTGCTCAGCAACATTTACCCAGAGACAAAGCCTTTTCTGCTCCTTGCTTCACCTCACCAGCAGAGGCTGAGGGTACACAAGGAGTTGGGAAGGAACACAGCTAGAACAGCTGATCCCAACTGGCCAGCAGGATACTACACGGCATTTGGCATCCTGCTCAGCATATGGAGGTGGGGAAAGAAAAAAGGAAGGGGGTGATGTTCAAAGTTATGACTTTTGTCTTCCTGAGTTACCATTACTCATGATGGAGCCCTGTTGTCCCGGGAATGGCTGAACACCTGCCTGTCCATGCAAAGTGGTGAAAGAATTTCTGTTTTACTTTGCTTGTGTGTGTGACTTTTGCTTTTCCTATTAAACTGTCTTTATCTCAACCCACGAGTTTTCTTACTTTTACTCTTCTGGTAGTCTCCCTCATCCCACTAGAGGCAGCGAGTGGCTGTGTAGGGCTGAGTTTCCACCTGGGGTTAAACCGTGACATTTGTCTTTGCAGCAAGCCGCAACGGCCTTTAAAGGTCTGTAGTGTTACAGTTGGAAGTAGGACTTGAAATAGTTCTGGGGCTGACTTTGAGGTGTTTAGCAAAACATGGATTGAAACCCCTATGTTATTTTTTAAAGTTAGACATTAACCTAGGGAACTAATATTGGTAAAACTTCTCTTCAAGAGGCGTAAACAGGGAAGCAGGTTTTCCCTAGTGAAACTTGTAATATGTTTCAGCTGAAGTTTGGAGACCTTGATTTTAGACGGGTAGTTTGTTGGACACTAGGGTCATCAAGTCTTAGTTTAGATCTGGATTGTGCTGCTAAAGTCCTCAGAAACATCACGAGATGTACTTAAAAAAAAAAAAAAAAAGAAGAAATAGCAAAACCAACTTGTCCTTTGACTTCATAGTCAAGACCTTCATACAAGAGTTGATGGCAAAACTAGACAGGCAACTTGTCCAAGAGCAGTGACAAGGTTGCAGGCCTGGCTTTCAGTCCAGACCTAATACTTACCAACCCTGGCAAGTTCCTGGGCTGGGCAGTTCTGTGCTCCTGTGTCCTGAAACTCCTGATCTGGGACTTACCTTTCCATATAGATCTCCTATATGGAAAAGTCTTGTTTAATACCTGCAACTGAGATGATACTAGAGTGTCACAAAGTATTGCTAGGGTATGGTCTTGACAATTTTAAGCATGACTTGACTTCAGCAGTGTGTATGGACCACCTCTAGTCTCATTGCAAAATTGCTAAAACATCTATAGGATCTGTGTTTAAGAATTATAAAATACATATAACTGGATAAGACTCAAACTGCCCAGGAGCTATACAAATCCACTTTGTTTTCAAATATGTAGAACTATTTGTCTTCTTTTTCCTTGTATGTAAGAATTAACTGCAAATAGTTAAAATTATGGCCAAGTGTATAGGCAAACTCTTCCCACAAACAGGAATGGAGAAAATTATGACTCTCACTGATACTATGGAAGGAAGAAGGCCTACTGAACTTTTTTCTAACCAAATCTTTTGATAAATCCTACTAAGTTTACTGAATGCTGTTGGCCCAACTGTCTTTTGAAATATTTTCTCTCAGCACACTTACTGTACTGCAGGAGTAAAATCCTATAATGAATTTCTTCATTACAGCTATTAGGAGCTATTAGGCTCCCCTTCTTACTCTATTCCAGAATGAAGAGATCTTCTTGAGGTCACTTTCTTCATGAAGAGATAATTTTATCAGGTCTTACTCCACTGGAAAATTGAAGCTGAATGTCCTTTTTAATCTGAAGGAAGATCAAGTGGATATTCCCCAGGTGAAAGGTAGCAGACAGTAAAAGGGCCCCCAGCTCTCTAGGGAAATGCTGCCTGAGTGATCTGTGAAAGCATCCTATACCACTGGATGATAGTATTAATTCATGGGAAAAAAATTACCTGTTACACAATAAATAGTTTGGAGCTACAATGTCCCCAAGTAAACCTTGTGAACACATGTATATTTAGGAGAGTTAAATCAGGGCTGGTGTTGGCATTGCATGTCCTCCCCAGGAATTTCTAACCATCCTGGGCAGAAAGTGCACTATCCGCTTCATTCTTTCACACATTTTCTCAGATAAAGTAATCTCCGCAGGAAAAAAGGTACTGAAGTAGGATGAAGAATTTGGCTTCATACAGGCACAAGCCATGGCTTGGACCCTAGCTTTTGATAGGTAAACTACAAGATGTTTCCCTGGGTAAGGATGCTATCAAAGCTACAGTTGTCCAAAATTCCGTGTCAAATTCAAGTGTTTCTCAAAGATGATCCTAAAGATGACCTATACTCTCAGGCTTGCACCTGGGTGTAGTATGTGGTAGGTGCAAATTGTTCCAATCAAATAAATTAATATCTCCTAACTGATTGTGTATCTCACCTGAAAAAAAACTAATCTCTCTAATGATTTTTTTGTAGGCTGCATTTTAAAGTGAAGAGCTCGGCACTGAGAGGAAAGATCATGAGTTCTAGTTTATTTTTTAAAAAGATTGTCAAGGGAATCTTAAAGACTGGGACACATTTTCCAGTCAACAGTTTAGTCAAAATGATACACAGGGCCATAAAAGACAGCCCTGTGAGGGTTGGTTCAGTCTCTGTTTTTACGGGTGCCTGTGGTGCAGTGACCAAAGAGCAGGTTACAGTGCTGTAGCACTTCGACATGTAGGCTGTGCCTTGTCAACGAGCAGTTGAATAGAGTTCAACCTTGTGGCACACAGAGGTTGCTGTTTCTCTAGACACTGGACAAAAATACAGAAGGAGACAACCCTTCCTATCAGAAGAGTACAGTCCAAATAACCCAGGCAGGAAAGAGATATAGAGGGAGTTAAAAATAGTTTGACAAAGACACCCAGCTGGTGGCAGGCAGGTATGTAAAGTGTGTTTCTGGTGAGAAGACAATTTTTAAAGGTTTCAGGTATTCTTCAAACAGCACACCATGCAAATTTATAATTATGTGATTTTGTGTTATGATAATTGCATCATTATTATTTACAACAGCCTTTGTAATGAGACTGAAGTTGCTTCACATTGTTATAAGGTGAACCTGTGTGGAATGTTATGAGGCACTTTGAGGAAGCCAATGAGCAGCCTGGGAGTTTGGACCTGAGGCACAAGGGCAGGGTTTGTTTGAGAAATGAGAATGAACTGTGTCCAGCATAGGCAATGAAGGGATTGTAAGAAGGTCAAAGGGAATTAATAAAAATCTAAATACCTAGTTTGAAAAAGTGAACAAAGAGCTGTTTTATTGCTGAAAATGCAGAGCCTTTCCACTTTGTGGTGCAAGGTTAATTTAAATCTTATGTAGGGAAAATGATGTTATGGTAGATTTGTGCATACAGTGAAAGTAAAACCAAAGCTACTGTAACAATTTCTTATAGGTTAATTCTCTGCAACTTTTAAAAATATTTATTTAATACAGTGTTTTTTCAATTAAAACTGCCAACTACTTAAAAAGGAAAAAAATCCATGAACACTGGACTGTTTAAAAATCTATACATATCCACTGGGAGAGAGTACAAAGTTAAAGACCAAAATTTCCACCAGTGACAGTTGTACCCTGTTGTGTTAATGTCACCCATATGTTTCAGCAAAGCCTTCTCCTACCCAGCAATTTAAAGTGCATTCCACTGGAAAACTAACACAGACCCCTGAGCAGTATAATTCATCTTCCTGCTACATTTTTGTCCATGGAAGGTAGCCATGCCTTAAAGCTTCCCCAGCTTAATGAGCAGTTTGTCTTTTGGGTCTGGTAACAGCTAATATCTCCTTGTAGTCATATAAATCCTGATGCATTCAGATGAGGTGGAAAAGATAAAAATATGCTGCCAGAGAACTGGATAAAACAATCAGAATAACTTTTGTATCATAATTTGAAATATAAAAATATTTCCTATGTATATTAGATCACTTTGCTGGCATCAAGCTGATTCTGTTGGTATCAGCTGCTTGGTTTAGTAAGTGGTGAACATCAGACTGGCCTCCAGGATTTATATAAAGATAACATGCAGAATAAGATCTTACAGGGAAATTAAGGTCTGGTTTACAGAAAAAAAGTCTGAAGCTTTTTCTCCAGACTGTGAACAAAATGCTATTTCTACTTTTTATAGCAGGTGAAAATGCATGGAGGAGAAGGGGAAAAAGTAATTCTTATATCCACTGGGGACACGAAGAAGACTTAAATCATCTAAGAAGGGCTTAAAGTGAAAGAGTATAGATTTAGACTAAATATTGGGAAGAAATTCTTTACTGTGAGGGTCATGAAATAGGTTGCCTAGAGAAGCTGAGGCTGCTCTGTCCCTGGAAGTGTTCAAGGTCAGGTTGGATGTGGATTCTGAGCAACCAGCTCTAGCGGATGGTGTCCCCACCCATGCCATGTAGGGTTGGAACTAGCTGACATTTAAGGTCCTTTTCAATGCAATCCATTCAGGATTCATTATATAATACAACAATTCATCTGATTTGTAGGTTCTTCGCACTTGTTTGAGGGTAACTGACCCATCCAACTGATCATTCTCATTGAGCTCCTCCAAAAAACTCTTCAGCTGATCCAAATTCTTTTGGGAAAGCAGTTCTCAAAAGTGCATATCAAGCTTAGGTAAAGTGTTACTAGGTCTGTGGAAAGTGAAGGAATTACTTAATTCATAGGCATCTCTGAAATTCAGCAGAACCCTCAGGGTAACCTGAATCCATCTGGCCTGCTTATCACCTTTATAACACTGCCAGTGCATGATGAGGTTTCTCAATGCACACATATAAAAGAATAACAAGAAGCAAAAGCAATCTTCTAAATTGCTTCTTTGTTTTCATTTGGAACTTAATCGTGTTTCCAGGTCTTTTTATAATGACCCTGTAAAATCATTGACTGCTCATTTTGGTTTGTTTGGTTGTTTTGTTTTGGGGTTTTTTTTTGGTACATGCTGCTCTTAAAATCTGAGTCAAGCTCTATATTAGAACAACCTATTCAGTAAGAGCAGGGTAGGTAATTTAATTTTACATTGGAATAATGTAATCTTCCTGTTACCTTTCTGTTTTTATTTATAAATGAAGAATTCATCTCCTTTTGCCCTTGCTCTTCCTTCTATTGCCAGAGATGAGAAAAAGGCCTGGAATCTCTACTGGTTATAGAAACTTCTATCAAACTTTTTTTTTTCCATAGTCACAAATATCGTTACAGTCCTATGCTGCAGACTTTCTTCCCTCTTTTCCTTACTCCATCTCCCTTAGTGCTGTAGGGTCAGTTTGCCATTTATCAGCTTGACAGTACCCAAAAGCCTTTCACACTGGTACAGGCACAGCAAGCTGATTCTCCCTTGCATCCCATCACATTCGGATATTTAAATAATCAGGGTGCTTCTTGTCTTTGCCTATTTCTGTCCATGAAGGAGCTGTGAGTCTGCAGGCTGAAAGCTGTTTGCTTATAGTCATATTTAAGACTTGCAAAGGACAGTACTTTTAATTTCTTAATTTTCAAGCCATTGTCAACGCCAGGATATGCAAATGCAGGACATGAAGCTTGGCAGAAACAACAGCACTTGGAAAACCTCATTAGAGTACCTCATGTACTGCTGGGGCCAGAGCAAAACTATCCTTAACAATATGCTCTTGTTCAGAGGGCGATGAAGAGAAGCAGCTTATTTTCCATTGTTTTCTATCACTCTCCAGAGTCCAATTCTCTTCACTGAGAAGGACAGAAGCTCTTAATGTAAGCACCCAAAAATAGGCTTGGGAACAAACTCCGTCATGTTCCATTTCCAACATCGGTACTAAACTTCTGGCCCATCTGTTAGAAAACCACAAAGGATGTGGAAAAGTTGGGTTCAGTTCCCTCCTCTTCCTGGGGAAATGGGAGCCTGATTCACTTCCACAAGTTTTGTATTGTGCAGCTACTTGTGAAAACTGCCTGACCTTGAGTTTGTCAGAGATAGCCACAGTCCTGCTGTATTTCCTTGAAAAACTGGCGATGTGAATATAGCTTCATACAGAATTATCGAGTCACAGAATAGTGAGTGAAGGCCTTCTGCAGATAGTCTAGTTGGTTCATCTGCTCACAGTAAGGTCAACCAGAGCAGGCTGGCCATGGTCATGTACAGTCAGAATCTGCGTATTTCCAAAGTATTCAAATGCAGCCTGGCTGGGCAACATGTTCTAGTATTTGATGACCCTCACAGTTTAAAAAAAAAAAAAAAAAAAAAGAAAAAAGAACAGAAAAAAAAGTTCTTGTCATGCTTAGGTTGAATTTTCTTTATTCTGATTTGTATCCATTGCTTCTTGTCCTGTCACTGGTCATCACTAGGAAGAGTTTGACTGCATCTTTGTTATTTCACCCCATCAGACACTTATAGACACTAATAAGATGCCCCAGAGTCTTCTGTTTTCCAGGCTGAACAATTCTCTTTTGACCTCTCTTTGCATGGCAGGTGCTCTGATTTCTGAACAGCTTTCACAGACTTTTGCTATACTCACTTCCAGACTTTTGCTATACTCACTCTCACTAGTGAGAAGTCTGACTAGTGCTGAGTAGCAGGGCAGAATCACCTCCCTTGACCTTCTGGCAATGCTTTACCTAAAGCATCACATTATACTACTGACCTTCTTTGCCACAACTGCCCATTGCTGGCTCAGATTCAAGGTCTTGCCTCTGCAAAGCTGCATTTCAGCTTGTTACCTGTTGGCTCATTTCTCCAGCCTGTTGAGGTCCCTCTGAATGGCAGCAGAACCCTCCAGCGAGTCAGATATCCCTTCCATTTTTTAATCCCCTATGAACCTGCTAAAGGTGCAGTCTGTCCCATTTTCTGGGTCATGAAGGCAGTGAGCAGTTTTGGTTCCAGTATGAGCCCCTGAGGTACTCCACTAATGTGTGACTTCCAGCTGGACTTTGTCCTGCTGAGCACAACCCTCTCAACCTGGCACTTAACAGTTTTCTGTCCACCTCTCTGTCCCTTTATCTAGTCTATGCTTCATCTGTTTTTGACTAAGTTATGGGAGATTTAGCCTTGCTAAAATCAAATGGAAAAACATACACTGCTTTCCCTTTGTTCACTCATCCTCTTGTAGAAGGCTCTTTTTGGTCAGGCATGATTTCCCCTTTATGAATCTGTGCTGACAACTCCCAGCCACCTTCTTGTGCTTAACAAATTCGGAAATGGTTTCCAGGATTAGCTGCTCCATCACATTCCTCAGGAATCAAGGTGAGGCTGATCACCTGTACTTCTCTGTGTTCACCTTCTTACTATTCTTGAAGATAGGTGTGACATTTGCTTTCTGTCAGTCCTTAGGAATTTCTTCCAGTTGTGAGTAGCTTCACAATCTCAACAAACAGCTTTTCAGCTATTATTAGTTCCCATGGACTTGTGTATGTCCAGTTTAAGTGTTAGCTAATATGTTTACCCTCCACTGAGAGTAAATCTTGCTTGATCTGGAATTTGTGCCTGATCTCATGGGCTGGGAATCCCAAAGGCCACTTCTACCAGTAAATGATGAACCAAAGGATACATTCAGAGGTGCTTTGCCATTTATCACCAAGTTCCCCAGCTCATTCCACTCTGTGCACACATTTTCCCTAGTCTTTCTTTTGCTGTTGACAGAGCTGTAGAAACTTCTCTTATTGTTCTTCTTGTCCTTTGTCAGATTCAACTCCAGGTAGGCTTTGTGTTTCCCAGTCCTTTATTCTTATTTCACCATGACTTCCTTCACTGAATGTCTGTCCAAACAGACTCAGATATTGAGACTCAGATCCCAGTTGCTTAGTCTGTTTCTGGTAGAGTGGGGGAAGTCATCTGCCTTTTTCTTTTCCACATGCTGACAAATTATTACATCTTACATTTATTATGGTAAAAATAGATTCTGGTGGTTTTCATTTAGACAGTTAACTATCCGTTTTTAATGAATCGTGAAAGATAATCAATATCTGAGTGCATTCCAAGATGAACAATTATCGTTGACTCATCAATAGCTGCAAGTGAGAGAGTGTGGCTCAGTCAATACTTTAACTGAAAATTGTATGTTAGTGATTTTGGAGCAAATACTATCAGAACATCCAATAAACTTAATCTGAGAGACCATAACATCCCTGGCAAAGACTAATGATGATTAATGAATTGTTTAGCTCCTGTTTAAGGCTTCCTCAAGATAACAGGTCTTGTCTGTGTGCACCTCTCTCCAGCTGTACCCTTCTCCATGCACCTCTCTCCATTGCCCTTCTAAGCTGTAGAAATACTATGTTTAGATAATCAAACTGAGGTGCAAAAAGGTCTGTGAGCTTAGACTGGGTCTGTTGATCCAAGCGTGGCCTTCCTCATTCCTATGTTCTCTTTTTCATTTGGACTTTTGTTTGCAGCCAAACCCTGGCTACAAGACATTACATAGCTCCTATGCAGATTGAACATACAGTGGAAAAAGAATTCTCAGTTGTGTTTCCTCTTGCCCTGTGGTTGGCAATGGCTGGGTGATATTTGGCTCTGCCTGAATTGGCAGAAGCAAGTCAGAAAGCCTGGATCTTACAAAAGGAGAAGCTGGCCACAGCTCTCAGAATGGCACATTTTTATCTTAGATGACTATTAATGTCATTAGAAGGTCAAGAGACTGAGTTGGCTGTTCACAAAAGAAAGTTTCCATAATAAACTGAAGCAGTAAAGGTAGCTGCAAGACTTTCTACTCTGTCTCTTATCTACAGTTCAATGTTTCCCATGTTTGACAGGACCTTTTATACAACCTGCTTTATGTTGCAGCTCTCTGATTGGGGACAACAAAATCTTTTGCTGGTTTGAGCTACACTATAACTACCAGGAGAACAGAAGATACCCAGTCTCTCAGAACTCGGGTAGAACATCTGTATTGTGCCATTTGGGTGGCAAAGATAATTCACTAGTCCCAGTCTTCTGTTTCACAATATTCACTTTATCAAAGCAAGTTACTCAGAGCTCAGTCTCTCTTCCCTTCTCTTTTGCATTGGGTGCATAGATCAAAACTCAGAGTATTACACAGGGAAATCAATTGGTATTCAGCTGCAGATCCACTGTACTGTTGCAGAGACTTTTTGGCTGCCTTCCAAAGTAGGTTTCAAAAGGACTCTTGAACATGTTGAAAATAGAAGAGACGCTTAGAGGAATTATTACTTAGTTAAGGATAAAAGAGACATGACTCTCAAACTGACTTGAGGGTCTTTTACAGACCAATATTGAGACAGTTTGTCTTACAGCATATATATCCCATTTTCCTTCCCCACAAGTTGCAGTCTTAGTTTTTTTGTCCATTCTTTGCTCTTAACTCTCTCTTATCAGTCAGTACATCTCTCTCTGTTCACCTTGGGCTTGTTCTGTCGGTGTGGACAGGCTTATTCAGTGTTTTTTTAAGAGTGCAAAAGCATGGATGACAATGTCACTTGCCAGTATGGTTGGGGATCTCGGTCTTGAAGACTGACACATCATTTTGTTTTGAATTAAAAAACCTTTTCCTCAACTGGAAAAGCAAGAAACACACAAATTTCTCTAAGGAGAAATTGCACTTGAAGAGTTGTGTTCAATGTCTTGATGTTGAAATGGACACCACTAACAAGTGAGTTCCTCAGGGGTTAGTATTGGTACTGGTGTAGTTTAATAGCCTTATTGATATGGACAGTGGGACTGAGCCCACCATCAGCAAGTTTGCCAGCAACACCAAGTTGTGTGGTACAGTCAACACACTGGAGGGAAAGGATGCTCTCCAGAGGGACCTGGACATACTTGAGAGGTGGGCCTGTGCAAACTCCATGAAGTTCAAGAAGACCAATTACAAGGTCCTGCACCTGAGTCAGGGCAATCCCAAGTACAAATACAGGGTGGGCAAAGAAGGATTTAGGGATGTTGGTTGAGGAGAAGCTCATCATGTCCTGGCAACATGTGCTTGCGGCCCAGAAATCTAACCATATCCTGGGCTGCATCAAAAGCAGCGTCCCCAGCCAGTTGAGATAGGTAATTCTCACCCTCTAATCTCCTCTTGTGAGACCCACCTGGAGTGCTGTGTCCAGCTCTGGGCTTTCAACATAAGAAAGATGTGCACCTGTTGGAGTGAGGTCAGAGGAGGCCACAAAGATGATCAGAGGGCTGGAACATCTCTCCTATTAAGATAGGCTGAGAGAATTGGGGCTGTTTTGCCTGGAGAACAGAAGGCTGTGATGAGATCTAGTAACTTCCAGTACCTAAAGGGAATAAAAGAGAGCAGGAGAAGTACTTTTCACAAGGGCTTGTAGTGATAGGACAGTGGCAATGTCTTCAAACTAAAAAAGGGTAGGTTCACATTAGATCTAAGGAAGAAAGTCTTCGTTGTGGTGAAGCACTGATACAGGTTTCCTAGAGACTGTGGATACCCCATCCCTGGAAGTGTTCAAGACCAGGTTGGATGGGGCTTTGAGCAACCTGGTCTAATGGAAGCTGCCTGTGGTCATGGCAGGGGGTTTAGAACTAGATAATCTTTTAGGTCCTTTCCAACCCAAGGCATTCTGATTCTGTGATTCTATGAGCTGAGAGAAAAGTTCACTCCTGAAAAAAGAACTGACCTCAAGCAAAAATAAATGTTAAATAATGGTAAGGTGAATCATGCCCAAAAATTACTCCATTTTCTTCTTTTCTTAAAACCAGCACACAACACAAGATCTCTGGAAAACATATATGTGAGGTAGTTATATGAGATCACACCCTATGAAACTGTTGGAAAAGTGTTCCCTGGAGGAATAGTAAACACTCCTAATCCTTGCAAATGCTCATTTGCAGAAGCCTTCTTTTAAACCTGTCTGAAAAACTTCAGAATGGACTGTCAGAGTCAATTAGGAAGGTCAGTCTTGCCAGCTGAAGTCTAAATACCTTTCTTTCTTATTTTTGACAGTAATTCCCCTCTTGGGATCTGTTCATGGCAACCTGTCTGAACCCTGTGTGCTTTGAGAACCTGAATCTGTGTCATCTGAAATGCAGGGTAATACTCCAGCTTTTGGACCATCTTTCCTCTTGATGGTAAAGTCAAAAAACACATGTGGTTTTTGGATATCACTTCTGTCAGAAACTGGAGTAATGAGGTCCAAATTTAATTAAAGAGACTGAATGAAACCTCTCATTCCAATCATCAGCCCCAAGGATTTCTCACGGCAGCAAGCAAAATTGGTTTGACTGTGATTCTTTCTTTGGTAGGTCAGACTCCTGTGACATCGATTGTTTTACTGTTTCTCAGTATTCTTAAATTTGGTTGTCTTTCCTCCTCAGTAGATAGGAGACTAAATAATCTCCTGTCTCCACCTGGAATGAAATAAATCTTCAAGGACTCTGCTGACTTCTTTGGAGTTACACCCAAATCTGCATCAGTGTAAAAAACCCCAGGATTGAACCTATATCTTAATTTTAATTTTATTTCCCTCAATGGATCGCATCCCACACCAGCTCTAAAATCAACCAGCAGTGTCCATAGTTGTAGTTCAACTTTTTATTTTTTATTAACTTTTCAGACTTGAAGGCTGTTTAAAGGGTGGCCAAGTAATTTTATTTGCAGAGGTTTGAATAGAATCTCCAAAATATATGGCCTAAGAGAAATGTTTTGAGACATTAACAATGTATGAGTGATTTAGGTACCATTTTAGTTTCTAAATATCAATATTTTCTCCCAAAAAAGAAAAGAGAAAAAAAGAGGCTTAGGAGATAATGAAAGTTAAAAGTCTAGGGAAATGAAGAATTTGGGAAATTTTGCTAACCAGATTAATCCCAAAATGTGAAATGACATTTTGAGAAGCTGTAAGCATTATATATATTCCCATTTTCCTAGCAGCACTTGGTTTCGTCCCTAAATCTATGAAATGCACCAGTGTGCATTTTGTTTGTGTTAGTTTTTATGTCCTTGCTCTGGCATTGTCTGGCTGGCAGGAGCAGCTAGCAGAGCTGTCCAGAATTTTTTCATATTTGATAGGGATGAACAAGTTCAAATTGCACTAAATATAATCTGGATCCCTATGACTGATATTTAGGGAAAGGAATTTTTCTCCTCTGGCCTTATTTACAAAACCCTTTTACATTAATGAGCAATATTTTTGACAACAATAGAAGGGATCTAGGGCAAAAGAAACTTAAAATGTTTTGTGTGAGAAGGTGGATGAGAGCTAGATCACACTCTGCTGTGAGAAAGAGACAAAATAATTTAAATTATGTTGGCATATTTTGACATTCTTGTCAAAAAAGCTTTCTCTACTAAGTCTAACACAGTCTAGTTTGTATTTGTTTAGGTGCTTAATTCAGCTCTTCTGACTTAACTCCAGTCCTGTTAGGCATTTGCAGAAATGGCTGCAGGGTGAAAAGTGGAAACATCCAGATAGGAGTACCCAGTGGTCCGTATGTTTCCAGCATCTGTAGCCTGACTAGCGTGAAATTTGTAGGTGCACCAGAGTGCTTAAATAAATGCCTAAATGTAATTTCCAGAGACTCAAAGGGCAAAAACCACTTGTTTTAATTTTATTAAGTTATTCCTTTGTGATAAAAAATAGAAACTGCAAACACATGTTCCACTAAATTAGACTACTGCTTTTTGCTGTTTGCAACTAGGGCCCAAGAGTCAGGCAAACTCATTGCAATGTCAGCAAGCCAGTCTGCCACATGCCAGATAATTCCTTATTTGTCTGCTTCAGAGTCAGAGCAGGCTATGTGTAGCATTTAGAAACATTTAGAACAGTTGATGAAGCCGGAGGAAGGGATGTTCTTGTCTAATATATCTTGATGTGTAGTTTAGACTGCACCACAACTGCTGCTCCTCCTTGCATTGAAAACAATGCAAAAACTCTATGTTTCAATGGTCTGGAATTTGGTCCTCAAGGGTAACAATTTTTTCTTTACAAACTGGGTCAGCTGAAGATAACATAAAAAAAGGATTCCATTTCTTTGGTATTTTTTTACTGGTGAGGGCAAGGGATGAGAGAAGGTCAAGGCATGTTTTGGAAATTTCTTCCTATTCTTTTGTTTCTATGTTAGTTACTTGACATTCATGGTCTTCATGGCATTCATGACATTCCTATCACAGGGCTTTAGCCCCTGAAGTAGCAACAGGTCCAGAATGGTCACATCCTGGTTACTCTGTCAGTAGCAGACAGCTTCTCAACAGCCTGTTGTGCCTGGAACCCTTGGGAATGGGTGTTGTGGTCATCTCCTGACTGCAGGATGCAGAATTACATGGGTGTTTTTAGGCAGAGTCTGCTTGTTGCATCCTGAATCATGTTGCTGGATCAGGCTGGTTAGCAATGAGTTCCCTTTGCCTTGTGTACTGCTACATGGTGGAGAAACACTATTTCTCAGATGTGTAGATACTCCTTATGAGTTTTATTTTAGAGGCCCTGTTTCAATATGCCTTTCTATTATTAGCAACAGAAATGGGGCCATTTACCAACAGAAGTGTTTAGAATTTGAGAAAAAGTCCCATGGCTGAGCAAAATTCACTCTTTTTCCAATTACAGTAACATACATTTAAGCACCCTGATTCTGTATTGTAGTGACCACAATGCCAAGGGGCACTGGTGAAAGCAATGTCCTCAGTTCTTTTTGCCCCCACACATGAGGAGGCCCTCAGCTGTCCAAGAGTGGTGTCTATAGCACTCTAGGGCAGCTCCAATAGCTTGAAGGAGCCCTCCAAGGCTGGGGACCCCACAGTGGTTTCCCACTGTAAGAAAGTTAAAAACATTTCTAAAAACTGGTAGACTGTAAAGTCAAGGAGAGCAGGGGCATGGATAAATGGAGAAGGTGTGTTATTGGGATACTGTTTTCAGGTCCTTAGTTTTTCTGTTTTTCAAAACCAACCTCGGTTTCTGCAACCAAGATAATCTATAGACAGTGATTAAACACAAAACCTCTTTTAAGAGGGAGAGATGGAGGCATCAGAGGCTGGTTGCTGTATCTATGCCAGACCTAAGCATTGTGTTTCAGTTGTGCTTATGTGGTACCTAAGTTGTGCTTACGTGTACACAATGGATTCATCTGTGCTTGCAAGACCAGCTCAGAGTCCTGTACATGCTTCCACTAGACTATTTGACCATTCTTGACCATTTTCAGGCATTGATTTGGGTGAAAACAGAGAGCTGATTTTGCAGTCAGGTGGTTTTGAAACTGCAGCTTTGATTTTCCTTTGCCATAGGTGGATGGACTTAGTTTAAAGGCATCAGTTATCTTCCAGATGTCTTTCAGAAATGAAAGAAACAGGGCTCTGAAACTTTGGTGAAACCTGGTGGGAGGGACTATCTGCAACAGAAGGATAAACTAAGTATGCTTTTCCAGAATGATTTAGTGCAGTTCGTTTTTGATAGCCTGTAAAAAATAAAATGGTCATCTTTGACATGCTGAGAGTATATAGGACAAATAAACACTGATCCCTTGCAGTCCCAAGCAGTTGCAATTATATTAAATGTAAGAATTACTTTCTGGCAAAGTTGATAAAAGAAGAACACTATTTTGGAGCTAATTGAAATATGTCAAATCATCAAAATACTTTCACAAAATAGTATAATGAGAAATTAAACTCACTGCTTCTGTAAATAGTAAAGCAGTGACTATTTAGTGATTCACAGATTTAATTACAAAGAGAATGACATCTTTATGATAACAGTATAAAAGTAATTATACATCACAGGGGCTGGACTGAACTGTGCTCAGTCCTGTATTCTTGGTGTGCAGCTGTGCAGAGCAGGTTGTCAAACACCCACAAGTCTGTGACAGTCTGCTTTTGTTTCGCAGTCAGCTGAGCGTCTGTGAGCCATGGTAGATCTCCCATGGCAGAGCAGTGCTTAATTGACCACAGCTAAAAGTCGGCAGGGTGGATTTTAAGCAGGCATGGTTTGAGAGAAGAGATTTTGTATGCTTGTGTAGGCAATACAAGGTGTGTACTGATGGACCACATCTCTTTTACTTATTGTAAATAATGGTTGTTTGTCAATACTGAAAAGTTAAACAAAATGAAATCCTGTTGTTTGCCGATACTGAAAGTTTAACAAAGAATAAATTATATTTTAGCTGCTTTGCAATTCATAGAAATTTTATTTGCTTGAAACATGTCAATGTTTCATGTCAATGAAACACTCAATGTCAAGCGAGAATCCTTTGGATTGAGATTATTCAGACCTTCCACATGACACATTTTCAAGGTAAATGGAATAAGAGAAACACTTCAGAAACACACAGTTTCTGAAGTTTTTAAGGGGAAGTTTTTAAGGGGAAATAGAAAATGACAAATATACTTTTTCATTTCTTGCTGCTGTTTTTTTTTCTTTTTTAATTCTAGCTCAATTGTCACTATACCGAGAGAAAATGTCTCACTGTGTTCACATATTTTGTATTTCAATAAATAATTTTGGTATGTGTATAGCCCAGCTGAAATCCAGAAGACGAAAAAAAAAAAAAAAGTATTTGTCTTGGTTTAAGGACAAATATTGGTGTTGGAAACTCCAATAAGATGAATTCCCTCCACTAGTATAGAGAAACAAAGAAAAGAGGAGGTTATAAGTGAAAAAATAACAATTTACTAAAAGTAAATAGCCATAACTACAAAGAGACAGAGTAAGTGGTTTCCCTACAAAGAGGAGAATCCACTACCAATGTGACCATTTGGAAAAAAAGGGGAAAGGAAAAAGTGGAGGGTTTTCACTCCCAACCACCTCCTTTAGGAGTGGCACTGCCTTCTTGGCTTGGCTGGGCTTGGGCTCCATGCAGCACATACCAAGTCGGTGGCTTCTGGCTTGGCTCCTATCCCAGTGAGGCAGGAATTGTTTCTGGTCATGGCTAAGACCCTGGAACAACTTTTACTCATGTCAAGTCCCACTCCTTCAGAGTATGTAATGGTATGAATATTCATCTCTATAGCTCTCTTCCTTGCCTTGTAACAACAAGAGTATTGAAAAAGGGCAGGGAGAGAAGAAGGGTTCAAGGAGAAAGAATATATTTAGGCAAACTTGACTCAATGTTAGCAGTTTGTCACTGGAGACTGGGGTTCATGTCCGGACTTGGCAGAAGTCTGTATGAAAACTTATCTGGCCATGTCCAGCAACTCTTTGGATCCCATCCAGAACCTTGTGTTTGATGTGATGACAAGATGTAAAGTGTAGAACTACAGTACCAAATGGTGAAAGTGAGACAGAGTGGGAGTTTGATAACCAACACTGGTTTATTCTCCCAACAAGCACTTCTGTTTGATGTGGATGGTTCCTCTTTACCAATAGGCATGGTGTGGTTTTTTTTCTCTGTAGGAAGGATGATCTGGCCAATCCTGATTCCAGAAGTGAAGATGGTAGTGTGTTTGTGCGGGAGTTCATCCTTCTTTTTATGGCGTATTTTGTCCTGCTCTACTTGTAGTGATGTGTATTTGACGCCATTGCAGTTCACAGTAGCTCCACTTCACTCTATAGCTTCAACAAGGTTCAGGAGATACATCCAAGATATTTTATAAGAGTCTGTGTGTAGGAGTTGTCTTGTCTCATTAGAGAGCCATAGTGGCACCGAATTTTTTAAGTTGCCAGATGAGAACTCTTGGTGCTCCAGTCCACCTTTCCCCACTAGAAGCAAGGCCAAATTTCATGAATAATCAGGTTACACAAGATCTTCTTTGTATATTTATGATAAGGTGTAAAGGTGAGATGATGATTAAAAAATGTCCAATTATAGAATTCAAAGTGATAGAACATGAATGAAATGGATGAGTCAATGTATGAACCAGTCTATCTATTACACTACACAGAGGGTAAGAACTTGAGAGACATAATATCCCTTCATCTGTCACTTTCTCTGTGATTGACTTTGGGCAACTTTCATAATTTTCATATCTTGCTTATGAAATAAAATGATGTTTCCTTTGCCAAGGGCTCCATGATGTACAAATTAAGGGACCTGTATTAAAACCAACTTTGAAGTTTTGGTTTTCTCGGAGTACAGCACACATCAGCCTGCAGTACACTGAGATATTTCTATGAGTGAAGTGTTTGCCCTTGGTGGAGGCAAATGACAGATGAGGGGAAAGGGAGTTTTGCTTCCTAGAATCATAGAAAATATGGCAGGAAAGGACCACAAAACCATCTTTTACTTTCCCATCAGCACAAATACTTATTATGGTAGATTATTTTGACAGAAGTTTGTCTAACTTGTCTCTCAGAAACCTTCAATTCCACAGGTTTTTTAGGTAATTTTTTTTCCTCATATTTTACTCTCTTACTTATTAGAAAACTATCCTAATTGTCTGATTAACATTTTCTTTTTTTACAGGTTTTAGATCTTTGTGATTTTCCCAGTCTTAGTGGACTTGAACAATTTGTTTCCTTCCTTTTTGCAGATACCATTCACATATTTTGAAATTACTTCTATGGGATTCTTCCATCTTTTATTCTTTGCATCAAAAATCTCAGTCTCCTCACCTTTTCCTCTTGAGCCATAATTTACAATCCACTAGTCATTTCATTTGTTGCTTTCTTATGGACTTTGAGTGGTTCATTGTGGTGCCTAAAACTGTGCACACAACTCCTATTGAGAACTTTAATAAGCTACAGAAAGCAGAAAGATTACTTCATGTCCTCTGCAGATTATATTGCTGACTTTTGTGTAACTTTTGGTTCTTTTAGATTCCTGCAGATTTGAAGAATTGTTTCCTAAGCAGTTTTTCTACTAAGTGCTTGTAAAGTTAAGCATTTCAATAAAAATGCAATAATTTTCTGAATTTTGTTATAAGTTGTCAGGCCACTTTTTCAGTTTATCAGGGTCACATAAAATTTCAGTCCTGGTTCCTTCCATCTGTATAAGCTGAAAATTCAATCTCTATACCTATTAATGACAAGGATTATAGGGCAAAAATATGGTTAGTACTGGGTCATAGACAGACTCCTGAAGGAACTGCACTTGATAAATCTGTCAAGGGTAAGTACTGGTGTAACTTCCCAGTAATTACACTCGGACTGGATCACAATGAGTTTTCTGTCTCACAAGAATTCCATCCAGGTCATTTTGCCTTAGCTTATTTTTAAAAATGTTATATAAGATAGCATGAAAAGACTTATTGCTGTTTATATCTGTCTGTTTCCTGCTTACCCTTGAGTAATGACAGGAGTTATTGATTTATCCATAGACCTCTTGACTCATTTGCCCAATTTCTTGCTCATCGGGATGCATTGCTCTTGAACCTGGAGGAGGTGATCCTTGAATATCAACCAACTCTCTTGGACCCTCTTCTTTTGGGGTGCCACGTGTCATGGCTCTGCCACCTGGACATATAAGACCTGGTCTTTCACAGAGTTTCGGTGGTAGTTATCTCTATCTTTTTCACATTGTCTCTTTTCTTGCTTGCTCTATTTCTTTTTCTTTACTCCTTTCTTGATGCATTGGGTTGCTTGGATTTGGAGGGGTTGGATTTGACTTAAATGTGGTGAGTTGGTTGAATATTAACTTGGGTGTTGTGGATTAATGTGTGCTGAGCTGGTGTTGCGTTGAACCATTTTGTCTAGCTTGTGTAGTGCCCTTTTTGAACCTTTGCCCAGTTCCCTTATTTTCTCCCCTAAATTAAAACAGAAACTCCTTGGGAAAAAGTCTGTGGCTTATTCTCTTGGTGTTTTCTTAAGTTATTAACGAACCCTATATACATAAATATTAAAGTAAAACTCTTGGCAGAGCCTGCATCTCTGGGGCTGGAGTGTTAAAATCAAGGAAATCCTTGAAGGAATGCTATAGAAATCTTCCAGGAGCTCAGTTAATATATTCACAAGAACTGTTGGATTGAAAGCATCTCCCTAACTGTGTTGAAGTTTAAATTCCTATAGTCTGCTCAGATAATTTTCAACTATCACTCCTAAGAAAGAGAAGAAATATGACATATTTTTTTGAAATAAACCTTGTAAGACTGCAAGCCATTGTTCCTATAGTTCTTAAACTATGCCACATTTGCATGCAATACCCTAATAGTAAACAGGATGTTTGTGAGAGCAATGACAACAAGTTTTATAACTATTGGTTATGAAAAGACATCTTAAATAGTAACAAATCTTAAAAGAACTTTTACAAACAATTTCTTGTGCTTTTGGTTTTTTTCCTTTACTTTTCCTAATCCCTATTATGTAAAAAGTGCATATGAAGATTTCATCCTAAGGCAATTTTATATCTTTTTGGATTTAAGAGCTAAAACCTCACAGTAAACAAATCCTACCAAAGGACAATCAAGTGCAGATAAAAGTCAGAGGCAAAGAAAAGTATTCACATGTTTTGGAAACATAAACATTTAAAGTTTCTCCTCTTGCAATTATAAAGAAAAAACCCAACACCGATATGCTTTAAACAGATATGCTTAAAAATCTACTAAAAAGGTTTTAATGATGTGTAGTCTAGATTTTGAAATAATTTGTAACTGGCACTTCATAACTACTTGTAACTGAGGTTCTGAGTTTCCTTCTGCTGTGCTTAAGTCTGCGTTTCAAGAAAGAGTTTTTCATCTCTGCTCCATCATTTGAAAAATCAGTTCATATCAGTTCAGGATGAAAAAGGGGCTTAAATATAATAAGAGGATAGTATCATAGAATAGCTGAAACTGGAAGAGACCTGGAGACTGTCATCCACACCTCTCCGTAGAGTCCTCCAGAACAAGTTGTTCAGGGCCCTATCTGGGAGGATTTTGGTTAATTTCAAGTATGGAATGTCCGCAAGCCTTCTGAGCAGCTTTTATTGACTCTTTCTCCACTGTTTAGGACTTCTTAGAGTATTTTCTTTGCTTTTTTCTCCATTCAGAAGCAACTGAAATTGTTTATATAACATTATTTTAAAGTCAGAAATTGTATTCCTGTGGTCAGATCCATGATGTTATTCTAGGAAATGGTCCTAGAAACAGCAGGTAGGTAGTTTACATGCCAGAAGGTACTAGAGAGCTTGATACATTTAGATTTGGATTTTTGGCCACACATTTCAGTTCTATAGCTCAGATTAAAAAAAAATCCCATCATTTAGACCACTTAAAATTATTTTTTTTTCCTGGTTTTAGTCTAGAGCTGTAGGTTTTTCAGCCTGCTTTGCTCACATAGTGAATATTCTTGGTGCATCTGTGACTGGCATTTATTTTCCTGGGTAAAGCTCCTTCTAAACACTTATATGGAAATGCAGGTCCTCAATCACTGAGCAGATAAGCACTCTCCTACATTCCATACCTATTAGGGAGACAGTTCAGTTGATGCTGGTGTCTTAACTTAAATATGTTCTAATTTGCCTGAGTAACAGATGTCTTTTTCAATCACAGCCTCTGAAAGATCATTTTACATTAAAAAAAAAGAATATGTTTGAGAAGAAACATTTCTCTATCTGATAAATTCATTAGCATATGTTTTTCTGAACTGGAAAGACTAACATAATTCGATTTAAATTTTTTAATTTATATCCCACCTAATTTTGAATATCAATTATGGCCCAAAAGTGGGGTATAAAATCACATAATGTGTTGTTCTTGAATAGAATGTAGAATACCAGAGAAGCAGACCACTGATGATTCATGAATGAGACAAAGAGTCTAGTTTTGGAAATATTCAATGTCTGCAATTTCTGTAGGTTAAATATTTCTTGAAGGAATCACACTGTTTAAGTGGATAAACACATTTTGCATGCTTGCATGGGATCATGCTGACTATCTGCTGCAAGCTGGTACAGGCATAATCCTGATAGTGTTGGGACTGACAGAGGTTTCAGACATAGCAAGCATAAATTCACCTCCCTACTGATGCCTTTGTCATTTGGCCACAGTGGTGTGTTGCTAGAGACATATATTGTTCCTCAGGCTCATCATATTTCAATCATTAGTAATTTGATGGCAGTTTGAGGCAAGTCAAATGTCTGGAAGTTCAAATATTTCATTGGAAACATCAGTGCTTGAGGAGAGTTGGTAAGATAGAAGTCCAGACTCAGCGGGAGATCATGTACTTACGAGTTATCTAGGATGGAAGTGAGAAGTTCTCCAGCCAGCTGGGCTGTGAAGTGCTAGAAGAGACTTTCAGTCAGAGGAGAGTTATTTGCACAAAAGTTGCTCCAAACAATATATGAGATTTTCAGGCAGGATGAATTTACCAATCTCTCATTCCCTATGCAGCCAGCAGGAGGTACAGCTTGTGAGAGGGGTGGGGAAATTAGTTTGGAAAATTTGCAGTTTATCTTTTCCAGCAGAGAGATGACTCTTTTCCACAGCCTGAAACCTATATTCATTCCATGTGCCCATTAAAAATAAAAGCTTTAATAATTTAGATTTTTTTGTTGTGATGAATCTTTGCTCTAATGTGAAACTATATGTCTAAGCACAAAGTAGGTCTCAAAGTGCGAGGCAGGATACCACAGGCCAGCTGTGCCAGCTTTAATGGTAGACCTGCTGCAGGCAAAACCAGTTCATCCAAAAGAGCTCTGTTCAGGGTCCAGCACAAGCTGGAATGTGCAAAAAAGATCTTATGGGTTCAGAAAGCTCTGTTCAGGGGATTGGCAGCAGGCAAGGATGAGTAGGACAATTGCTAATTATCAGAATATGGTCCTTACTGAGATGCCGTAGGCAGCACTACATCCCAATTTTCCAGCACCAAACCTTATGTGGGTGGTCATCCTGCATTGCTACAAGAGGGCTTTGGTATGAACAGCTCTTCAAATTCATGAGTCTGTATAGGGGTTCAATCCAGTTATACATCCCCAAACCTAGGAAATATCTATATGGTGCTTTTTTAAACTGTCTTGACAGAAGAATTAGCAGAGTGGGACACTCTGTTAAACCCAGCCACTATCTGTGACTGATTTTGTAAATCCTCATGTTCCTAAGTTCACTCTCCCATGCTGACAGAGCTTCTCAGGACATGCCCAGATGATCTCTTGGGTGCTGAAACTTTGCTACGTGTATGAATATTTTCTTGTGTGTTCTTCAGGGAAGGCCAAGTATAAGATGTCACTGGAGGGACTTTGTCTTTATTTCAAAACAGGTATATGCCAGCTAAAATAAATAGTGGGACCTTTATCCTACATCCTTTCTATATGCTTTCTGACATCAAGCCTGACTTAAAACATCACTAGACTCCAGTGAGATGGCTTAGCATGTGGATGAAAGGGGGATCAGAAGTTTGATCCAACTTAAAGCTTTTGTTACCTCTGTAGAATGATGAAACTTGAATGTAGCTTCAAATAATTCTTATTGTCATAAAATTCAGTAATGTAAACGTCTCGTACCAGAGTTTGTCCTGTTGTGTCTACAACACTTAATTCCTTCAAGGAGGTTGCTTTGCATCCCTGCAGAATTCCACAATGACTCTAAAGCTTCCAAGCCTGAAATTGCAAGGCAACTATCGCTTAATGAAGGAATGAAATTGCTATTCTATGCTAAATTTGCATGTGAGTTTCTAGTAAGAGACAACAAAATATTTAGCAGTCTTCTGATTACTTTTAATTAAGCAATTGATGGGAAAACTAACTTAGAAATGAAAACTTCACAGTTGGCTGCATAGGAGAAATTGCAAAAATCTCTCCTTTATTGCTATTCAGGCTTGGGTATCACCAGAAATGTTTCTCAGAGACCAATCCTTGTGCTGCTCTTTTGCTCAGAGTCCCTGAAAATTGCCAATAAATAGTATTCCTGTTTGCTGACATATAAAGCTCTACTTCTTGGTATTTCCTTTTTCTTTTTTTTTCTAGAGTTTATCTAAAATAAAGCTTGTACTTGAATGCCAGAAATTAGTACCTCCTTTATCTGATTTCATACCCCTGGTTTTGTCTAGTACAGAGAGAGATATCAAATACGCTCAGATGTAAGTGGAAAAAAAGGTAGCTCTTTACAAAGAAGAATGCTAGACAATAACACTGATGAAATTGGGTTAAGCTAACTAGAAAATTCCCAAGCTCTTGCCCACTGGAACAAGATGAGATGGGGGTGCCAATCTCCCCCCACCCTTTAAAACCTGTCAGGAATGGCTTGGAGGGCCAGTGCTGGAGTGAGGCTCCAGTGCTGGCACAGGCAGCTG
>JAWWTY010000001.1:35349144-35389040 GCA_035222235.1 Margarornis squamiger
ACTTGGATTGTCTGAGTCTTCAGTGTTCTAGTCTTTTCACAGTTGTGGATATGTTCTTCTCCTAGGGTAACAGAGTACTGCCCTTAAGTCCCTCCCTACAGTCTAAATTAGTAGGCATTTTTGGGGAAAAGAGAAAGGAAAATGTGCATACCAGAGTGTTTGTGTAACCAAGGACAACTGCCCACCAGGTGCCCACCAAGCCACTCCTTCACTCTCCTCAGCAGGACAGGGAAGAAAATGAGGTAAAAAACTCCTGGGTCAAGATAAAGGTCATTTAATAAACAAAAGCAAAAACCTCACATGGAAGCAGAGAAAAGCAAACTCAATTTATTCTCTACTTCTCAACAGTAGGCAATGTCAATCCACTTCCTGGGAAGTAGGGCCTTGATATTTGTAGCAGTTGCTTTGGAAGGCAAATGCCTTAAGGAATGATCCCCACTCCTTGCTGCCTCTCTCCTTTTTCCTAGCTTTTATTGCTGAGCAGACATATGGCATAGAATATCCCTTTGGCCAGTTTGGATCAGTTGCCCTATGTTCCCTCCCAGCCTCTTGCCCAGTTTACTGTGTTCAGGAGTCAGAGATAGCTAGATTGTCATCCCTAATGCTGTGTGATCATTGCTCAGCAGTAGCCAAAGCATTGGTGTGTTATTTTCTTCAGGATGAGGTGAATCTTGTTCTGAGAGTCTCTCACTGTGGACTGCAAAGTAGATAGCTAGCTGGGATGCAGACACCTGCTTTCTATGAGGAACTGCACCTAAAATGCCTGTTCCAAAGTTGAATATGCTCCCCCATTAGGTCTGAAGCTGCTTATGGTACCTAAAGCAGATGTCACTTGTGTAGGAGGTCCTCTTTTAACCTCTCCCTTCTCCTCTATTATTATGGATTAGGTATACTCTAGCCCACCAGATCTGTGTTGGATGTGCTCAATTTCTAAATAATTACTGTTATCAGAAGATAGGAGGGAATAAAAGCAAAAGTGGTTTGTTGTTTTTTTTTTTTCTTTTTTTTCTGTAATCAGAAGTGTTTCACATATTTGCAACCTGATTGAAAACACAAAAATACTTTTTGCAGCTGCAAGTGCCTAAAACAAGGGTACAAGGACTTTTCCATCTGCTGAACTTGGTGAAGGTTGATGCAATCACCAGGTTCTGCAATTATCACTTGGCAACAGTAGATTAATACTTACAGTGGATGCTATTAATGCATTCTTAACAAGATGAATACTCTTGCTAATGAATCGCAGCAGTTTCAGACATCAGAAGAAAAAGGTTTATGTGGGCTCATGTGTGTTAAAGCAAAAGAAAAACACTGGAATTATTGGAAATCCTCTGAAAAATAAATCAAAGATAAATGAAACAACTTCCAGTTGGCCTTGCAAGTCTGGAAGTTCTACTACTAGAGGGTATTCAGTGTTTGGACTGACATACATAAAGTTTAATTTCTTCCTCCATGCTTCGAAGACACCAACACCATAGTAAGGCACTGTGGCTCAGGAAACATGAGTTTGTCATTACTAGTAACAGGCAAGAGTGCAAGGATTTATCCTGGCCTAAACCTGTTCTGCATGTTGCTTTGGCAAGCACTTGGGTGTTTAAAGTCCAACATTAAAAATGTTCAGGTGCCTACAGCTTACCTTACAGATGTCTTATGCACTACCCTTAACCCTCAGTCTTAGTGAGGAATTTTTTCTATCTTGTTTACCTGAATTGTAGGATCATAGTTTGCCATAAAATATATGGTAAAACTTGGCCATACCATACACAGAAAACCCCAGCCAATGACATGAGTAAGGAAATATTACCTTGAGCAAGCCTAATATTATATTGTGGAACAATAGCTGTGTAAAAATAACCCCCAAACCAGAGAAGGATTGCAAGAAGCAACTAGCACCCTCAACATCAGCCTTCTTGTGATTTAACTTGGGACACTGGGGCAACTCCTCTGTTGCCTAAGGAAAACACGTCTACACTCCAAGAGGTTTACCAGAGATGTACAAAAATCCTGGGTGAAAGGGGCACCTATAGGATGAGTGGTGCATGCATTAGTATTTTAGATGCATTGCTAATTCCTTTTATTTTAATTGAATGACTCTTTTTAAATGGACTAGTAACTTTATCTTAGTTGGACTAGTTCTTAACCCCTTATTTTCTTTCCTTTTTGCACACAGCTTCATTTGACAAATAGAAGGAAGGGGACATATGAAAAACAAAAATAGATTAAAAAAAGGAGAGGAAAGAGGTTGTGCTCCCAGCACATCCTTACCCAGAGCTGTTGCCTGAGTCAAAAATGTGTGATCGCTGCTCATGAGGAGGATGCTCGTTACCACCATGTTCTGTGAACAAGGAGCAGGCAAAAGTTTCATAAAGGCTGGAGGTCCCTATCACGAGCTGTCTGAGAAACAAGGAAAATACCCCTATGGGAAGATTGCACTTGCATTATCTTCCCACATACAAGGATCACGGGGCTTTCATGTGAGTCTCCAGGGGTCACTAACTGAAAGAAAAAGGAACTAGAAGGGAGTTGACAGCCATATCGGTTTTATCTCCAGCTGGGATTATGGGTTTGGATACAACTTCATTAGTTTCAAGTTGTGTTTTTGAAAGGAATCTCCCAATTGTTCCCACGTCATGCTTTGATTCACATGGTGAAGCTCTCTCTCAGTGAGTGAACTAGATAGTTTTTTTCAGATTAAACTAAAGCAGTAAATCACACATAATGGATGCACTTTAAATGCATTCCAGTCACTAATTGGTCTCTAATTTCTGGGAATATCCTACAGTTATGAAGTAAAACTCCTCTGTGCTTGTGCAATGCAAGTATGTGTTCCTCAGAATCAGCTATTTTGCTTTACAGATATACTTTTATTACAGTGCAGGAATTGTTAATTTAGATATCACCTTAAAAGGTCAGCTCTTGGTAATGGATGGACTTGAATTCTCTGGGGGCTAGAGATGGACAAAATGGAGATGTCTACCGTGTCTGAGGCCTGAAGGAGAAGCTTGCCCCTGCCTGGCAGACAGTTTCAGAGGCTGCAAATATTTTTTGTGGTATATTGTAGTGCAAAAGGAAGGGGAATGAAATGGAGATATGGGCAGGCCTGAAGTAGGCTTAATTTGTGTTATAGATTTTTAGCAGCTTTGGGAGTTTGGAGAAAATTGAAAGGCAAAGGTGAGGGAAAGGAAAAAGGAAAAAATTTTCATTCCAAAAGGCAGAGGAAATGCTATTGATTTAATAACGTTTAAATGTCTGAGTCAGCTAGGAAAACCTAAATATGCTTGGTGTCATTGTTCTCCCCAAGCTAAGAATCATATCATAAGGCACTAAATCTCATCAATCATCATAAGGCAGCAAATAAAGCCAGAGACCACAGAGGGATGGGGCTGAGCCTGCTGTGATAGGTTTGATGAGAACAATGACCACTGAACTGCAGCTGACTGGGACACAGTGCAGACCTAGGGCAGCTTTATGTGAACACTTGCTGTCCATGAGGAAAGGGTGAAGATTCACCCTGAGTATCACAAACTCTGTCTGTGTGTTACCACAGAGGGCAGTGGGTGTGGCTAGGAGTTATGCTTAGCCATCCTGTTCACCTTTCTGTCCTCTTTTACTTTCCTCACTCTGGTAGGCTTTTTAACTCATTAGATTTGCTTTTTAACTCATTAGATTTGCCTTTTGTGAATGTTTGCACCTGTCACATTTTAGTCAGAGAGTACATACAAATGCAGAAATTCTTGGTTCCTACCTACTTACAAAAGGCATTACCCAGATCTGATCCTGATCAATGTAGAAGGGATTCTGCCTTCCAACACAAGTGATAAAGAATCCCTGCTTCCCACCAGTCAATATTGTTTTCAGCTGGCCCTTTCTCTGACATCCCATTGTTTGTCAATATCACACCTCTGATGCCCTGAAGGGCTGTTTTTTCAATCAACCTCTGCCTTTGGCTTCTTTTTTCAGCAGCTGTTGCATCAAGATCAAAGAAGGTGAAATCCAACTTCAGCAGTTTCCTCTTTCTCTTGGCAGTAGAAGGAGATTTTTGCAGAAAAGATAGACCTTTGGCAGCCTTCATCTTGGCTGCCCTTTCACTCTACTGCACAACCTCCTGCTGCACCTGTAAGAATACAGGAGAAGACATTCATGGGGTTCCTGGGCCAGAGGCAGCTCTTGGTTCCTACAGAACTGCAAACATTCAAATACAGACCAGACTACAGAAGAAAGAGCTTGCAACCATCAAGCAGGCTTGGATACTTCCTTCTTCTGATGACTGTAAAGGTAAAAAAAAATAAAAAATTAGTCGGTCAGAAGAAACTCCTACTTATTTATATTTACAGTTGAATGTAGATGGTGGTCCTTACAGTGTGCAACTGCTGGAGCATCTATAGCAGCTTCCCTCAAACACCACATCCAATCATCTTCAGAGGCAGCATTTTTATTTATTTTGGGAGTAGGTTCTAAGAATTGTATATAGATTTCTTTTAAAATATCATTATGTCTCAACCCGTCAGTGAAGTCAAGATAAAAATACCTACAACAAGCTTCATTCAAGGATACAATTTCTTTGCTAAAATTGATGTCATTCATCACAACAATAGGTGCTAGAAATAGGAACCCCATTGTGACATTGTGGTGCATTAGTACATTAAATTACTGCCTTTTGCATAAAATGATCACTAAGCCAAAGCAGTAAATAGCTGATATTAAAGCACAAAATTTCTTTTTCTATTCTTTTTATATTTAATTTACTAAATATTTCTATTCTATTCTATTGTTGCCTTCTCATTGTACTAGAGAAACCAATTTCTTCCTTTGCACTCTAGCTAAAATTAATTTTCCTTCTGATATTAGTGCAGATGCTGGAGGCACTGCCTTCTGTATGGGGATAAAAACCAGCCTGCATTTCAGTTTTGTTCTCACAAAAAAGGGTGATTCAACTTCTCAGTAACTGCATTAAGATGGATATAAATCCTGTAACTCTGCTTTGAGCAAAAACGCACAACCTCACACAGACAAGACTGACTCCTTCTTTCAGCACTTTACACATGTTATAACATAAATGTTGTTTTTCCCTTTAAACACTAGCAATGTAAGTGGAAGAATTACACTGAGGTCTTACCAGTCCTGCCGAGAAAGAATCACCCTTCAGGTTCAGCGGTGATTCACTTTCATTTCAGAGCACAGAGATACCTGTGCCTACCACCTGTGAAATGGAAATCCCAGATCCAGCTCTTTTCTCAAGTAACTTTGGTAGCTACACAAGGTATGAAGAACACACAACTGGTACAAGGTGTCAGACCAGTACCCTACCTTACTTTTCCTTAGAGTTTTCTTAACCCACAGGGCAGATGCAGGCACAGGCAGTGTCCATAACTCCAGCCACAATTGCTGATTTACTAAAAAAACCCATAGAGGTACAGTTCTGGGGTCATCCCCTTAACGCCACAGTGCTTACTCTAAGGCTGAAGAATCCTCCTTATTAATTGAGTTCTTTTGGAGGTAAACACTAGGCTATCACTGGAATTTCAGAGGTCTTATTTGGAAATGTGTGAGGCACAGAAAAGTCCACTCTTCACAAAGGTCCACTTATCACTAGGCTGACATTTAGCCAAAAGCCTCCTGCCAGAAGAGTAAGAAAATTAATCTGCTGAAAGATTCTCAGCTCTTCCTCTGTCTTTTTAGACTATTTTTTTCAAAACAATTCTCTTGTAAAACAGCTCACGGTGTGATTGTTTCTATATAGAGGCATTCTGAAAAGGCCATGGCAATACCATGGGTGGAGAGGAACTAGGGTACAGCATGAAAAAGAGTCTTCACCACCCTATTGTCTCCCAGGAAGCAGCCAGAGGCAACTGAAAGCCCAAATGCTGTTCTTTCTTAATAACCGTCTGGTACAAACCTGCAACTGCCTTCAGTACAGGATGGAAATGCAGAAGGGCTTTCACCTGTGCTTTCATGTCCAAATCCCTCCTAATTTACAACCAGAGCTCATGGGTGCAGAAGTAACACTGGCACATTTGCTCTCTGCAACTTGAGAAAAGTAATTTGATTTTTGCGTTTCAGCTTACCCTCTCTACACAACAGGGCTAATAATAACCTCCTCCTCCCCACTGTGCTGGGTTTGCTGCATTAGTAGCTGTCAAATATCTATAGCAGTGGAAGGGGTTATTCAAGGGTATGTCTCTCTGGCACAGTACAGCATGGTGTAAAGATACATATTCGGAAGAGTGTAATTAGGCCTGTGCTCTACCCTGATAGCAAGCTCATGAGGAACATGAGGAATGCCAGCCAGAAAAGAGCTTTGCAGTAGCAGCACCCAACATTTCCAAAACGTGATGAGCGAGTGAGTAGCCCAAGTTCAACCACCTGCTCTGGAGCTCAGGCCCCAACTTCTTCCCTCTTGTCCATTTTCTCTGTAATGCTACTAATGATTTTGGCCTGTTTTTAATCTTTCCTATGGATCCACACATTCATTCTTTCCCAAACCTACTCTGCACCCACTGCATGTTGCAGTTGCCCTCATATTTTCTCAGATGGCTTCTCTTGCAGCCATCCCCCATCTGTGACATTAAGATCGTGACAAAGGGAAGCTGGAGGCATGGCTATCAGTCTGCGGAAAAGCATGACAGCAGGAGTTAAAATTTACAAATAGAAATAACTCTGTTCCAGACCTGTAACTGTGGAACAAGAAATCTATTTTGGACACAGCAGTCACCCACCTCCCCATGCTGTGCATATGTTCCTCATGCCCAGGCATCTCACTGCAACCCCTAGTGCAGCTGTAGCCCCCTCATTTCCAGCTGTTGGCCCTGCGTCTTCCCTTTAATTAAGGGAACTAGCCAAAGAAAATTCATTGCCATTTTACAGCACAAAAATGCCAATTTCAAAGCTTTTAAAATCCATTCAGGTGCTGCAGGAGTTGGTGTTATTCTACTCAACTGAACAAGGCTGCTGCATAGAAATTAATTCAGAGCTGAAATTTCAGTAGCTGGACAAATTGCTGGGAGGTTCACACAGCTGGTATGAACCTTATGCCCATTTTGGTTTAGATCTGTACTGTTGGGGTGTTTGTGTATTACTGAAGATCATAAAAAACATTTGAATGGGTCCTATTCTTGCAGAGAACTTTAAACAGTGAAACAGCCAAAAATAGCACATGTAGGAGCAAAATTTCATTAGTTCATTTGCACATGGAATTGTCCTGATTAATGCAGCATTTTTCTATGTGCAATTCTGACAGCAAAATGAAATACCAGTAAGACAGTAGGAAAGAAGAAGTAGATAAAGTAGGGTACTTTAGGGAAAAGTTTAAATGTAGTTTTTAATTTGGTTTGTAAAACCAGATAGTACATTAGAATGCAGTCAGAAAGGCAAGGAGAAAAGAAGCTTTAGTTCAAGTGTTGATCTACTTAACATTAATCCCATCCACTGGTTCTGTACATATTAATCAGCACAATGTAATTAATGTGTTTTCTCTGTTCTAGTGCTCCTGATGCTGTTGCTTACTGTGACAGCACTGCATGAGGATTTGGAAGGGTTTGATTTGAAATGAAATGTTCAAGTTCAAACACTGAAACTCATAATAATGCAAACCAGACTAGATCAGAACAAAATTCCCTCAACTTTTCTTAAACAAATATGTTCACAGTGATATCCAGACAAAGGTATGTCACTGTTGTGTTTCTGTCCTCACAAACGGAGCTGTCACAGGAAGCCTTAGTACAAGAACATGACATAGAACGTTTGTGTCCCTTCTACAGGAAGCACTAAGGGGTCCATAGTATTTCATCCTTCTTTTTCCAGTTATTCTGAGGCTGAGATGGTATGAGGCACCTGATTAAAGTGCTCCTCCCACTAGGTGCACATGAAGAGGATTCCCATAACTGCTCCATGCGCAAAGCATCTAATTGCACAGTGAAAGTATAAATACTTCATGAGAAGTCTGTCCATGGCACAAGAAAAATTTGAACTCCAAGTGGGGAATTTCTCTTGCACCCAAATAATCATGGGAACCTTCATTCTTGAAAACAACTAAATGAGAAATAAAATATCAGTTCTACAGCATAGGTTGTATAAGGAGAAGGCAGTGTGGACAACTACCAGGGTGTGATAAAGGATCATGAAACCAGGTTGGTGAAATTATTCCAGTTACACTATGGCTGTAAATTTTCATCCTTTTGATTTTCTCTGTCTATTTGTGCCATTTCCCCACACCCCTCTTCCTTCCCACTTTTTTTTTTTCTTTTCTGGCACTGCAGTCCATTAGGCTGCAATCCTGCTGCTCCCCCCTACAGAGTTGAGTGGGGATGTTGTAATCAGCACTTCAGACAGCTGCTCACAAGCAAATGCCAATGGATTTAAAAAAAAATTATATCGGTGACTGCAAAAGAGTCACCATAAAGTGCTTGCAATCAGCATGGTAATTAAAGAAGACAGCCTTAAAGTATGTGTTTTGATGAATATAAACAGCGAAGTGTCATCCCCAACAGTTTGTCTGGTCTAAGATAAAGCTTTGAATGCTCACAGTGCTCAAGCCTTACACTAGTCTCAATGCTTTCATCAACATCACAGTCCATATTCAGAAGTGATGTACAAGTGATGGGCTTTTGTACGCCACAGGAGGCACAGGGGACTGTTACTGCTGTTTGTGACCTGAAGGTCAGAAGCCTACTGTGCTGTCACAGGAAGCATATATGTTAAGAGAGTCTTGGCAGATAAGAAAGAAGTGAATGACCTAGAGATCACACAACAAATATAACAGCAGAGGCAGGAAAAGAATTATGTTATTTGAGCACATAGGTCAGCTCTCCAGGCTGCACTACCATCTAGTCTAATCATCTTCCACACTAGTGATGACCAGTGTTGAGCTGAGTATGGTTATGTGGTCACCCAGAAATATAAATTGCCCATTTTCACATGAGGTAATTAAAAGTTCCTTTCCTTTGCCTGAATAGCAAAAGCAACTTGTAATTTACCACAGACACTTGAAAGCCTTTCTTGCACACTCTGAAGCACTCAAAAAGCAAAAGGCATAAAATCACATGGACCAAAACCACTCTTAAATGCTCTCCTACCCCACTAATATTAAGTCATTGTTAGACCATTGATAATTGTATGACATTTTTCGAAGATCATGTTAACTAGTTATTCTGCTACTTACTGTTACAGCACAGGGATTTAAATATTTCAAATTTTCTCTTAAAACTAAACACTTTTTCTAGCTGTTCCTAACTGAAAGTGTTCCCTCAGTCTTAAGGACAACATAACTTTGACTTGAGAAAATGAAATATGACAGCTTAAAAAATAAAAATAGTTATTTCTCTGAGCAATAAATGAGTCCCCACACTACTCAATGTGTGTAACCAAACAAAAGCCAAATGTGTCTTTAGTAGATAGCTTCCCCTTCTCACACTCCTTCATTTTTGCTTATGATTTGATGACAGTTTAGAATTGGTTTACTTTACAAACCTACATTAATATCCATTTCACCAAACTTTAATCAAGTGCATATGAACAAATTTTCTTTGTAGCAAATTAAAATAAATTTAATATTTTTGGTGAAATTCTTCTAATCTGATCTATACCTCTGGAAGAGCCATGACTTTAAATGCCTCTACCCCTAAGGAGTCAACACTTTCCCAGACATTGGTATCAATGGGGACACTCTCGTTCAGAGACCAGGAAAAATTCAGCTCAACAGTTTAGCAGTCAGTTGTTGTAGGAAAAAAACATCTGAGTAAGGTACAAAAAGGCTGCTACTTGTTACACTCCAAGGTATTGATAAATCGTATTTTTAATATGAGGCTCAGTTATGCTCACTGGTTTGTGCTACAGCAATAACCACCAACAAACCAAATTCAGCACAGCTTGGGTAACTAACTTATTTTAGCCTTAACAAGATAAAAAGAATGCTTGTTTTTATCCCAAGGTCACTAGGAAAACTGGAGACATGAAGCTTTTGTCCAATGAAGTTTTGTAGAAACTGCTCCAACATTGTGAAGTCTTGGCTTGTTTTTCTCCTTCAGCTGCAGGAGCAGAATTTCTGTTGACTATCTCAGTAAGGAACGTTCTTTCAGAATTACACCAAAGTGGTGTGGTCAAGTGCAGGATGAAGCTGACCAGAGAAGGCCATATATAGATTGCCCACTATATGGGTCAGCCTCAAGATGTGGGTATGTGCATCTCCTTGATAGCTGGTGTCCCCTGCAGTGGGGGACAGAGAAAAGGCAGGATGTCAGCACATCAGGCAGACCAAGAATGACCCAGAGAGCTAAAGGAGGCACAATATGCTTGCTCATAGCCTGAGTAGGAAAACTGGGTGCCTTTTTCCCAGACTGTGGGACTTTCTGTAGAGTGAAGAGCAGATGCATTGTAGGATATGCTCCTGCGTGTGCCCAGACCCCCATCATCAGGCTGGTTATGTGCCTTGGCAGAAACGTCACTGCTATGGAAGCCTGGCAATCTCCCGTGGCTGCAGGTGGTTTAACTCCCCAGAGTGGCCCCTTAACTTCCATACTTACAGTTTAGTTTTACAGTACATTTGGGTTTTTTGTGTTTGTCCTCCTCCTCCCTTTAAAAATATAACCAGAGCATTTCTAGCTCTTAAATGTCCTTCTGCTTTCCTTTAAGAGTGCCTTCAATAATCCTGTCCCCTCTTTCATTTACCCCAAGAAATGTAAAATCTGCTTATTTCTTCATGCAAGTATTTTGATTTCAACAGCCCTATAATCACTTTTCATATCTTTGCTGCTTAGTACAAGGTAATCATCCCCATCTTCTGCATCTTTCCATTTCCCAAGTAAATACACATAATTTTGACTCATTTATCATAGTTGCACTGATTTTGTAATGAAGGAGTTCTGGGTGTATTATTTATGACAATTTTAAAATAAATACTAAATGGGAGGTGATTCATTACATGATAATCTTACATGATAAACATGAAATGGATGTGTAACATAGCAAGACAGATAATCGGCTTTGAGAATTAGGTTAGAAGAATAATGACTTTAAATGTTTCCAGTGAAACAGGAGTAAAGGTTGGAAAGAACATTTATGCAAGAAAATAGTTATTACAAGGAAGAGTCCTTCAAGAAGAAGTGAAGATGAGAATAGCCATTAACACATGTAATGGCAAACCCCAGGAAGATTAGGGCACAGACTACCAAACAGTAAGAAGGCAGCCCACTGCTACCAGCACTACTGACCTGTGGAATAAAGTATAAAACCACAATCAGGATGCCTTAATTTTTTTTTCCCCCACACTTCTCTCTTGCCACTTATTCCACCTCTATTTCTACTTTTTATTATTATTCTATTTCTTCAGCTTGCAAAAGACAATACTTCTTTAGGGTTCAGTACGTTGTGGGGTTTTTACAGGCTATTTTTGATTCTGGTTAGAAAGATCATGAGTCCGTGTTCAAAATATCACATTCCTTTCTCTTTTCAACACAATTTTATTTTGGTCTTTAATATCTGTATCTTTTAGTTTGAATTTTACTGATATTCTCTTGGACCTTTTCATGGTCTGCTATATTAAAAAGCCTTATGATATTGCATAGCATTTCTCTGAGCAGGTTAATTTTAATAATCATCAAAGCAGAAGTAAAAAATACTCTAAAGCCATTTTATGTCATGTGTTTGGAGAAGTAGCATGGTTTAACTGTTAGTGGAGAGAGATAAGCACCTCTACACAACAATTTATCCTATCAATTTAAGATTAAACTCTCTGGAATTGATTGACTTTGGAAGTGACTTAAAACACTGAATTGGAGGGGGTGATCAAATCTTAAAATAGTGGATACAAGGTACAATGAATTCTGACTTTGCAGTAGGTAGGAGCTCACTTATTCAAAGACATAATGGGAATGAATAATGTACAGATTTGTACAAATTAAGGATCGAAAAGAACTCCAGTAATTAAATTTTTTAATTTAGATTGTCAATTCTGTGATAGTTGGTGATAGTTTTATAGTAGTAGATTAAGTGGTAGTTTATGATACAGCTACAAATAATACAATTAGGCTAAGCGGTAAATAACTATGATATATCTGAATTTATACATATGAAACACAATTCAATGCCATGACTTCTGCAAGACCACCAAGTTACCACAAATTTGGAATTAATTTGAATCCAAGTGAATTATTTTGACAGGTGGCACCAGATCCTGACAAATGGCAGCATAACTGAGCTAAATTCCAAATTTCAAAACATAATCACACCTGTGACAAGCTAATAGTTCAAGATACAAATGTACCCTAAAAGAAGAAAGGAGCAGGAAGGCAGATAGTAATGGATTCTGCAGTTTTAGATACACTAAAGCAGATGATGCTATTTTTTAAAAGGAGAGATTGCTGTTGTTTTTCACCAGTGAAATAGTGGGCTTCTCTTGGGTCTTTTATCCAACTGCTAGTTCTCGTCTCTGCCTTACTGTCACTTTGCACAGGGTCCCTGCAGCCCCGATACTGAGTGTGACAGATATGCTGACGATCATTGCTGCCACATTACGTTTCACATCCCTACATGTGTCTTTGTCTGAAAAGTGCTATGGTGCTGAGTGGGTGTAAACTGAGAAGAGAGTTAGCTGGCTAGATTATGTCATTGCTGTTACACTTCCTGGTAAAAGTATTCTATGCTATTTTGCGCTAGTAATCCATTCCCCTCCCTCCCCGATTCTTAAAGCTGAGCAAAATTTTTGTAAAATTATATACAGAGGAGGACTTATATATTGAGGGGACTTTGCAGTTGATTTTTTTTTTTTTTTTGTAAATGTTTACTTGCAGTTTGAAATAAGATTTTGTTGACAGGGACATTTAAAGAGAGTCCTAGGTGTTTAAGTTCAGTCAAGTGCCTTTGAAAAAGCTTTCCAAATTGCTTCATTTTGGAAGTTTGAATTCTCTCAGTTCCAGGTTTGTTTTAAAACCCAGTAGGGACTCTTGGAAAATTAAAGCTGCACTTTCAATCCCTGGAAAAAATACTTTCATAATTCTAATTTCCTCAAACTTTCTCATTCATCTACTAACGGGGAAGCTCTCAGATGCCAATGGCTCTGGAAAAGGGGTATGGAGTGATGTGATGGAATCATGGTATCACCACTTATTTGCCTGCTGTGCGGGATTGAACATCTGTCAGTAAGGGCAAGTAAAAGTGTCTTCTCTGGTAAAACCTGGTAAGAGTGTTTTCTCCAACCACAGAAATGCTAAAAAGAAAGATGATCAATTGGTGAGACAAGAAGAAACAGCTGATACGATCTACTGTTGGCCAGATCTATAAATGCTGAGTTATTCTGTGACTAAAGAAGTTCTTCTGGCTAGAAACAGAGGTAAAGAGTCAAAAGAACAATAAATAGCTGAGCTGGAGAAAGGCAAGGGCTTGAAGCTCAGGTCAAATGCACAGTGAAAGTAAGGAATGGGCAGAAGTTAGAACAAAAAGGTAGATATTTTGTAAAGGATACAAGGATATTATGGAAAGATGTATAGCAACCAGGAAGAAATTTAATGAGGAAATTAAAAAAAAAAAAACCTCAAAAAACCAAACCCTCAGGAAATGGCTTTAAAAAACTTTATAGAAAAGTCCATAGTGTTGACACATTGGTATTGGGCAAGTGAAGCCCTGTTGATACTGAGTACCCAGTGCCTTCCTGTATTTGCAGCTTGCAGACCTTTCTGTTCTCAGGAGTATTTGAATTCTTAAGAATTGTTAGCATTGGCTGAATAATTGCAAATATGATCTATGTTGATATTTTTAAGAGTCCCACTTCCATGGGATCCTATTCAATTTGCTTTCTATGCCTAAGACAAAATGCACACTGCAAATAATTTAAAATACCTCTCTAAGGTACGTGGGGTTTGTCTATGTTAGATGCTATTGCAGTTTGTCTATGTTAGATGCTATTGCTTTATTCTTTTTGTTATGAACTAGGACTGTTGGCCAAGGCCAGGACAATTTTTTTTTTAACTGCCCATTCCTGAGTTGTTTCTTGTGTGGGATCTGTGGAGCCAGGCTCAGCCCCATCCCTTATCATGCCATGCTTACACTCCTCTGTGCTCCATCCTGTGCTTTTACATCTCAAGGCCTCTGCTATTGTGTCAGATCTGTATTTCTGTCATAAATATCTCATTCCACACAGAACTGCTTTTTGCTTCCATCTGTATAAAACTGCAGTTGTCCTGCATGAAAATAACAGAATTAAAACAAATTAGACATAGAGACGTTTTCATTTAGTGGAACTGCTGTTACAGCTAAATCTTGTCGTACAAACTGTAAGCAGGTCAAGAAAGGTGTGGATAGAACAAGCCTGGGAAGCCTCAGTCCTGAGGCCCTGCAGACTCAGTACAAGGTATCAGGGCTGTTAATGGCTTTAACAATTCAGTCATAAAGGACTACACAATGACAAAATATTCCAAGTCGATGTTATATGAAATTATAACTAGGTGACTGAATTTTCAAGGGAAAGCATGATTTCAATTTCCTTTGTCCAAAATTCAAGTTTGCTGATAGACAGATACCTTGTCTGTATAGAACAGGTGAAAATGCAAATCAATCTTGTAACAGGAATATGTTTTATGATACAGGCCTTTTCATACAAAAAAAGTACAGATAGTGCACTAATTCTTTACTGGAAAGATGAAAAGCTCTCCACAGTCTTATTGCTGAGTTTTTGCAAAACTGATATCTTAGTCATGAGTTAATCACCTGAAATGTGTGTGGGTTTTTTAACCCTATCGAGTCACAAGGATAATTTTTGTAATGGAAGTACCCATATGCAACTTTGTGTTAGAGGTACAGTAACTACAGAGGAAGATTTTGTGGTATTCTGCCATACATCTCCTATTTAAGGTATGCAGAGTACACTATTCCTGTGGTCACTGGGGGATATGACATCTCTGTTGATTCTACTCTGCTGTATCCTGTATCTAGCTGTATAGACTTCTAGTCTTCCTCAATTTCTAGCTGATGGGGAACACTATTAGTCTTGCCCTATACTTGGTCTCACCAAGAACAGAGATCTTTGAAGGAATAGCTGAAACACCTTTTTTTTTTTTTTCTGTCTCTATTTCATCCCTAGTCTAACCAGCGTTCAAATTTTTGATCTGTAGACCCATTCATTTTAGAGGATCACTTTATTACTAAGTGATCTGAATGCAAGTGACAGACATAGCAATTACTTAAGCATAGGTTATCTTTATGTATATCCCATTAAACGTGCATAACTGAACTTTGGCAAAGTACCATTTATTTTGTACTTACTTCTTTAATTTCCTTTATACTATTTCATTATACTCATTCTATATTCAGAATGGAATTTTTCCCTCTCCAAGCTCCTTCTATTTCCAGATATGATTTTTCTTAATAACATATCCCATTGTCGCAATGACAGGCAGGATGTGAGATACTTCATTTGTTAATGAATAGATGCTTTTTCTGGCAAATATTTAAGAATGGTGAATACATGAAATCTAAAAAAATATCATAAAGTTTGTGCTTTTTTTCTGTAGGCTTATATCTGCTGTAACTAGCTATTATCTGACGTCCAGAAAAATGGAGAATATATTCTATAAAATATTTATATTTTAAAGTATTAGCCAATTATAAACAGTAGCTAGTTGCCTGACCTGAGATAGCCATGTTGGCTGAATAAGCACTGGGTTAATTTTGCTGGAAAGAAAGCATTTTGCCTAAGATACTGTTTTGTGAGCAAGTGGATGAAACTGCACATGTTGGAAGGCTGTTCACAGTTCAGCATGGTCATTTGTGAGATTAGCTGCATGTGGTGGATGGATGGGTGAATATCTGATGTTCACTTGTTGAAGGGAGCTGGATATCACTTTCTTTACACTTTTCAATGCTCTCAATAACCAGGTAAGGCAGGTCACTGCTTTTAAAGTATGGACTATCACACTGTATCTAACCAACAACACAAAGAGATTTCTTTTTCAAGTAATCTAATTATATGTGTAATCAAAAAAAAGACCTAATCTGGAAAGGTGCTCAGCACCTCCATCTTTTCACCTATTTCAACAGCTTTGCCAAAAGATAGTCAGTACTTTGCAGAAATCCACCTGTTGGCTTTTTGACTACTTTGTGACTATACCCTGGATCACCCAAGTTTTGTTGTAATGTTAGTTTTGTTGGATAGAAGATTGGGATCTCAGTGCTACTGGTTTGTTCTACTTTTCACTTCTAGAGTTTTTAACACAGATCTGTATTTGTCCTGCTTACTAATGCACAATGCTTCATCTGCTGAGAATCCAGGACAGACTATGTAATGGTTTTGTCTCAAGGAGGTGACATGGATGTGATACAGGTACAACCACATTCTCTCTTGTTTTGATGTATCCATAAAAATTTCTTGTCATATTTGCATTGTTAATCTCTAGACCAAAAATTTTAATGGAGTAAAACTTGACTGTATGCCTCCTGCCCATACACTTAGAGAAATACTGTAACAATTAAGAAGTTAATGAAAAAGAAAAAGTTTACTTGTGATTTTTCTTTTTCTACCCAAAACTAGGTGTCTTTCAGACCACTTCTAGTACACAAACACTCAAAATTTATGCAACAGGTTAGAAAACATTTTTCTCCTACATATTATTGTGATGACACTGGAGTCATCCACCATTGCAACGAAGATAAAGGATGCCTAAAGCTGTAATTCTCAAGTTTCCTGTTCTTCTTCCTGCTGATGCTGCTGCTGTAACAGTCCCAGGTTTGCAGTCAAATAAAGTGATTTTCAAATGAAGAAGACTATATGTTCTCAGTCAGCTGAACCTATTCATTCAAAGCACATTAAGTATGCCTTTGAGCTCAAGAAATTTGGGGAATAAATGCTGTGTTTCTCACAGGTTCACTTTACTCTTTTTCTGCATCATCTCTCTAGTGGGGATTCCCAAGAGTTCTTAAAAGAAATTCCTAGAAGTCAACCAAACCAGACTGTCACACCAAATAACAGCAATCACATCTCCTGCATCTCCAGTGTGTCTCTGCTTCATCTGGATACTTTGTGTAATAGAAAATAACAGATACTGTCGTTGTAAATAGAAGTCTAAGGACATTTGTACCAAAAGAGGATGTTTATAGAATTATATATTTTCACATGAAATAAAGAAGTGGGGAAAAAGATAACTTGAGTTAAAATTTTGAAAGTAAATGAAGATGTATTCTAGTCTTTCAAAACAGGGAAAATGTATTTGCTAATGCATAGTAAATATATATTAATAACTGGAAACTGAATCTTTTTTTTTTTCATAAAAAACCCCTAAGGTTATCAGAAACAATATCAGCATTTGTGTTCTTCACACTGGCTGCTTTAAGTCCATTTCTTAGACACACACAATTTTATAGAACAAGGATTTGTTATTTTTTATGATCACTCAGAGCTTCACTGGGGTTTGTGTGCTTGCCAGTTTTTCTGAAATAGTAGGAATGAAATAGTTTTCTGAAAATCTGACATTGGAAGGAATTTCTGTATGTCGGAAATCTGACATTCGACCTTTATTTTATTTACAGATTGATCCACTGAATAAATCAAATTATCTGATTGCTTCTCAATCACTAATGGATTTAGCTTCCAAATACCCTTGAAGGTTAGGTAAACACTAAATATCTCCAGTTTCAAAAAGGGAAACAGAGATGAGGAGAGATTAGTAGCTTAAATACCCATGGTATTAAGCAGTTGTTTTTTAAAGATGAAGTCAATAGAAACAGCAGTTCTCAGCCCTTCTGAAAATGGAGCGATAATGGACTTAATTAAGTCACCAAGTAAGTCAGTATCAGAGCTAAGAATACATATGAGGTTTTGTGACTGCTTGTTTGATTTTAAACATTAAACTTTTTTTTTTTTTAAGTCAGCAGTCACAAATGAGCACTGATTACAACATTTTTAATGAATATGACTATTTGTTTAATATAGTATAAGACTATCTGCAGACTTTTTTGCACAAGACAATCTGTGATTTAAATCATCTGGTTTATGGACTACCAAATGGCAGAGAGCAAGAAATCAGAAAGACAAGGGCAGCTGTCTTGTCCTACCCTAGGGAACTAAGAGGTCTTTGTAAAGTCTAGGGAAATTAAATGAGGACACACTTCTCAGATGTAAATAGTTAATACTATATATCCTAGGAAACATTTATATTTCAATACCTCAGTATTATATTAGATGGCAGGATTGTTCATTTCTTGACATTATAGCTAGTTGTTTTTTTTCCCTGTCTGGAAAATCAGAACATACATTTTCAGTGCTCTAGATATTTTTAATGCTGGGCCAAGCCAATAGTCAGAATTAATCTGCTCTCTTGGCCCCCAAAGCCAGGCTCCTGGTTCATTTTAATGTGAGTTTTGCTTGTGTCAGAATTTTTCCTTTATTATTCTCAATTATTTTACTGCAGTGGTGTTGAACAGCCCCAGCTGTGTCCCCTTAACCCTGTGTTGCTAGGCAGTCCAAAAAGAAAGATAAATATCAACAGCAGAGAATGTCTTGTTTTAAGGTAAGTCTTAGCTCGCCTATGTTGAGCAACTAAACACAGAGTAACTCAACTATAGTACAAAAATGTCCTGTAGTTGAGACAGTAATAGACAGTCTCTGGGTGTAGCTACGGTCTGAAGAAGATTAGGTTTGCTGAGCTCCTTGCATATGCTTCCCATTGTGAACCTAAACTAAGGAAAGAGGAATTTGGGGTTAACTCCTCAAATATGATAGATGACTTGCAGGCTCAGTGTTACTTGGAATTGAAATGTGCTCAGTAACCCCAAAGTCATTATCATCCCAGGGAAGTTGATTGTCATTGTGTTAAATTGCAATCAAGAACTAGTACGAAGCATTGTGCATTATTCCCCTGTGCACTGTGCATGATTATACAAATTTGTTCACATAATGTTGCGTTTTTATCATATATATATTTCTGAATGTGACAAAGGGCTTCATGCTGAGATCTGAGTCTGGGTGTGCCATATGAAAAAGCACTTAATGACCTGATTACAATATAGTTAAAAACTGGCACAATTCTTCACAGAATCTATTCATCATCAGGAGCTGAGGGAGGGAGGGAGGGTTTAGCCCTTTCCAATGTCTGTCAGTAGGACCGGGATTGGATTCCACAGTAAAGAACCTAAAAGTAGTTGTCTGTAAGCATGCTTTGTGCTCTAGGATTCCCTTAGAGTAAAAGAAGAAAACTAATTCAGAGGTAAATTCAGTTGCCTAAGTATTAGCAACTAGTATTATCTGAGATACTTTGAAGCATGTGAGATAACTGCACACAAAAGAAGACGTAGGACTTGCTGCACACCTGTGCCCTTCTGGAATGTTAATTAGATTGCAGTATCTTGACCAACAATATTTGTGTGCTCTGGGTATTCAGTTCCTCTAGGGGGAGTCTAGACACCTATCTCATAATGTGGACTTTTACATATATGCATCAAAATGTATATTTTCAACAGAATCTTAGCCTAGGGACTTAATTCAGCTCCTAAATTTCTACATCTGAGTTAGATGTCTACACTTGGCCTTGCAAACATAGGTTAATACATAGTTAAAGGAAAATAAAGGCACTTTTGGGTGTTGTTGATCTAGTAATTTTTTTCCACATAAGTTTTTGTGAAATGACTCAGACTCTGAAATATCAATTTTCCCCCATTTTCTATAAAGGGAATCTACACTAAAAAGAACATCTCCATTTATAAGTTGCCACATTTGGTCACAATACCAGCACAGATGACAGCAAAAAATACATTCAAATGGTAATAATATATTTTCAAAATATGAGCAGTGGTTACCTTGGTGGCAGAAGGATTAAAACAATTATTTATTTATTCATGGACAAATCCTTTCTGAGCAGGAGGACCTGAAGGATATGAATCTGAATGGAAATGCAAGACCTGTTAAAATACATAAAGTTGCATGAGTTCTCAAATCACATCATCATCATCTAAGATGGAGACAAGGACATACCCAGTTAAGAGGTCTCCAGGTGAGTAATTTTGCTAACTGAAAGTGGGAAGCACACATATCTAAGCATATGTGCTGATATAAATAAGATGCAGCTGTAAGCTGGATTTTGATTTTATTTCCTTGTATCTCTTTCTAAAAGATTGTATTTATTCTACCTGTGAAATACAGAGAACAATGGTTTATGTCTGTGTCCCCTGTTGATAGAGAAAACCAGGTTTTAAGATAGAACTCTGAATGCAACTGAAACAGTTTTATGATAGGCAGTGTCACACTAAGATACCCAGAGAAAGCACCACTGGTGTATATTTGCTTTAGATACTGGTGTTCTGTTCTTTCATTGTATTCCCTTCTAGAAGTGTTCCATCATCAATGGACAAGAGCAAGCAGATCCCTGATCCATACAGCTGGATGATTATTACACTGGTTTGATTTTGTTTCCCAGAGTAACTGCAGTTTTATTAAATGTTTTAAAAAAGGCAACAATAATAAATACCCTATACTATCTTTCAGACTAAATGAAAAACTTGATATGTTTTCAGAAATGTTTAAGTGAAAACTGCAAAATGTACGCAGATCATCAATGTAAAATAGAACCAACCATGAAACTTCCTTTTGAAAATGAACTTCCATTCTCTGCAACTTAAGCTTTTAAGATGTGAGGATGCGTTTGGAACTATATAGATTCACTTACTGTTATCCAGCTTGTATTATTTCACTGTGCTTTCCAGCACTGACAAAGAGAGCTAAACGCTATTTTGAGTCATACTTTTCTAGTGGATTGGCTTTGGTGTTTTTTACCCCTTTTTTCTGTCTGTCTGTGAAGTATTGAATTTGAAGATCTTCCATAACAGTATGGCACTTCTTACTCTTTAAAGAAAAATAGAAATGAAAGACATTACTATCTCAGTCTTTTTCTCACAGGCCTGGACTTAGCATTTGAGAATTCCAGACTTGTGGTTCAGATGTGCCTGCTGGAAGGCATAAGCACAGACACTTGTCCACACACATTTTTACATGATCCATAACTGTGTGGATCCAAGACTGCATCTTGCTTTTATGGGTGAACAAATAAGAAGTACATCTGTTCAGTGAAAATGTAAATGACCCTCACTTTGTGAAGGAAAGGGTAAAAATTGTGCTGTCACCCCTAAATATTCTCCTTTGTTTGTTCCTACGAGAATCTACACCAACTCCCTCCCCAAACAAACAACAACAAAACCAAAAACCAAACAAACCAAACCCCCCCCCAAAAAAACCCCAAAAACCCCTGAACCAAAGAAAAAGTCCCAAACAATCAATCAAACAAAACCAAACAAAAAACCTGCACTCTGTTTTGAAAGAAGATCAAAACACTTTTTTTCCCTAGTACCAAATTTCATATAATATTCCAATCCATCAGACTCACCAGTGGCAGCAATCCTACTGTAATCCAGCGCATACCAAAACAAATGCTGTACTTGCCAAGGCATCTTTACAGCCATCACAGTTAGTACTCTTGCAACACAACCAGCAAAACACATGGTTTGAACACTTTTACCCTGGAATTTGATATACGTCACACAGCGCACAAAATGTCCTCCTGGAAATTGTGTGGGTGACACTTAACAACCGCTATACATCAGAAAGAACTCATGCAGGGAACTGGTAAAGGATAGAAACCTGCAGTTTCCATTGGAAAAGCATTTTCCACAAAAACCCCTTCACTTCCTAAGGCAGCAGAAATGTAAAAAAATAACTTCTAAAGAAAACCTAGGAAAGGAATTCATAACCACAGGATTATAAGAATTATGGTCTCAGCAGAAACAACAGTTATGGAGTTCATTACAGTCTTCTTTTCCTGCCCCCTTTCTATTTTACAATCACTAATTATGTTTTTTTCTCATTGTTCCTGTTCTCTCTTCGCCTGCCAAGCCCCTAAAGCTACTAACCATCCTCCTTTGTGTAGCTGATTAACATAATGAGGCTGGAGTAACAGCACTTAAATGTTGACTGCCTTGGATTTTATTGCTTCTTATCACACTGGATGAAGGCCATCCACTTTCCCAGATAGCTCACCTGGGGTTCAAAAAGGATGAACTTTCTCCTAAACCTCTTGTCTCTACAAAATAAATATTCACCTTCTAACAATGTACTCTTCTTGCTGTTTAAATAAGGAGAGCTACTTTTCTTAAACCAGTATTCCTAGTAGTCAGCACTGAGGGCAAAAATCTCACCATACTTCCAGATGTTTCTACAAAGTGACTCCAGGGAATATGACCTTCAGGAGAGAGCCAATTTTCTGGGAATTAATGAAATTTATCTATAGCTGCAGAATGGAAATTGTGTCCTACAAAAGCTGATTGTCCCTGGAGAGAGAACAGACCACAGAGTGAAGTGTGACTGTTTGGGGTATTCTGTACATGATATACAGTAGTCTTCTCAGTTGAACTGTACAGAGGAGTGTTAGAGTCACAACTGGAGTTTTAATGGGATTAGCAAGGAGCAGTGCATACAAATTTCCCTGACCATCCAGGCCTACATGAGTAGTTGTGGCTAGCAAGGGATGACAAGGAGTCACTAGTTCATTATCCTGGGGCTCAGAGTGCCTGAGAACAAGTCTCTATTCTGCCAGGGCTCTGCGAGATGTTTAGGGTGGTATTGAACAAATCATTTAGTGCTGAGGATCCCAAGAACAAAAACTGATCTTCTGAGTTTCACTGATGTTTTGGTTATCTAATGAAGCAGGCTGTCAAAGGCAAGTGATTCCTGCCTACAGGGTGATGGTACTGAGTGGTTTATGTCTACTTTTTTCAAAACTTAGCTCTGTAGAGCAGATTGGCCATGAGTGCACCATGTAGGGACTCTCTGACAACTCTTCAGAGCTTTTAAGTCTTAAAATTCTTCTATTTGCTTGTTTGTTTGCTTGAATTGAAAGTACCTAATTAGCTGCAGTATTTTCATAACCCACTACACAAAAGTAGACTGAAGTCACACACTGTCAGGGAATGCAGAGATAGTGGAGTGACCAAAGTCTGCTGGCACCCTTGGGACTGAGATCTGCATGGGAATGTAGGAATGAAATCTGAAGTGATCGTACCCATTTGGCCTGGAATAAATTCCTTCAACAAGAAATCATTTCATCAAACTTTTCTGGACTGCACATTGGGATCAGCTGAGAACATTCACTGTAGAAGGGAGCTTGAAAGTAAACAGAGATGCATGCTGTGTGAAGGACGAACAGAGAGGCCCAGACATCTGAGTAGAAAGCAAAAGCTGGAGTCATCTCCTTCCACCAAATGTATGTGCTTAAAATTGAGCAGTGACCTATCTCTCCCCACTGGCTATCTGTCCTGGTTCCAGATAGGACAGGATCAATTGACAGGGTTAATTTTTGAAGTAGGCAGGAGGAGCCATGACCTGAAGGTTATTCTATACCATGTCATGTAGTTGCCAGGGGCAGGGGGAAGGAAATCTCTTCTGAAAAAGGGTCCTGTGTGATCGATGTAGCTGGGAGCAATAGGGTATTGTTGACTCCTTGGGAATCATTCACCTCTTTCTTGTACCCTCTATCATTAATACTGCTGTTAGTTTGTTTTCTTATGTCATTGCTCTTTCCAGTAAATTGTTCTAATCTGAACCTGTGATCTTTACATTTTGTGCCTCTAATTTTTCTCTCAACTCACCACAGGGGAGGGGTAGTAAGTGAGCAGCAAGTGGTTTCGGTGGGAGCACCAAACTGGGGAATACAATTCCTAAACCATAACACTATCTAAAGATCACAGACATGTATTAAAGGAGGTTTAATTTGTATGAGCTGTGCACAATGATATAGCTAAAACATAGAGTTCAGTATCCCAGTAAATTAAATTTTCTTGGGAATATTTCCTGGGTCTGAGGCCTTCATTTTCAATTGAAATTGTCTGTACCCATTTTGTTAAACTATCACGTTCTCTAAACTAGGCATCCAAAGTGATTACTGGGAATAGTTTCTGACCTGTGTTCATGTTAGCTTTGGATCTTAGCCTCTTTGACAAAATACTAGGTGGCATGGGAAAAACCATAAGTGTTTAATAATATAAATAATTGAATACCAGTGCCTGGAAAAATTGCTTTCCACTGATTTAATTTACCAGCACAAGTGATAATCTAGGTATATAAAATATAAATGCAGCTAAAGCACATGCAGAGCCTCACAGAAATGTCACTGTAATGGGTGAATCCAAGAGAGAAACTTAAAAACCCGCTTGATTTTCCTCCTGAACTGAGCCTGTACCTGTCATTAGCCACAGTTTGGCTTTGCATGTTGATCCACTATGGATCCAGGCTGCAGACCTGAACAGGTCACTCTATGGATCTGCTGTGATCTCTCAGTTGAGTTCCTTTTCTGTAGACATCAGAAGTCAGATGCAGATGCACAAGTCAGGATGTGGAGGTGACAGCAGAAACCTGAGTCTCTGTCTGACCTGGAGCAGGATGTAGTTGGTCATAGGTCTAGAAGTTTCCTTTTGCACAGTTCATATATAGAGTGATGTAAAGATTGAGCAGTGATCTGAAAAAAATAGGAACCCTGAAAAAGACAGAGTTCAAGCATGTCATTGTTCTTTAGTTGTTCATGTGCGGAATGGCATTAACTGTAATTTTCCATTTTTAGGTATATATACAAGTCCAATAGTGATACAACTACTTCAGCACTTTGGTTTCTTTGCAGGAATAAAAAAGTCAGTATCTTCAAAATCCTGTATTGGATAGTACCAATAAGGTCCCAAGAATCCTGTCTTATTCAGTCTTATTTTACAGCTAATGTTGAGATGAGTAAAACAACATTAAAAATTCAGAATATTCTGACTACCACCAAGCCAAATCTGACTGAATTAAATTTCAGATGCTTCTGAACTCTCCAGTGATACAGCCTTTAAGTCTTTGATCATTGCTTTGATTAAAAGGACATTAGGTGCTGATTTTCCATGCAAATCCACTGTACCTATAAGCTCCAAATTGCAAAAGTCTGAGTGGGAGGAAGAAATTTTCAGAAAAAAAATAAATTCCTATGGCTCTTGTTGCTTGGCAACCACTGCCTTTGCCTCTGTGTTAAGAAAAATAGAGTCCTTTGGAGTTCAAATCTCAAGTCTGTCTTGAACTAAAAAGAAAGGGGAAATAAGAGAAATAAATACCTGTTGTAGACTAGGTTTTTGAGTAATTGCAAAGCCATTGTTTGCCCATGTCATCCAGCTAACGGATTCAAGATCCTTCCTGTTGGTCATAGGAAGAGATATTTGCAGAGTCCTTAAATGATGCAAAACCATAGAAAATGTCTTGTGGAGAGAGACTAAAAGAGCTCCGCCTGTTCCATGGATTTAAAAGAAGATGGAAGAGTGACTTCCCTGTATAAGTAAATGAATGGGAGAAATGCCTTGTATAAAAGGACTTTTCTGTCTAGGAGATAAACATTAAATGAGAGCTAGTTCCTATACCAGATGAAGACAGTCATATTTATGTTCAAATTAAGGATCACGTTTTTAACAATGACAGCAATTAAGCACCAAAACAAACTGTCCAGGGAGTCTTGTACTCCTTATCACTTGAAGTCTTCTGGTTGAGATGGATGCTCTTTGAAAAACACACCTTAGCCAAATAGATTAAATACAAGGGAAACAAGCTGAAAGGAAATGTTAAATGATACAAAGGGGATTGATGTGGCTTTACTGTACATTTATCTTGGGACTGAAAAAAGTGGTTGGAATTTTTGCCTCATGTAAAGTGTCCACAGAGTGACTTTCCTCTATAGCACTGAGGGCAGCCTGACACAATGACTTCACCTCTGAAATATGAGGAATGACACACTGAGGGTTTAGGGGCTTATATCATGTAGGAGAATTTTACACTTAGACAGGTGTAAAGTGACTGTCCGTACAGCTCTACTAAGTTTCCAGGATAATTTAAATTACATTAGGAAATGCAGTATAGCTTTCTAAATGTTATCTCCAATCTGTTTTACTGCTACCAATGCATAGTTCTTAGTGTGGGAACTACTTTAATTTTCAGCCCTATGAAGATGGCTGTTACAAACTTTTGTAACATCCAAATGTATGAGGTACAGTATAGACAGAAGAGCAAGAAACTTTGATTAAAATTACTTCTTCAGTTTCTCTCAGCAAATAGTGTCTCTTGATTTAGGAATGTAATTTTCCTCAGTTTTCATGGTTGGTGAGGGAGAGAAGTTGTGCACTTAAAATGACTGCCCAAGCTGTTCAGTAAGATCATTTGGAACATCTCATAGGGAAGCACTTGAACTTGAGTAGGGTATGGAAGAGGAATTCAAAGGAAGAAAAAATTCCTTATCCTTAAGAAACAATATTCAATGTATTCACTTTTGTAGCCAGTGGCCACTGTGTCATTTTCCACACAATTAGCAGAAGCTGCAGCTTATATTAGAACAGGATAGTACCATATCACACCAAAAGCATGTGAAGAAACACATATATATATAAAACATGATCCTCATGGAACTTCAATAAATACCATATTGTTGTGGTTTAAGCCCAGTAGGTGAAGCAACACACAGCTTGTTGCTCACATCACCACTCAGGAGGAGCAAACTGGAAGTGTGAAAGTACGAAAACTCGTGGATTAACATAAAGATTTATGGGTAGAGGTAGAGCAAAAGCTGTGCATGCAAACAAAGCAAAATAAGGAATTCAGTCACTATTTCCCATCATCAGCCAGATGTTCAGTGATTTTCAGGAAAGCAGGGCTTCATCACACGTAATGGTTACTTGGAAAGACAGATACTGTAACTCTTAGCATCCTACCTTTCTCCTTCTTTCCTGCAGCTTTTATTACTGAGTATGATGTCATGTGGTATGGAACATTCCTTGGGTCAATTGGGGTTAACTGTCTCAACTGTGTCCCCTCCTAATTCATTGTGCATCCCCAGTGCCCTTGCTGATGAAGCGGAGTAAGGAGAAGAAAGTGTTCAGTAATAACTAAAATATCCCTGTGTTACCAACATTGGTTTCATCACAAATCCCAAACATGTCACTATACAAGCTATGCAGAAGATTGTCTCTATCTCAGCATAAACCAGTACACACATATAGACCTCTCAGGGTGGAGACATAAACTGCAGCTTCAATTTTCAAAGTAGCATGTATGATGCTACGATGAGGTATATGTGACACATGAGGTATATGTGACAAAGTTAGATGAAAAGGAAGAGTTCAATTAATAATGTTATAGCCAAAAAAGGAAGAATAATGTTGATTCTACTGACTCATGATGACCTGGGAGCAGCAGTTTTGACAGATGTGTTATGGAGTTTAAATGGGCAGTCTGCCTAATACCCACATTGTAATTATATCCATCCATTCCCTCCATCACAGAACTGAGGGTCAGTCAGTCTGGAAATTAGTTCTAAGTCACAAATAATCCCTCTGAAAAAAATTTGTTGTTAATTTAGACACCTAAATTAGGCAGTACAAACCTACTATTATGATGTATTTAGAGAAAATGGGGAAACATACTTGGAAAATATGCCAAATAGACACTTATGCAAATTTACTATAAAAACAGACTGTCTGTAATAGATTGTTTCTTAGTTCCAAGGTTATTGCTCAAGTAGGATTTAATTGTTTTAGCTAAATCACATATATTTCATTTGGCTTGTTGCAAATCTGACTTAGATTTAGCAAGAATTGCAGCTGACATTCACAACAAAAATACCAAACCACTTGACAAACACCGCATATTTAAAATGCGTAGCAAATTTGCTTTTATCAACCAAGTGTTAGGCCATGAAAGTTCATTTCATATCATCAACGTGTGCTGGGTGGCTGCATGCAACCAGGGCATCTGGCCAAAATCAGTGTGCAGATGAAAAGGCAATAGAAGCAACTGGTGGAAATTACAGCATTCCATCTGTCTGCTGATGAGTAGTTTGCATCTCCAGGTATGACCAAATAATGCATTAGTCCTTCTACAACTGGGATGAATCAGTGTAGGGACTGGAATTATTATGAGAGTGCAACATAAGATAACATCCAGCCCAAATACACTCTCAAGCTGGAAGCAACAAGGAGGGAATAGCAGAATTTATGTTCTAGTTGGAGGTAGAGTAGAGTATGAGTATTGCCCTGGTCAATGAAGCACTCTAAACACTTTACTATATTCATGTACTCAATTTCTTACTTGCCTCGTGTCTCAGTAATATTTAATTACATCATGTAAAACAGAACAGCTTTGATATAACAGCAAAACAGCTTTCCCCTAGTTTACACTGGGTGCTTAAACCAGTTGCCTGAGGGGAGAAAAGAGACAGAACTCTAGCTTCTGAGGTGACTATTAATCATGGGTTATTTTAGGAAAGGCAAACACCTCTTGTCTGATGTGGGTTTGGTTGGTCGGTAGTCTCTGAGGCAGTCTGCAGTATCCACTGTGGTGGGGAGGTGAGAGATATGGTTAGTGCCTCTGCAGGGTTGTCTCTCTGGCACCCACAGATCTTGGAAATCCTGGGATGGAGCAGATCTCCACAACACTTTATTCCTTGTCCATTGGTGCTACAGTATGACCTAGTAAGTCTCTGGAGTCTGAGAAAATCAGTTTTGGTCTTTGTTACACATAAAGACTCTTAGTTAGGACATAGACATTTGACTCCTCAACAGACTTAGCTTTAGGTGAATTTTTTGTTATAATAATGTTTGAAATATGCTGAACTACTCTCATTATTCCTAGTATATAATTAGAGTAGTGAGGGGGAAAGGAAAATGATTGTAAATTATGATAATGATAGCATGGCCCGGTATTTCCAATTCTGAATTATTTTCAGAACTTGACAAAAAGGGACAATAAGTGAGTTTAGAAATTACATGTAAGAAGGACAATACATTTTGAAAGGAGCTGTCGTCTGGAAGATATTTAGGCTATAAAATGATAATCAATAGTCCTTTTGGTCTTCAGGAACCAAGTGAAAAGAAAGTTAAATATCACTGCAAGCTTCTATCAGATTTACACATAGCCTTTAAATGTGATCTGTGGGTGGAGAAATGTTACCACATCCATTTATCTGACCAGTCTCAGTTCCTGGTTCAGGAAGACACATAAAATCACCAACTATTCAGCAGGTCTAGCTCAGAAGGAGCATGTGATATTCCTGTGGCTCAAAGGAGGGTCAGTTATATCAGACTAAGCAGGGTTTTTCCTGATCAACAACCTCTCTGGGCAAGTTGTTGAAATACTTGATCACCTGCATGGTAAAACAAACAAACAAACAAACAAATACCCACCCCTCCACCCCACCACTTCACATATTGTCATCTATGTGTGTTGTCTTTCAGACCTTCCCGGTGCACATCTGTAAGTAAATGGTTTTGTTCCATCTTCTCTGTGTCTTCCTGTCAAGTAGTTGAAATTGCACCCAGGGAGGTTTAGAGTGCGTATTAGAGTAGTCAAACATTGGAACAGTCTGTCCAGGGAAGTGATGGAGTCATCACCACTGGAGGTATTTAAGGCATATAGATGTGGTGCTTGGGAAAATGGTTTAGTGGTGGACTTGGAAATGTTTGGGTTTACAGTCAGACTTAATGATATTAAGGATCTTTTCTGACCTAAATGACTCTATGAGTCTATGATTCTATGAAATGCACATCCTGGAACATTTTACAGTGATGTAGTTGCCTGAGAGTTTGTCAATGCACTGAGCTAATTTCACTGGGAACTGGGACATGTAATGCTTGGTCAAACTACGCTTGTCATTGATTAGTATTGGTGAAGCTGCTAGTGGTGAGGGTTGGGGGCAGTCTCTTCCTAACTGAAGAAACAGAAGAGAGAAATTCACCTTGTACTCTGCTTCAAACTCCTTGTCATTGAAGGTAAGGAAGTGCATTCCCCAACTTGTCCTTCCTACCACAGATAATATTTGCCTACAAATTGTCTTAGTTATCAGGGAAGAGCTATGCTGCCAAAGAGGTTGAACTATTTGAAGAGAAAGAAAATAGGGAGCATGATGAACATAGCACAGTCCAGTCTCAGAAGAGAAGGAATAGCCCAGGAATATACATGGTTGCTGAAATGTTGCCTGACAGACATTCAGACCCAGCATAGCTTTGATAAATTCACTGATACAAAGCAACTCTGTTGAGATTGATATTACGAAACTTTGAGTGAGGAAGACCAAGAGAAACCTGTATCAAACTTTGGGACCAAAGGGAATTCAGACTTAGCATTTATGGTGCTTGATGGAAGGGCTATGGTATTAAATGACAGAATCATAAAGGTCAGAAAAGACCTTTAAGATCATTGAGTCCAACCATTAACTCAACACTGCCAAGTCCACCACTAAACCATGTCCCTAAATGTCAAATCCACCTGTTTTTTTGAACACTTAGAGGGATGGTAATGCCACCACTTCCTCAGGAAGCCTGTTACAATCCTTGACAACCCTTTTAGTGAAGAAACTTTTCCTAATATCCAGTCTAAATCTCCCCTGATACAGCTTGAGGGCATTACCTCTCATGCTGTCCATTATTACTGGGGAGAAAACACTGACATGCCCCTGGCTACAATCTCATTCCAGGCAGGTGTAGAGAATGAGAAGGTCCCCTCTGAGCCTCCTTTGCTCCAGGCTAAACAGCCCCAGTTCCCTCCACTGCTCCTTATAAGATTTGTGCTCCAAGAATTGTGGTATTAGCTCAATAACTAGCAACATCATTAATACATAGTGACATGCAGCATTTAATTTCTGAATAATCTGGTAACTTCACAAAATTTGGGGAAGGAGGCAAGTAGTTTGGACTGGGTGGAAAACGAAAGGCTCTTCACTTTCCATTACAGAAGGAATGTAAGGATGGCTTAATGGACTGTGGTGCCTTGAGCACATACCTTGTGTATGAAACACAACCAATATACGAAAATGTTCAGTGGCTGAAGTTTGCAACCTCTAAAGTCACATTGGCCTTAGTCTACAAGAAGAATTGTTTCAGTTTATTTGCATTTTAACAAATCCATTCATAGGGCTTAATTGTTTTTTATGAACCTAGAAAGTAGTCTCAGGAGTTCGCAAATACAGAAGATTTACCCACCTCTAGTATAGCTTTGAATAATTGGAACAAATTAGATTGGCTTTGTTTTGCAGAAGAAGAAATCATTCTGGCTGTTCTTAGGATTGCTTTTCAAGTATATCCTTTTGATCTAAGTGTTCTCCAATTGATGTCAATTAATGTCAAAATGACTGCTTTCTATTTTCCCACCATTTCTTAAAGTCTTTCAGAATCATGATCAGTGGACTGTAATATCTTGCCTGCCCATATCTTCCCAGCCTTTCACATTTTTTGGGTGTAGGCAGAACTGAAACTTTAAAGATACTTATCTAGTTCCAGAGGCAATGGAAAAGCAAATTAAATTCCAATATTTTCTTAATGGCTGCAAGGATGCTGTTATAAGATAAAAGGAAATATTTTTTTCTTGGGAAATTAAAAAAATAGGTTGCAATTTCAAGATCAATTTTGCTTTGAAAAAAACCTTTTTCTGAGTTACACCACAACACAAGAGTATACACACACACACACACACACACACACACACAAACAAAACAAAAAAAAAAAAAGAAAAAAGATGCAAAAGGATATTTTTACACACCACTTTGAAGACAAGGAGTGTAGAAATACTGACCTGGTTTGTAGTAGTGGTCTGTACCTTTTACAAAGAAGAAACATTCTCCTCTTCATTTGCCTGTCTTTGCTAATAAAACAAAGACGTGAATCTGACTAGAGCTGAGCTTGGAATAGGGAATGACTTTCTGTCAGAAGCCACACACAATCATCTTTTGTTGTTCCTCTTTTGTTATTATTTTGATAATTGCTTCATATTCCCAGAAAAGCAGCACCTTTGGACTGGAACTAGAAATTCTTACAAGCTTCAGAGAAGGATTTTTAAACTTCATTTCCTGTTGCAGGGAGTTTTGGGTTTATTCCTGTCTGAAAAAAAAACACAACCACAAAACCACAAAAAAACAAACCAACAAAAACCCCCCAAACAAACAAAAAACCAAAACCCTAAAAGATTATTTGTCTAACAATACAAGGAGAGGAAAGCAAACCTTATGTTTTGTGCACACAGAAATATTCCTTTAGTATAGATGGATGAAGCCAGCCCTTGAATGATGTTATTAGAAAAGATGAGGAAAAACTGAAAACCAGTTCTACTTTCTTACACAACTTGGAACTCATCTGTAGAACTCATTATTATACAATATTGCTGAAGCGAAAAGCCAGAGGAGAGTAAGGTTGTTTTAAAATAATAAAACTTCATCTTTTTTCAGGATTACAAGGTTGTTCAGAGTTATGATAATGGACATTAACAGGATCATGCAGGGGCTTTTTCAAGGAAGCTATGAGAAGGGCAGGTTATTTGTTGTGGGTTTTATGTGGGGATGATATGATTTTGGAATAAGGATGGGATATTATTGAGGCATGGCTCGATTTTTAACTTTTCAGAGGCCAGTGTCCCTGGTGCATGCTCTCTGCTGCTGGCTGCCTGCAGGGTTTCTTACCACACCTAACCATAGCCTCTGTCAGGTACAGAATTTTGCACTAGTAGCATAACTGCTCTGATGACAACTCCTGAATTCCTGTGGAATTTACTGGAAGACATAAAAGAACTCATGTAAAACTCACACCAACCTCCATCTGAAAGGATAGGGGATTACTGGGATTGTTTCTTATAAACCTGGAAACAGTCATATCAAAGGGAAAAAGCTTCAGCCTTTGCCTTCCAACCTCTACAAAATAATGTCTTAAACCAAGTGCAGATTTGGCTCCCAAAACAGGAAGGATTGAGAGTAACACATTCAGCACTGTGGACAGAAAAGGGACAGAACATTTGCTCTATTAATTCTGTAGCCAGATTTTGTTGTGACAGCTGTATAAAGCTTTTTGTATTCACGTAGACTTAAGTCAGAAGTGAATACTTTGAGAGGAAAATTAACTACAAGTATTTCCCTGCCCATTTAAAATAACCTGGTCCTAATTTCCTAAAAAGATGCCTCAAACCCCTCTTCCTGTTCTGATACTACTTAAATTACAATAATTTTCAGGGTTGTAAGAAGTCGATGGATCAAATATAGTGATTTCCTAAACTCTCCATTCTAATTAAAATTCTGCAGGCTGACAACATAAAATATGAGTCAAAGTAATAATCCAAGGTCATTTTTGTGCTGCATAAAGTAACTTATTTGAAGTGTCATGCTGATTAGGAATATCTAACAGAGAACACATGCTCCTTCCCTGTTCTTACAGTTGTGTGATTTATTAGCTTGAAGGACAACTTTCCACCATTGTCAAACAGACATTGTCAAAGGAGAGAAAAGATATTTTGAAGCCTGAGCAACACAAAAAATTCCTCATGATGGGGAATTCATAAAATATTTATCTATTCTCTATTTATTAATAATGTGAAGTATTTGTAACATTAATAATAGATATTGCTTACTGTGAGGCAGATGTTTAATGAGCACAGTGCCTTGAACTCTCCTGAGAAGGGGGGCAAAAAGAGGGATGTACAGAAATGTCTGTTCTGTCATTTTCCATTTTCTGCCTGTTCCCCTTCCAGGGACTAGCATGCAGTATTGTTAGCAGTTTGACTCTAATGAGATGTAATGTGGTTGCACATGTGAAACTCCAGCGGGTTATTTATAAATAAAATGTATGTTAGAACAACAGCAGAAGTCTTGTAATGAAGGGTGAGCACTGAAAATTGATGACCATCTCTGCTGAAGAGAGTTAAAGTCTTTTTTTTTTCTTTTTCAAACATCATGCATGATGCATTTACCCCTGAATCAGTATTAATCCTGGCAGGTTGTTCCAACATGCAAATCCAACATAATGAAAATTGTGCAGTTATTTTCATGACACAACAGTGTGGTTATAATGAAGCTTTCTCAAGTGTAAGTTTTTTGTAGTCCTCAAAGGCTCTGAAAACAGTGGACTTCAAATTAAATTTTCAAAGCATATTCTCATTGCATTCATCATATCTGTGGACAAATTTCAGAATATCCATCTTGGAGAGTTATGGTTTTATCCTCTTTCTGAGACTAAATTGCTGGGGTTTTTTAAACCTTCAGTTTGAAAGTTGTGATTATTTACATTACAGTTTCCTGTCTATGCTGGTATGTGCCTCAAAATTGTAATCAAGGCAATGGGAAAAGCTATGGTAGGAAAAAAAGAGAAGAGTGTTCTTCACTTGGGTTGTCAATAATAACTTGTAAATTGATGTCAAAGACAAGACAGGTTGAAGGTTCCAAATGCAGTAGTTTGAGTAGGCCTAGGGCTTTTTTGTAATAAAGGGGCTTTGTGTTTCACTGTTTCTTGATCAGGACAACCTTGACAGATTCTGTTATTTTTCATTTTAAAAAAAAAAATTCTAATTTAATGTGTTTTTTAAATCACAAGGGGGATAGTTACCAGGTATTTTTACTTCTGCATTTTTTCTGTTTCCTTGCCATGTACTACCTGGGTTCAAGAAGATTCCTGGATTTCAAAATAAAGGTCTAGAATGATCTGACCTGATAATCTTATTTAAAGAAACGTGCTTTGCTCTCCTGTAGTAGAGACCAAAAGTTTGTTACTTGCTGTCATGCTGCTCCCTGCCTTGCTCAACCCCTTGCTTTTTGTGCCAGCTTTAACAGAGTATTCCTGACTTGGCATGTAAAACAATGCCCTTGTGGGCCACTGTTGCCATTATTTTTCATTTCCAGTGGGTTTTGGATGTTTGCTTCCCTGAATCTATCTCAAGTGTCAAACTTTGAACTTCTCTCTTGTGAAGGAAGGGTTTGCACCCTGTTAGAAGTGAAACTATTAGGCTCTGTGAGTCCTGGCAAAGCATTTTTCATCTCCAGTATTCAGTAGTGTGAGTGAGCTAGGTCTTTTTCCACAGAGATTTCATAGCTTCCTGCAGTCCTGGAAAGTTTTTATGCCCAGAGCTGCCTGTATTTTCCCATGAGGTCTGCCTGCAGAATAACAGTCCAGCTAAAATTTGATTTCCCTGTGAGAACTTGCCAAGGTTATGCTTCAGACAACACCATATTTGAGTTCCATCTCCTCTTTCTAGGCAGGGTGAAGCCCACAAACTCCTTTCACTTCCCTATCCCAGACTATCCCAGTCTGGCAGTCAACGTGTTTTACATTGCACTTAAAAATCAACATTCATTTCTTGATGATAGTGGTGCTTGCAGCAAAACATCAAGAAAATAGGGAGCCACGGTGCAAAGCACATCTCCTGGCAACATGAAGATTTTGCAGCTCTGTTTCTGACTCTATCAATACCTTCCCATGGGAAATATCATGGGAGGCTTGCAGTGCTGAGAGATTTCCATGTCAGCTGGTGAGGAGGAGATGTGGATGATGTGCCACCTCCATGCCTTGTGAGTCCTTGTGTCAAGTCAATTCTCTACCTTTATGCAGCAGGAACAGGTATTCAGTCCTTAGGGTAATGTGTGCAAGAGTGAAAATGAGCAAAAAGGCATAAATCCCTCTTTATTTTCATTTGTTCTATCATCTGGAAGGTAGAAGGTCCCTGTGAATGAATTCATTGAATGATAGATTTCCTCAAATGTCTATAATTTTTGTGTTTTTACAAACAGAAGACATTTGTGCTTAGCTCTTACCACATGGTGTATTTCTTAAATTCTCACAGCATTTGCATATCCTTTATAAATAGCCTGAACAGGAAAATCAGACTAAAAGATTTTAGGTAAATTATTCAGATGATGATGATTAAAAATAATTGGAGCTCCATTAATATGGCTCTGTAAAAATAACAAATGGAAAAGTACTGGGATGAAGTATGAAAAGAGAGATTTGAAAGGTTCAAAAAAGCTAATTACCTTTTAGTCATTTTGTATTACAAAACATAATCATGTTTTAATACTGTTTTATTAAGGAAAAAAACCCTGACTTTTATTTTTCCATATCTACCTCTTTCACAAATTTTAATACAGAAATTCCTATATTACTCACAGATTTTACATTTAAGTCTTATATAGCAGAAGTTACAGAATGTTTATGTTGCAATGTTTTACCTTGCATAGTGACAAGAAATACCATTAAATGGGTAAGATCCATGTTTTATTTAGCTTCAAATATAAAAAAAAACCCAAACCAACAAACAAAAAAAAACCACCACCCAAAAAAGGGGGTGTTTTGAGACAGGACAGATATTTGAAATAGAAATATTATTTTTTCCTTAAAAATTTAACAGCAAAAAATTATGGTGATATATTGTGTGCATGGGTAGATGATCTTCTATTGTTATTTTCCAGCAGGAAAAAAAAAAATCGGGGAACTTTTTTCCAAAATATTTAGTGTAAAACAAGTATGTATGAAAAAAAAAATTAAAAAAAATAATTTGAGAAACTGAAGTCCTGAATGCAAAGGCAGGATGGAATGGTGCAGAGCTAAGCCTTCTTGCAAGACATGTATTAAACCGTAGCTACAGCTGAGTTAAACGTTACCTTGAGTCCACTTAATGCAGATGCAAAGGTGTTTCCTACAGAGCAAAGGCAATTAGATGAGTGCTTGGTATATTGGATGTTCCAGACAGTGGGAAGCCAGAGGATGGGTTACATTTATCAGAGAAATGCAACTGGAAAGGAGAATGTACCAAGGGTCTGAAACTGAGAAAAAGCCTTTCTCACAATATGCACATCTCTAGTGCCTGGGAGGACGTGAGAAAATAGGTTTTCAAACCTGAGTGATGCCCGAAAGAGCTCTGAGGCTGCAGTTTGGGAGATACCACATCCTCTGTTTGGGAGAGCAAGGATGGTAAGGGTAAAGGCCCAGGTAACAGGTACTATACTACTACTTTAAACTGTACACAATTACTCTTTTGTGCAACTCATGGATTTTTTTTTCCTAATTTATTTTTTTTTTTAATAGTCTCTCTGAATGGTCCAGAACCCGGCCCTTATAGCATCTCTCTTTTTCCTTGGCACTTTATGGTAGAAACTGATTTGTCCATTGGCTCACAGAACTCAGGGTGATCATCTACCACCACACATTGCATGTAGATGCCTCTGTTGTTTCTAATGCTGCCCATGGTCTGCAGTGGAAGAGTATGGGAACATTATTTGTCACTAATTTTCCTTGCTCCTAGAGCTTCCTCAGTTCCTCACTGTTCCCCTGGGAATCATTACTCTCTCTTTCATTTTCACTGCCAAGAGAGGCACCATTTTTCTTTATCTTTGTGTTCTGCTCATTTAGCCGCACCTCAGCCTTCAGGGAAACTCCTGCAAAGTCGGGCTTGAATAATTACACTAGAGCCAAAATGGGGGCAATACCTGCTTCTGTCTGGAATTTCTTTGTAGTGTTTTTTTGAGTATTCCTAAATAGTCCCCAAGACAGGATGCATTTGAAACTGTGATACATAGCTCAGGATGTGCTTGCACTGTACGGGAAGGATAGCAGGAACACAAGTTTAGACCAACGCACACAGATTGCTGGCAAAGTGGATGTTGCATTTCTATATCTTTTTGGGTCCAGAAGTGATATTACTATGCTCATTGGGTGCTATCTCCAACTAATGAGCTTCTTTCATGCTTGAAATGCCTCATGCAGTGCCACACTGGGTACCCATAGTACTCATCAGGTCTTTCACCCTTTTAAATTTAGGTCTTATTGTATGTCGGTGTGGAGGGATGAGATTAGAGAGAGATAATCTGGGAAAAAAATCCTGAGTCTGTACTAGTTGACAGTTCTGTATTTCTCCAAAGTAACCAGAGATAGTGAAGGGTTTAGATATTCAAGAAGTACACTCTCTCTCCACCCCGCCCCTGCTGCAATAATCTTTAGCTGGTGCATTGTATTTGAGATTAAAAGGTTAGTGATTTGAGTATTTTGAGACAAAATACTTACTGTATTGATTTTTTTTCATACTGCATAGACACACAATAAATATACAACCGCAAAATGTCTTCACACTATTCCAATCATCCACCTGCTTAGTCACATCCATCAAGAACAACACAAAAGCACAGAACAAACTAATGTGTTCCCAACTGAGTCTTTCAGCTTTAGCAAATGCTCCGAAGTGCTCCCTGCTGTCAGCAGAAAGGTGACCTCCAAAGAGGAAAGAAAAGCTCTTACAAAATACGAGGTATCCATCTCATGTTTTGGAAGTAGGTGGCCGGTTTATGGTACATTTGGAGAACAGTTGAGATGCAGAGAAGAGGTGGTTTTCTTGGTGAGGAGTAGATGATTCAGAGATTTTCAAATTAAAAGCAATGTTAAAAAACCACTTGGGAGACAATAAATAACCAGTGTTCTACCAAAGTATCATGTAATGTTTCAGTAACAAGAGGAGACTGAGACAAGACCTGTCTGAGAAACAGGAGAAAATGGTAAACTGTTTGCTTGACTGTCACTTTCTGGTAGCCTTCCACAAAGGTGAATCAAATTATTAATATGAAGGGCAGTTTGATACATTATGCCACAAATGTGACACCTGAGGGCACCTTTTAAACTTCCTTTTTGGGTTTTTTTGCAGTTCATTTTGTGTTTATCATGGGAGTTCTCTGTCCTCTCTTTTTTTTTTTTTTTCCTCTTTCATCTTATTTTATATTCCCTCACAAATTTTCCTTCTCTTATTCACCTTCTTATTTGATTCCTCATTTCCTCTCTCCATATCCACAACAAGAAGCTAAATTGCCTATTTTCTTCTTTCAGCATCTGCCTAGCTGTTTGGCTTGGCAGTACTCATGGGCAGCTAGATTTCCTTTTGAAGCTGAACACTAACTTTCAAAGTCAGATTGGGAAGCAATTTTAATGCTCCTTTTCTGAACTTCTTAATTCAAAGCTAAAATTTAAGCAGGCCAACTCTCTTAGAAGCCGATGCCACAGGCAGGAGGAAGGACAAATGTGATCTAAGTTTCTTTCCAAGAGACTGAACATCAAAGAACAATCACTACCCATTCCCCGAGCTATGCAGAAGGCTGGATTTCTTGGGCAGAATTATTCGTATTTGAAAATCTTGCTCTCAGGACAAATGTTTTCAAGTCAAAGATTAAATTTTTCAGTATCCCAAGTAGCAATGCACTGTGGTGACCAGTCAGAGGGCAGTTGATAGGAGTGAATGTTTTTGTTATTATCTTCAGGGTTTGGATTCTCTAATTTAGGTAGAAGTTTTCAAACCAAAGGCGTTCTCTTCACCCCAATTATATCTTCCTGTTTCTCTTCCTCAGCCTGGGTCTCAGAAGCTTTTCCAACAGTTTGTCTTAAAGCCTAGTTTCAAACAAAACAAAACAGGTAACCTATTTTTGACCTATTCCAAATTTCTCAGGTGTACTTTTCCTTTTTTTTCTATTTTTTTTTTTTTTAATATAATATTCAGGTTTAGAAAGACATCTTGTGAGCAGACCAGAGGATATGGAAAGAAATAAAGAGGAAATATTAGAAGAGTTGGTCTTCTTTCCTTCCTTTTCTTTCCTTATTTCCCTCTTTATGCATCCCTCACTCTGCTGTCCCTGAGTGCCTTGTCAGAGTTAACCCCTGCACCCTCAGCTTCTCCATAATGGCAGAGCTTGCTCCTTGCTTTATTACAGATCGTGACACATTTGGGAAGGAAAGTTTAAAAGTGCTCCTGTTACTCTGCCCTTTACCCTGAACATGAGCTGCAGCTCAATACATCTTTGAAAATCAGGGAGAGAGGGAGCACAAAAAAAACCCCAAACAAACAAAAACCCACAAAAAACCCAAACCAAAACAAAAAAAAAACCCTAAAGAAATATTAGACTTTTAGATAAAAACTAGTATCTTAACTAGATGGAAATTAGAGTGACTTATGGTATTAGGTAGTGGTGGGGAGGTAGAAAACCCACAAAAAAGCAAACCAAACCAAAAAAACCACCTAAAGACATATTAGACTTTTAGATAAAAACTAGTATCTTAACTAGATGGAAATTAGAGTGACTTATGGTATTAGGTAGTGGTGG
>JAWWTY010000001.1:35389140-35404327 GCA_035222235.1 Margarornis squamiger
GGAGGTAGAAATGTAATGTATTGGCAACAGTTAAATTTTGCTTCTTCCAGTGTTTGAGTGCACAAAAATATAAATAAATTGGAACAAGGTACACTAGGATAAGTACTTTACTCCTTGCTGGGAGACTGATACCACTTTAATAAACCAGAACACTCATAGCAATAAAACTCTCCACTTCAAATAAATCCTAAAAGAATGATAACATGGTGTTTCGTAAAGCTTTCCATGAAATTAAAATAATATTCTGATCAGCACGGCTCATGTAGGAAAGCCTTGCTTGCAATGACCTCTTCTGATTCAGGCAGGCTCTTTCAGTAGCAAACAAGAATCTTGGAATTTTTGAATCTATGACAATAGTTTTCAGAACCTGTTCTGAAAAACTTCTTGCTTTCCTTTTTTTTTCCTATTTTTAAATTACATTGATGAAAAATCATAAAACTTATGAATTCCCAAGAAACCCATGTCAGAAAAAATGAGAAAAGTGATGCTTCTGGACTAGATGTGAGTCCACAGGAGATGAATTTTAGATGGAAATATTTCTTTTGATGTTCAGATTATTTGGATGATCTGCTTTCACAGAATGCATTCTTTTTCTCCTGGTTTAAAAATTTCCCACTGTTTGGGAAACATCCCACAAAGTAGTATTATTGAAGTGATAAATTAGATTTTATTGCGTACTGAGCAATGATTGGACTTTTGCTAATCATTTCTAATGAAGCAAATCTTGTTAACAGTGGGTTGCAAGCAAATCAATGAAATAATTTTATTTTAAGGAACTCTTTTTATAAATTAGATAGAGGAAACTGAAAAATAGTGTTCTTTCATAAAATGTAAAGGATGGGAAAGAGTATGCCATTTTCCAAGTATGGAGCACAAAAACAATACTTTTTTCCTAGCACCAAATTCTCACTGGGTTTATGTCCCAGGAAATACAAAACTGTAATTTCTTGTATAAGCACAGAGGATTTCTTTCTTTTTGTTAGAAGAACTTATGTGGAGACAGGAGACTTCCCTGTGTATTGCTATTAGATGATGAGATTTCACTTCACTGTCTCAACACCTCAGCCTCAAGCATTCTCAGGATCATTTGCCAGTTATTGATATTTTAGATAACGTGAACAGCCTGAACGCAAATAGTGCCAGTGATGCAATATTGTCCATGTAGACACTTCAGACAATGGAAAGAAGTGAAAAATCTATAAAGCGTCTGCAGTTTCAAGTTTTATTGCCTTACATTTCCTCCAAGTTTGTTGAATACAGGCCCTATGTCTGGACCCCAGATACACATAGGTCTATTCTGTGGGTCCCAGTACTCTTGGAGTCCAACCCACCAGTAATCATAACCTTTTTCCTTACTTCCCTTATCTTTCAGACCTGAAACTTTCATTAGTCTATTTTTGCTGCAGCCATACTCTCTGTAATGTGCCTAATGTAGCCCCTGTGTGCAGCTGCACAATTTCCACCAGACAGAAAACTCCAGGAGCTGATGGAAATAATGTTTACCTTGCTGAACTATAAATCTTGAGAGTAGCTGTGTGCGTGGCAGAAAAACTGGTATGGATTTAATAAGAGACTAGATTAATTGTGTTATTAAAGACAGCACACAAAGGCATCATCAGGAAATTTTAATACAATGAAGCAGTGTGGAAGAGACATAAAAACGGTCTGGACAGTGCATAATATGGTAAGCTCTCCTGAATGTGTCTTTCACAGTCTTTCTGTCTCAGGCTGAACTTCCCCACATCCACTTTTTGAAGTTACTTGTATAAAAATTGCACCTGAGGACACACACTTCTGACTCGTCATTGGTGAGAAACACAGGACTCACCTCTCGGGCTCCACATACACTCAGAAGGCCTAAATTTCATGTCCTCTTGATTCCTTCTTACCTTGGTTTTACATGTCTTATTTAGAGCTCAGCACAAGGCAGTGATAAATTGGTAATGAGCTGACAAGGAACATGCAGCGCAGGATGCTTGGGTCCTTATTTTATGATACTGGTTGATGTGTGTGGCTCTGTAGGAGGGTACTGAAGCCTTCTCTTCACTGCTGCATTGAGCTTCTCAGTCCAAATTAAAACAATTCTGGTTATAGATCTACTTTGCCTTTTCCTTAAATTACTTTGAAGGTAATCTAATTTCATGGGCTTTCACCCACATGTCAAATCCCACCTGCAAAAATAGAAGGTTTTGTGAAAAACATCCTTGTGAAACAAAAATTTGACATGACGACACAGCTCAGGCAATGTTATAGGAAGTGGAACAGAACACATGAAAGGCTTGTACTTGTGTATATTATTTTCTCAGTTATGTCAGGCTGCTTAAAACAACTCCTAGCAGCAGTAATAAAAGTCTCTGTTATCCTCTGTTTAGTGCATCTATACTTTTGTTCAACGGGATGAATGTCATGGTTTAGGAATGGTATTCCCAAATTTAGTACTCCCACTAAAAAGAAAACCACAAGCCACTTCCCTCTCCCCTCTCTGATGGGAGACACAAAAAGAGATCACAGGGTGAGATAAAATCAATTTACTGGAAACAGGAATGAAATAAGAAAACAAACAAGTAACTGCAATATTAATAACAAAAGTGTACAAAGAGTGGGTGATTTACATGCAAATTCTCACCAAGGCCAGGACAATGTAAAACAGTGGCTGACAGACCTTATGCCAACCACTTGCTCCCCCAACTGGACAGGGACACCTTTCTTCCTTGAAGTAAGACAGTCTCTTTTCCCTGTCACTGGCCATGACATAAGATGGTATCAAATCACATAATGTCTTGGCATGCCCCCTCCTACTGATCTGGGCCCAAACCAGGACAATGACAAAGAGTGGAAACAGTAATTACGATATGGAGAGAACTTGACACAGTATGTAGCATGTATTTCTGGGTTGTTCCTGATGTCATAAGACACAAAAAGTCCACTCTTCTTTCCTCAGTCTTTCCATATACCCTTCTCAGCACCCACTTGTGCTGGGAGTGGGTTGGCTGTACAGTAGGTGTCAAATGGCTGTCAAGGGAAATGATGGCTACTCCAGTGTATACTGGGCTGTGAACAGCTCTGCTGGGTCAAATTATAATAGAATACTAGAATCATAAAATGGTTTGGTTGGAAGGACCTTAAAGGTCATCTGGTTCCAACCCTCCTGGCATGAAACCACTGCCACGTTCAGTTCAGTGTCCTGCTTGTTCTTACCATAGTAGCAGAGTTTGCTGGAGACTGCAGAGAAGTCCACTGCAGAGAATAACTCTCATTGAGGCCATCTGCTTCAGGCCTCATCCTCCCAGGGTGCCAGAGCTGATTCAGCTTCTCAGTGTAGCTGAAAAATATAGGGCTAAGCTACTCACCTGGGCTCATTTTATAGCCAGCTGGAGACCCTTCCAGAAGGTGATTCATCTCATTTTCTCAGAAAGCTGTTTCTGGAAGTACCTGTCTCTTTCCATTCACTATGAAGCAATCTTGAGCAATTAGTTGTAACTACTCACAGTCATCTTAGATACGTACGTTTTGGCAAGATAATGGTGTTTAAGCAGGCAAAAGTTCCTGCTTAAAAGGAAAGGCGTTGACCACATAGGAAGTATTATCATCATCTCCATTTTATAGGTGGATAGAGGCTGCTACTTGCTTACTCAGTGTCCAGTAGTCAATTTATGCAAGTAATAGGTACCCCATGCACTTCAGTACCTTACCCATTAAATAAGCCATTAAGTTGCCCAGACATTTAAGTTTATATAACAGCATGATGTGCCTGATTGTGGGTTATTCTTAACATATTTATAATTTCACTGATTGAATTCATAGATCAGATTTCAGTCCCTAATAAAGCCAGCATCTAATATTGGGCAAATGATCTCCAGATAGCTGTTATTTTTCCTACTGATGCTTAAATGATTTTGATAGATTGATAATTTTGAAAATGGTCAAACCGCATTTAACTTCAGCATTTGGACATAATGATTTGACTGCAATGGATGTCATGTTTATGTCAGAATGATGCATGAGTCACCCTGTCCTTCCATGTTAAAGAAACACTGGTTATTTTTAGAATTTGTCTTATAAACAATCCACATTTCCATTTGCTGCCCAAGGGTGAAAGAGTAGCTGTCATTTTACTGATAGCGCATAGTGCACCATATGTCTGAACCCTGAACTCCTGCAAACATGCGTGAAAAAGGCAAATGCAAGATGAAACTTTCTTTCTCTCTCTCTTCCTATGTTTTTTAAAGAATGAGATCTTTAGGGAATTAATTTTATGGTTAAACTGTTGGTTTCCTGCAACAGAGCCCAAACATCAGCCAATGATTATAAAGCTGACTTATGTGTTTACAGTGGTTTTGAAAGTGACCAGGCTTTTCAGGGATTTGCATTCTTGACCCACAAGAGAACAGCACTGTTTGGAACTGAAATTCTAAGGTTACCTAACTCTGTATGACTACTGCTGACAAATTTTAGAACTTGTGTCTGCTACATAGATTTTTGTGACCATAACATCTTTCAATTTTTCCTTCTCTTTTCAAAGGATAAGACATATTTTTGTATGACAGCTCCCTGTCCTTTTTTACTGTGTTTTTTTATTGAGAAAAATTTTATAAGAAGAAAGAGATTTAGATTATCAAGTAATTTTAAAGAAAGAGATGGTTTTCACTATTTGGAATGGAGGTAGGATGGGAAGAATGTTGTACTGTGCTTTGGAAAGCACAAAAAAATTGTGTCCTGTTCTTTCAAACTACTTCACTACCTTCAAATATTTTCCAGTTTAATATAATCCCTGTAGTCATTGTTTATCTAAGCTGAACATCCTGGTCTAAACTAATTCTTGATGCAACTCTGCTGGTTTCTCCCAAATTGTAGCAGGGATGACATTATACAAGCCTTTTGTTCTTTTTTTACCATAAGGCAGAAGGTATTGTGACCAAAATAAAACACTAAGCAAAACTCAGCTGCCCAGAAAATTCTTCCTAGAAAATGAGATTTGATGGACCAACTGGAATAACACAAACTCAGTTCTAGATACCTCTATTAGAGGTCCAACACTGTAATTGGGAGTGAAAAAGAGGGGCATGAGGCATGAAAAAAGCAGCCTATACAAGTGACATAATTATGACTAAGGATTTTTAAAAAGAAATGAGTATCAATTTAGGAAAGTAAGAAATTAGGAAAAGGGAATAAAGAAGACCTGGATGTAACAAAGACCTTGTTTCTCTTCCTTGCTTCTGTTTCAAGCGCAGAATCAAACTTAGCTCTCTAACTTTAAAGCTTCTCTTTAAATATAGACATTTTTTGCATCATTATATACACATATATGTGTTTTCAGATAAGCAGAGGTCTTAATGCTTCTTCTGATGATGTTTCTGCCTGGTGTAAGAGAGGAACAGAAAAAATAATTTGGGCACATCCAAGCCTTCTGTTTCTGATGCTCAAATCACTTGTCTCATGCCTGTTGTGCTCCCAGAGCAGTATCTCTGAGCCCAAATTCCCCAGGTGTGTCACATATCTGCAGGTTAATGGAGAGGCTGGCACCAGGCAGATCGCTTTTACCTGTTCATAGTAGGGACTGGGAATTTTATACTCTCTTCAAACTATTATCCAAATTAAGTTAGCCAGATGGCTTCATATAAAGGTCAGGTTTAATAGTAATTAAAAGGTGTTTCTTGTCAGAGTTAAAATATTTGAAAAATGTAACTATCCCTTAATATTAATATTGTTCCTTAAATTGAAATCTGTCACCTTTTCCTCATTAAGTAGAAATAATTCATAGCCACTGTCTTTGTCCAGATTTGCTTTAAATCAACTTCATATTACTCAGAAAAATGTTGTGCTCAGTGATTTATCTGTCATTTTCTTCTACTTGCCATCATTGAAAGGTCTTTATTTTTTTTATCTGCAGTAGACCTCTTTTGGGAAGGAAAATAAAGCACAGCAATGGCTTTTGTTCAGCTATTGAAAAGGATTTGATTCTTCATAACTGCAAGCAAGGAGAGTTTGACAGGGTTTGAGTCCTAGTTATAGCAGAGTATAACTGTGTGAAATGTGTTTTTATTCATCATAGATCATGGAACTTATTATGCCAGCAAAGAGGGTCTAGTAGCATAGAACTGACTCTTCATAATGCTGAGAATCCATCATGTTCACCTATACATTTCCCATGAAACTGTGGCACTTTAAATAACTAGACTTATTGATCAATAGGGTTTAGGTGTAAGAGGCAGCAGACCAAAGAGGTGGTAACTCACAGCATGGAGTTAGTGGTGTAACAGGAATTCTCCTTGTCCATCCATGGGAGCTGGAATAACTTCTCAGCTTCCATCTTCCAGTGGCCTGTTTTTAAATACTAGGAGAGCAAAGCCTGAAAATATAAAACTGCATTTCATGCCTTATGAAAGAGCAAGCAAATGATTCTCAAATGTATTATTTAATGTATCATGAATGGAAGCATTTTTTAACACTTGGGATTGACAATATTGCAATATAACACTACTGTAGTGAGATAACTGTGTAGTTAAAAATTTTATGAATCACATCAGATATAATTGTTTTTTGTTTAAAAACCATCTGTTTCTATCACCAATTTAATAACTCACACTGAAAGCTTTACTGGGTTTAATTATGAAATACCATGAGCAAACCAAACAACCTTCCTTTCCTTTAAGATGCCAAAGCAGGCATTGCTTCAAGGACTAATGTGCACTTAGATGATGAGGGAAAACTGTGAATCTGAAACCCTTAGCCCTCTCAGGAGCTTCATGGCTTTAATTTTTATACTCCAGATCAAGTAAAAACCTCTAATTTTTCATCTGAATATCCATTCTGCCGGCACAACTGTTACAGCTTGTCCTGGGAAGTGAAATTTTAAGTACTGTTTTACATTTGACTATATGCTAATAGAAACTAGAAGAAGAAAGTATTTCTTATTTAAATAGCATAAGTGTGAATGTAATGAGTTGTTTTCAACCATTCTTTAGAAGTTTGCAGTATTTTAATACTGTTTACAGATTCCAAATCTGGTGCTCCTCTCATAAGCTGCAAACAATGCCAATGGAATTTCACTAGCATAAAATGTGATAAGAAAATAATTTGAAACAAGAAAATGACTGCTTAGAAATTGCCCTCTGTTTATGGACAACTAACAGACCAAAAGAAGGCCAAACTGAGTGCAGCTGCTGTTAGTCATTGCACAGTTCCAGCCTCTGCAAAATGCCTTTGGAGACCCAAACAGAGAACTAGTGTCACTGTACTTTCTTTATTAGAAAAACCCTACCCACACAGAAAAATAATTTAGTCATTAGCCAAAAATAATGAGGCAGTCAAAGATGGAGGCAATGGATTAAAAGAAAACCAAGAATTCCTGTAGAAAGGAATAAAGGTGTAACTAGGGATCCCTCCCTTCCTCCTCCCACCGAAGGCCTTGCTGGGTCACACCACCACCCCAACCATGCTAAAGGTCAAATGAGCATCTTGTTTTAGTTTATAAATTATAGAAGTCTGCTCATAGTGAGCAGAAAAACCTGGGTCCAGACATCATAACTGCCATGCACTATGTTGCTGTGCAATCAAAAGGCTTTTTTGGGAATGACCAAACATAATCTGAATTACCACAGGAATGCAACAGGAAAAATTTGCTCTAAAAAATTGCTCCCCTATTTTTTCTCATCATCTGAGGATGGCAGGGGCAAGAGAAGGGCAATGAAGCACCTTATAGAACTGCACTTCTCAGCTCTCTGCTGTGCTAGCAGCCCACTTGCTCCAGTGTGGGCTTCCCACAGCCTCTTTTGGCCATCCACCTTCTCTGGAGTGGGACCCTCCAGGGGCTGCGGGTGCCTCTCTGCTCCCCCATGGCCCTGCCTGGGCTGCAGGGGCACAGCTGCCCCTCCATGGGCTGCCCCACGGGCTGCAGGGCAATCTCTGGTGCCTGGAGCAGCTCCTTCTGCGCTGACCTCGGGGCCTGCAGGGCTGCCGCTCTCACACGTTCTCGCTGCTCTCCGCTCTGGCTGCAGTTATTCCTGAGCAGTAACTTTCCCCCCTTTTAAAGACATTGTCCTTGAAGTACTATTACCATGACTGATGGGTTTGGCCTTTCCCAGCAGCCAAGTCTTAGAGGTGGCTGCCATTGGCTCTGTCAGACACGGAGGAAGCTTGTGGCAAGTTCTTACAGAAGACACCCCTGCTACCAAAACCTTGCTACCCAAATCCAGTACAGCACTGAATGGATATAAACACTTCAAGGAAAAGAAGAGTTTCAGTGATGAGCAGGATTTTACTCAAGGGAATTCTTTATCATCCTAGAGATAACTAGGAACACCTGGCCTTAGTCAGAGCATCTCTTGGGATCAGCCAATGTTTCACCTGCGAAAGGACTATGTAAGTCTCTGGGTTTGGGGAAGAACCATCATTATGAGAGGAGTGTGTCAACATGAAGGAGTTAGAGGTGATATATTGACACATGAGTTTTATGTGTAAGAATTTTGAAATGACACATTTTGCTATAAAAAGATTAGGCAAGTGAATATATTTTCATAACTACAATGCAGTGTTATTAAGATGTTTTAAGTTTTTTCTAATGTGTCATTCACCTTAAAAATTCAGCTGTGCTCTATATCCTGCTATTTGACACATGACTTCATGATTAGTTATTATTGACACCTCTTTGCAGCTGAGCAAGATTGGTTGTATAATAGAGACTTTTACACTAAATATTTATTTATGGTATTTTCAACAGATTAATAAAGAAATTAACTATTACTTCCATTTTCTTCTATGTAGTTGGGCCTTGTAATAATTAATCAATTCTAACAAGTGAAATATAATTTTTCATTAGGTTGTTGCTGCCTCTAAGATGAAAATTAGCAAGAAGAGCTGCAGAGATGTTCTCTGGTTTTAGGTAGACATGAGTTTTTGATAGGAAAAAAATTAAGATACATTTTAGCCTATAAATATAGTGCTTATTGCACTCCAAAATACAGAAACATCATTGTAATGGATGAGACATTAATAATTCACAAATATATTGATCAGTATGTAATGATTTTATTTTTCTAACCTTCAGATCTTACAAGTCACAAGACAAAGGTGGGAGAGGCAAGAGGAGTCTTATGATCTTCTCTGTAGGTCCCCTGGAGACAAACAGCTCTAACAACAGACACCCTGGTGAGCATAAGAAAAAAGGCTCAGGTTCCATTTTGTGTACCAGCTATTATATAGTACTTTAATTACAGCAAATCAATTCAACAAGAACAATTGTAGTTGCCACTTCAAAATGACTGAGTCACCACAGCATAAACCTCAAATGTGATGAAGGTGGAGAAAACGGATGACCTAGAGACACCCATCTTCAAGTCCAGTCACCTCTGTTCTTCAGGGTAATCCTAGAAAACCAGTTTGCATCTAGGTGTCGATACACCATGTGTGGTTTTTCATTATGTTAACTTTTATTTTCTCTGCAAAATTTGCTGTTGATAATTTCAATTTATAGCTGTCTTCATTCAAACATGACTATAGACACTGTAATAAAATGTGATTTGACAAGGGTCACCATCCCTGGAGATATTTAAAAGATATGTAGATGGCACACTTAGGGAGACTGTTGGACTTGGTGGCCTCAAGTTGCAACAGAGGAAGTTCAGGTTGAATATTAGTTTAAAAATTTCCTCAGTAAAAGGGTGATTGGGCATTGGGACAGGATTCCCAGGGAAGTGATGGATTCATCATCCCTTGAAGTGTTCAATAAAGGAGTAGATGTGGCACTTCACAATATGGTTTAGTGCGCCTGGTGGTATTTGGTCAAAAGTTGGATTTAATGATCTTGAAGGTCTTTTCCAACCTTAATGATTCCATGACTCTCTGATTTTAAATGATTCTATAATTCTGTGAACTCAAAGCCAGTGGTTGCTGTTCCTGTGTGTGAATGTGAGCTATCTCCCTGGGGTATCTTGAAATATTTTTGTTTTCTGGTTTACTCTGTTATCTTGGCTGGGAAACTCAAGAACATGGGAATGAGTATAAATATTTCAAAAGCCAGGAGACTCAAAGACAGAACACTATAGTAAGCATGCCACTTCATGAAACTCTGGACATCCAAATTATTTTTTTCCAAAACACCATTAAAACAACAGACCTCCTTTCCACCACAGAAGTGGAAAGATGGACAAGTTCACAGCATCTAAAAACACTGTCTCATTCTGCTCTTTTGTAGCCCCATTGGATAGCAATATGTTGTTTATACCATTTTATGGGAGAGGCAGTATGGTGAACTGCTCACTTCATTCCACATATATAGCCAAAGTTTGACTGAAGCCCAGTTTCTAGAAACAATCCTGTATATACTATTGGTCTTCAATATTAAACAAGGCTAAAGCTCACCTTACTTAACAGAAGTAAGCTAATAACTCAGTATTCCTGGTCAATGTAACTATAAGCTTACAAACATAATATGTTGTTTGTTAAAAATTGATTATTTAGTTTCCATCTTCTGTTAATTATTTCCAAAATTTCCATCTGTGTCAAATTTTCTGTGTTCTTAGTAGACAGAACAAAATTCCTCACACATAAGCAGAAAAATTATTTATTTTTTTTTATCAGTTAAATACACAGATTTTAGCAGAAGGTTCAGCAAGCATAGAATTCTTGGAAATGGGAGACAAAAGTTTTTGGAAATTTATATACAAAGGAGGATTTTTAACTACCTGTGCTGGAATGTCTCTCCAGTTGAGCAGCACTTATAATGCCAAGGCAAGGAAAAGGGCCAGTTACCATGGGGGACGTTTTTCCAGTATGATTTTTTTTTTTTTCTTATCATATGTCTTCAGTTCAAAGTAACTTGTGTTAATCTCCTTTGGTTGAAAGTCATAGCTTTCCTTCTTTGAAGCAAATTCCCTCTGAATTCTGGTAAAAGTCTCTCTACTCTGCCATTTTAACAACACTTCCATTTAACAGCAAGAAAATAGAACTTTTGAAGTTCAAAATGACGAGTGCTAATACTCAGATATGGTAACATCTACAGTTCTGAAAAAAAACCATGAAAAAACCAAACCCACCCAAACCAACAATCAAATAATTAAAACAAAGATAAAAAGAAATAATAGATATTTTGTCTTACAGTGGTCTTCCAATCACTTACAATTTAGAAGTTTCTATTTTGCAACTACTTTGAATCAATATTAAATGTCTTTTAGAATATCCTTTGGCCCTTGGCAAGGAAAGAACAATTTTGTGTCTCCTAGTCTTCAAAACACAGTGTTGAGTGTTGAATGCCTACTGAGGATGCTCTGTGTGAATTATGATTCCTGAGCTGTGCCAAGAAAACATGTCTTACTCCTGTAGATGAGAATGTCTCAGTGTCCAAGTACATTTCTTTGACACCACTGTAGAGTAAAGTAGCTACTAGCATAGGCTGCTTCAAAAACTTGGACTTTCGGTATGTAAAGCGAGCTTATAAGAGAGATTGAGACCTTTTACCAAAGCCTATAGTGACAGGACAAAGGCACAAAGGTTTTAAACTGAAATAGGGTAGATTTAGATTGGACATAAAGAAGAGATTTTTTATGGTGAGAGTGGTGAGACACTGGAACAGGCTGCTTAGAAAAGTTGTGGATTGCCATCGGCACATTCAAGGTCAGATTCGATGAGGCTTTGAGCAACCTGGTCTAGCAGAAGTTGTTCCTGTCCATGGCAGGGGTGTTGGAACTAGATGCTCTTCACGGTCCCTCCCAACACCATTCACTCTGTGATTTCAATTGCCACATCTACAGAGTATCTTACTCTATCAATTTCTACTGAAGGGCTCCTTTCTTAAGAATGGTAGTCTAAGTAGAGATCATTAAAGCATAAAGTTTAGGCATTTCATCATTCCATAGATCAGTGCATTAGGTTTATAAAGGCAGATGACTCCAATAGACAGGCCTTGGAGAAAGTATCCTCAGCTCCAAGAGTTGTGGCTGTTATGGTGGGAAGTGTGCATTGCTCCCTTCATAACACATGGGTGGTAGGGAACTAACAGTTGAAAGACCACACAAGCTTTAAAAACAAAAACCTTTCTTCAGACCTGAGCAAGAAGCAGGACATTTCATATCAAGCATGGACTGAGAACAATAGTTCTGAATTTAACTTTGTTATGATAATGCCTAAGACAGGAAGAAGTAGTTGTCTGATACATTTTGAACAGAACATGGTGTTAGTAAGTAGAGGTGTGAAGCAGCTGTTGCTTCTTATGAGATACAGAAAGGCAGCAGAGTGAGCAGATCTTTTAAACTGACAGAAAAGTTGTATCTCTCTATCTATGAATTTTAGCAGCCAGACAAATTATATATTTCAGTCCTGAGGATTTTTTTTAGGAGGTGGGAGATCCATTTTGTAGGTCACTCTGAGGGCTTAGGACTGGGATATTATAGAAATAAAAGTTTTTCTACTAGTAATAGGATACTTATGTCCTCAACTGATGTTTCCATGACTTTGCACAGTAAGTGTTCAGTCAGCTACTGGCATGTTTATGCCAGGGAGTACAACACTAATGCAATCACAAAGAGCTGTTATCCTACAAGAACTGTGAGGGCTGTACATATCTGCCCTTGAGAAACTACTATGTGATCTCAAATTACTCAAGGGGATCAGGAATTTTATGTGAGAAGGACCACATTTCTCATACAGTATCACTTTTACCTATCACTGTTGAAGCAGTTCTGCTCTCCTGATGATATTTCTTTTTTCCCTAATCACTAATGTGACAACACTTCTCCTTTGTATTTTCCTGGAAAATCATATGATTATATATAATGATATTTGAAAATTTAAGGATTTTTTTTGCTTATCTTTTTCTTATCCTCCTTCAACTCTTATACATATTTTTTGCTGCTTTGCTTCAGGTAACAATTTCTGAAGCAGGAATTTTCATTGTGTCAGTAGGTCCTTGTTGCCTAGGAACATTTTTCAATTTGCCACTGTGTAGGTATTTAGGTCACCAGTGAATTAATCTTTTTTAAAATTATAGCTATGTAGTCAATCACCAGTTCTGAACTATTCCACTGAGAATTGGCAGTACAGTACTTAGTTGCTCACAGATTGAAAAGTTAAATTGAATGTTCTGCTTGCAAAGAAATTCTGAGGAAAAGGAAAGAAAATGGTGTTGGTTCACAGTAAGAAAATATCTGTGCTTGGAAATGTTAAACTCTGACTTTTTCTAACCTAAATTGAGTTTACCAATGTTGCCTAGAGGAAAGACCCTGCTCTCATTAGGCTTTTCACAAGACTCCCTTCACTTCAAAAAAGCAGGATAAGTTCTTATCAGACCAAAGAGAATTCAGTCGTCTTTCTTTGAAACCTTCTTCTCAAGATCAGTGAAACTTTTCTGTATCTTATGCTTAGATATATGACCATCTTGCTGTAAAGGCTGTTAATACCCATCATTTCTGAAACATTTGAAAAGATTGGAAAAAAAGAAAATTTGATTTAATTAGCGTGAAAGTTATTTCTTATTCCAATACTCTATTTTGAGTATCTAGAATACAAGTCTTCCAATAAATTAGGGAAGTTTCATGTGTTCTACTGATGTTGCCTCATTCCTAACATCATTACTGGGAAAGGCAATTTGTAATTGAGACGCATCTCTTGTCACCTCCCTGATGACTGAATCTGCTCTTTCCTGGAATCCTGTAAAGGAAGAAAAATAATTAGATTTCGAACATGCCTCAGTTCGTCTAATTTCCCCACCAAAGATGATTTCTGCCTATTGCCCTCAATATTTCATTGCTGGCCCTCAGAGCACTTGAGGGATGCCCAGAACTGAATGTGGTATTCCAGGCATGATTGTGATAAAATACATACAAAGAGATATTAACTGCCTTGCTCTGTAGTGCATCCCCGTACATGCTGCTTGAATTGGCAAAGCAATTTGAATTATCCACAGGTTAGTTCAAAATGATCAAGAAAATGATAAAATGAGTGTAATAGACACAGAATACTGTTCGTTCCAATTGCACTGAACTATTCTGTCATCTCATTATTAAAGAAATAATGGGATACTATATTTAGGAGAAGTTATGGACTGTACCCTCAGCTGGTGCTTGCCTCATTGATCCCAGATTTGATCACACCAGCAGTGATGCTTCCCCAGTTCACTGTTACCACAATAACTGTGTGAACAGTCTAAAGGGAGAGATCCAAAAGATGGCACAATTAAAGGGTTAGAGACAAGTCTCAGGGACCTTGTTGCTCTCTACAACAACCTGAAAGAAGGTTGTTGTGAGGTGGAGGCTGTTTTCTTCTCCCAGGCAACTAGCAGTAAGGACAAGAGGAAACCACCTCATGTTGCACCAGGGCAGGTTTAGGTTGGATATTAGGAAACATTTCTTCACTGAAAGAGAGGTTAAGAATTGAAACAGCATGCCCAGGGAAGGGGGAGAGTCAGCATCACTGGAAGTCTTCAAAAAAACAGTAGATATGACACTTTTTGATATGGTTTATTGGGCAAGGTAGTATTTGGTCAAAGGTCAAACTTGATGATCTTGGAGTTCTTTTCCAACTTTAATGAGTCTACAATTTTGTAAGTGAAAGTTTCATTCAGAAACACAAATGGTACACACTAGAGAAAGACCTCAAGTGAGTGAATTGAAAATTACTTCTAAGCTGCATTCAAGTTATTAGAGCATTTATGAACCATTTCTTCTGGGATTCTCAAGAGGAACACTTTTAGTTGTGTTGGGTTATTTATATTTGAAGTTACATTATATTATGTTGTGTTATAATTTATTTTCATGCCTTTTTTTCCATTTCATTTTTGATGAAAACAAGTGACAAACTAGACAATATGTCAGATCCTCAATCCAGAAAAACACCAAACAGGTGAAAGACACAAAAAAGTGGTTCAATGCGAACTAAATTAACAGCTTGATAGATTGTATAAATAATCAAAATTTTAAGACACTCATATATTTAATATTTCTATACTTGCAGGTATTTTGGTAAAAATGCTGTGATTGAATGAGGAAAGAAGGAGAATGTGTTGTCATGAGCAAGAGTAAGACTTTGAAAAAACTCTTTGTAGTGATAACTGATGAACTGATGCTTGAGTTCTAGTTGGAAAAAAAATCCATTTTATTTGAACTAAGGTTCTCTGATCATTTTTCCTGATTCTTACCTCTTAACCTCTTCTAAGACATATTGGATATATCCCTCTGCCCTTGGGGGGGGGGGGGGG
>JAWWTY010000001.1:35404427-35442540 GCA_035222235.1 Margarornis squamiger
CTTTGAGGGATAAAACTCCACTGATCTCCTTGGCTCATGACAGTTGGACAGAACCAGGACTGTTAAGCCTCCTGCTGTGTCAGGATGGTAGAGGGGAGACCAGTGGAGGCACAGGCTGTCCCATGACATAAGAACTCTTGTGTCTCCCTTTGTGCCCTTCAGGAGATGCACAAACCTTTGCAGGACATTCAGGAAGTTTGTCAAGTCCTATTTGAATACAGTAACAGTAATTGGGTGGTGACTTTTGAAATTTTTTTTATTTTTTTTTTGTTTCATTTCTGTAAGAGACAAATAATAACAAGCTGGCATTACAGGGAGATTGTCAATTGCTTTCCAGAGGCACTTGTGCTCCAGCACTTGACAAGTAATCTTTGCAGATTGTGTGTAATTTGTTAAGCTGCTTGGGAAGCTTTGTCATGAGAAGGGTTATATACATTGTGGTTGTTTATTTTTTGCTAAAAGAAACATAGAAACATTGAAAGGAGCCAGCCTTCTCAGGTGCAAAAGAGCAGTAAGGATTTCTTTATAAACACAGTTTTCCCTTGCATTTGTTTAACATTTTTTCAAACTGTCCTAAAGACCCAGAAGAGTGCTGCATGTTCGAAGGCTTTCATCGCTTTTGAATCAAGGGAGGAAGATTTCCACAGCAACAGAATTAAAGAAAGGAAAATATGAAAAGAAAATATTGGACAAGTATACGAGAAGATACATATATTGGGGGTGGTAAGGGTGTGGAGACTATGAGGTGGTATGAAGTAAGAAACTGAACTCTGATCGCTCACTTTTTCAAAGAGAAAAAAATTATCAAGAACCCCTCACTGTTCATTTAATCAGATTTGCATAAAAGATCCAGCTGATCATTTCCATCTGACTGTGATTCTTGATTCTAGAAAAATTAAGATCTTAATTATTCATCAATATTCTAAAGGATAGTATTTATTTCAATACTCTAGGCTTCCTATATGAGCAGTAACATGAAGTGATATAATTTGCTTAATTGTCAAAGACCTCTGAGAAAACATGGACATGCTATGCTCGTCTTGTCAATTATCAGATATTCATTGAAGTGTTTTATACAGTTGTATTTCTCATTTATAAATCTTGACCATATAACAAATAAATTATTTAAATTACAATATCATTTTCATATTTTACTATGTCTTGAATATAAGACCACAAGGGATTATAATAATGGCTGTAGAGATTATTATTGAATAAGGTCCATAGTCAAGACAGATATCTCAGCAGGAAGAAGAGTGAAAGTCTAGGTTTGCCCAACTGCAGTTCCGCCTGCTGAAATTTCTACCTTTCATTGACATTTAAGTTTCAATGTGAGAGAAGGCTCCAGGGAGACCTTATTGCAGACCTTTCAACAGTTAAAGTGGGCCTTAAAGTGGGAAAAAAATGAGAACAAACTTTTAAGCAGAGGTTGTTGACATACGACAATAGATAGAGGTTTCAAACCAAAACAAGGCAGAATTCATCTAGATATAAGGAATTAAAAAAATGTATAAAATTGGTGAAACTCTGGCACTGGTTTCCCAGAGGTGGATGACCCTTGCCTGAAAATATTCAAGGTCTTGTTGGACAGAGCTCTGAGCAACCTGTTCTAGTTGAAGATGTCCTTGTCCATGACAGAGAGGTTGGACTAGATGGCCTTCAAAGTTCCCTTCCAAACCAAACCATTCTATGATTCTATGGTTTAGTGGTGGACTTAGTGTTAGATTTGCAGTTAGACTCAAAGATATTAAAGTTCTTTGCAACCTAAATAATTCTATGGTTCCATGATGCTATGAAGAGAAATGAGATGTTTGAACTGCGACTTTTTTATGGATACAAAATGGTAACAAGCATGGTCAGAGCAAAAGCAAATGGATGGTCACAGGGGAGGAAGGCCTGGAAATGCAATGAATGCCTCTGTGGAGAAAGAAATATGGCAAACTTGTGATTTCCAACAGAGAAAGACATCCTACAGACCTTCTGGCAGGTTCGTAGGAATTCAGGGGAGTTATGGAGAATCCCAAAAACGGGTGATAAGATGTAGGCCCATACCTACGGGAGATGGGAGAATGCAAGAAGATCCTGGAGTATGCAATTGTCCGTGCACAAGCAAGAAAGCTCCTGCCTGTGAGGGACAAAAATTAACCAGTCAAAAAATCATTGTTGCACACCAGAAGAGTTTGTGTTTAAACTTACCTCTTTCCGTAAGACATTATTTGGAGTAGGTCAATTGCATTCAGCTAATACTTTATTTGTCAATTTTCCTAATTAGTTACCTATTTCTTTGTTATTCTGAGAATTGCAAACATTGCTCAACTTGGCTATAAAATCTGCATCTGATACTGATGATCTGCAATAGACAGGAGCTAGATGTGGCTATAACAGTGAAGATAAACAGTTACCCACCACCAAATCTGCCTCTCCTCATTCACAAACCTAGCCATAAATCCTTGCTGTTTTTTTCAGGCAGACTAGCAAGCCAACAATATGGCACAATACCAACTTTGTACTTCTCCAATAGTAAGTGGTACCCAATGTCATTGTCTTGAAACCAAATGGCTATGGCTTTGGTGTACATTCTTCTTCACTGTGTTGGCTTTGCAAAACCCACATAGGCATTTCAAGGTCTCCCTTGTGCGAACCTGCAGACACACACAAATACAAGATATCTGAAGAAGGACTTTTTACAAGGGCATGTAGTGATAGGACAAGAGTGAACAGTTTTAAACTAAAAGAGCAAAGATTTAGATACATGTAAGGAAGATATTCTTTACACAGAGAGTGGTGAGGCATTGGAACAGGTTGACCAGAGAAGTAGTGGATTCTCTGTCCCCAGAAGTGTTCAAGGCCAGGATGGATCAGGCTTTGAGCAAGGTTTAGTGGAAGGTGTCCCCACCTTTGGCAGGGAGATTGAAACTAGATGACCTTTAAGGTCCCTTCCAACCCAAACCATTCTATAATTCCATGATTCTAAGATTTTGTGACATGCGCACTTCAAGTAGTATGCCTAGTTGTGTATCTGGTATGTTCTTGCCGTGCCTAGACCTGTTCAAACTTGCAACAGACTTTTCTGAAATGTTTTCTGCTGTGACAGCCGTGTTCCTTGTTAGTTTTTGCGTATAATTTTACAGCCAGTTAGGCACACTGCACATTGATTGCTTCTTTCCCCCATGGAACTTATCCTTAATTTTCAAATAGCTTTAAATTCTCTTGGCATATGTTGCAAAAGAGTAGGATGAAGAATAGCATATAATCTTCTTTCTGGTAGTCAAATTGTATTGTGCTAGTTTTGCTTCAGAAAACAGAAGCCTGTAGATTTTGATGTCAGCTACAGTATTGTGCTTTTGAGACAATGATGAATTCTCATTTGACCTTTGCTTCTACCTCCACTTAGATGGGCTAACTTTTTTCATCTTTTGCAAACTGTTTTGCAGATTGTGCTTACAGTCTCTTCACTTCCACTGCACTCCTATTTACTTACATTGCTGGACTGGCTTTATGTGGCAAGATTTTGGTAGTGGGGGAGCTACAGGAGCGATGTCTGTGAGGAACTGCTAAAAGCTTTCCACTTGTCCAATGGAACCAATGGCAGTCTGGTCCAAGATGGAACCACTGCTGGCAAAGGCTGAGCCCATCAGTGATGATGGCAGTGCCACTGAGACAGCACAGTGCAGGAAAGGAAAAATTACTCTGCAAGAGCAAGTTGGAGCTGGGGAGACAAGTTAGAATATGCAAGAGGAATAGCCCTGCAGACACCAAGCTCAATGAAGAAGGAAGGGGAGAAGGCACTTCAGGTGCTGGAGCAGAGGTCTCCTGCAGCCCATGGTGAGGCAGCTGTCCCCGTGCAGCCTGTAGAAACCCATAATGGAGCAGAACTCTACCTGCAGCCCATGGAGAACCCCATACCAAATCAGCTGCGTGCTTAAAGGAGGCTGTTACCCTGTGGGAAGCCCACACTGGAGCAAGCTTCTGGTATGACCTGTGATCCCGTGGAGAGAGAATCCCAGGATGGAGCAGGTTTGCTGGCAGGACTTATGACCCTGTGGGGGACCTACCCTGAAGCAGCCTCTTCTTGAAGGACTGCACCCCGTGGAAGAGACTCTCATTGGAGCAGCTTGTGAGCAACTGTAGCCCATGGGAAGGACTAACGTGGAGAAGTTTGTGGAGAACTGTTTCTTGTGGGAGGAACCCCACGCTGGAGCAGGGGAAGAGTGTGAGGAGTCCTTCCCCTGAGGAGAAAGGAGAAGGCAGAGACAATGTGTGATTAATTGATGCAGCCCCCATTCCCTGCTCCCCTGTGCCTCTGGTGGGGAGGAAGCAGAGAAAATAGAAAGTAGAGAAAATGGGAAGTCAGTTCTGTTTTACCTATGAGAGTAGGTCCTTATCTAGACTCATGAGCCTTCCTTTATATATTCTCTCCCCTGTCCAGTTGGGAAGGGAGTGACTTTGGTGGGCACCTGTCCAGTTAGGGTCTACCCACTAGAATTGCTGAAGCTTGATGAGGTCTCTCTATTCCATCATGTTTCCTTCCTGGTTTCTGACTCCACTAATTTTCTTCTTCATCTCTTTTCATCCAGCCACACTCATTTTTGCTGACTTTCTCTGACACTGGGCTCATTTCAAACAGTCTTTCATGTAACTCTTTCTATACTTGATCTACACATTGAGGTAGATTCTCACTATTGGTAGCACAGGTGACCTTTCATTTTTCCTACATCTGCATCACTTTAAGTTTGGTTAAGAATTCAGGGGAGTTCTTATTTTTTAAAAAAACTGACTTAACTTCCTTTTTCCTTTAGAGAGCATAAACATCCAGTCTGTTTCCCTGCCATTTCCTACTGAATTCTGAAAATAGAAAAAATATTTTTGAAAGAATAGTGGATAACTACTGTCAGTCATGAGGTAATTGTAGAGTTGGCTGACTGATTGCAGAAAATACTGAAGATAAGGGAAAATTACATGTTTTAATGTCTTGTATCCTATTTAAAATTGTGCTAAACTTCCAATTTTCCCAGTACAATTCAGATCATATTCTCTATCAAAATACAGCAATAAACTTAATTAACTTGCAAAATGTAAATTCTAAGGAAAATGCAGCTAGAAAAATCTTATTTCAACAAAGTTGCTAGGATGAATCAGTAAAACCTGTCCTAAAAAGTTCTTCAAAGAACCAGTGAGGGTTAAGTCTGTGATGAAACATGTTTTTTAATCAAAATGATGCTGGTTTCCTCACAATAATTTCCTCAATGTGATACTGTTGTTAAAGACACGAGCAGCTTATTTTAACTTCTATCATCCTCTGGGGATTGACTGTTTTTGTGTCGAGGCTGATTTGCCATGCTGGCTATATGTATGCTAATAACACATTTGAGAAAAAGCTAAGGCACAGTGTTGATAAACAGATTTCAAAGCTGATGGCACAGTGGGATTATTTAGATACCCTGTGACATCTGTATTTACACTCACAGGTGTGGTCTGATATTATCTGCTTGTTTTCATAGTTTAGTCTGCAAAAGCTGGGAAAGCTTTCGCAGTTTTGGTATGAAGGCACATGCAATGGGCAACCAGCCCACCTTGCAAAGCAATAACTCAACTAGCCCTTCCTAAGCAACCTTGTGGAAATAGAAGGCTGTGGTTACAGGCGAGCAAAATCAGGAAATGCTGAACTGAGAGCTGTCACTTTCTTTCTCTGCTTTTACCCTCTGGTGCTATTTTTAGTGGGACAATGAAGATAAGAAGCCTTCACCAGGCCAGCTGAGAAAGAACTACCAAAGGCATCAGATACTTGCTTAAAACTGGTGGCAGTGGAGGGAGAATCACTGTTATACTTACCTTGTACTTACACCAGGTCGACCTTGGTAGTCTTGGCTATACTGTCTATATCAATCTGTCTATATCATCTGTATCAATGATTAGCCCTCACAAAACTGCAGTACTTCACCATGGTTCTGTAAGATTTGTTTTGCACTACAGGTGAAAGGAGGATCTCACACAGGATTTCTTACATAGCATGTGCTGCTGTGTGACTTGTGCAAGACTGCAGCCCTACAACTCCTACTTTGCTTAAGCTATTGTTAAACGAATATAAAGCTTTTTCTGCTTTAAAGAGCATTCAAATTTAAAGCAAAGGAAGACAGCCAAACAATTTTTTTCTAACTTCAGAAAAGATCATTTAACCTAGTGACTGAATAGCAGTTTCCCTCCAGAAACAAAAACAGTTAAGAATTTTGGCTGAAGAGAACATAGAAAGGAAAAAGTCAGCAATATAATTGTAATCAGATTAAATTTACCTTCCAAGTATATACATGAAATTCTCCAGCAAGAAGAGATCCTTTCCTGTTCTTTAGTTCTGAGTGATTCCTACTAGACAAGACCTCAAACTATCAAGTCTTCTATTAAATTTTCAGTACGTGTATTGTCAGTCAAAACTCCCATTGTGAGCTCATCCAGATTCTTTCCAATGCTGTGGTAAGCTCCTTGTTGTCTGAATATCATCCCCAGATTTAGTAAGAAATACTTTTTTACATAACAACTTGTTCACTTAAAGGCAAACAATTTGTGCTCAGAAACTACTCACGTGAGTCTCAGAGCTACCATAGCTCCAGCGAGGCTGGGTCAACAATTCTTATTTCACAATTTTATTATGAGATTTTTGTGGCTGTAACCCTGTTATTTCTTGACAATTTTGATTTTCTCTTTCCAACTGGTTTGTTATGGAATCACAGAATGGGATTGAGGGAGGAAAGAGCCTCCTAAGATGAACTAGTCTAACCCTTGCACTCAAAACCAGGGTCCTGTGGAGATGTAGCTCAGGACTGTAGCTAGTCAGGTTAGGAATAGCTACAAGGATAGAAACTTCACAGCCTCTCAGGGCAATCTCTTCCATTGTATGACCATACTTAGAGGAAAAAACATAAAAGTTTTGTTAAGCTTAAGTAGAATATTTTGTATTTGAATTTGTGCGCGTTTCCTCTTGTCCTGTCACAGGGCACCACTAAGAAGAGTTCGGCTCCATCCTCTCTACACATACTGCCAGGCATTTCTACACATGAATAAAGTACCCCGACCCATCTCTTCGTCAGGCTGAACAGTCACAGCTCTTTGATTCTTTCCTTGTGTGTCAGACACTACAAGCCCTGAATCTTCGTCACAGCCCTTTGCCACTCCAGTGTATCTATTTCTCTCTTGTACTGGAGAGCACCAGACACAGAGGTCCAGATGTATTTCACTGGTGCTGAGTGGAAAGAAAAGATCACCTTTCCCATGCAGAAATCCAAAATTAAACATTTTCACCTGACAGAAAAATATAAAATCTCTCTTTATCTCATTAACTCTTAGCTGACCTCACAGTTTTGTAACCTGGTTTATGACTGCTGAATTGCATTGCCAGATTATTTCTTATGGGCAGCTGGGAGGCATTCTGCAATCTCATGATATGCTTTCTGATCTGTGTCCATCTCTTACTAGCAAGCAAAAAAGTTTGCCAATATAGTCAAAAGGAGGTGGGCTCTTTATTTCCAGAAAAATATTTGAATCAGATAATGATTGAGACCACAAGAACTAAAGATACACAGCTTTCTTCTGTATTTCTCCCTGTTGAATTGAAATTCCATTCATTTTCAATAGGTTTTAAATCAGTAGATAATGCATTCGAAGTAGCAGCTATAGCAAATACTTTTGATCATCTTGACAGCATTTTTGTCTCTTAATTTTACTTTTGTTTCTCTTTTTGCTTTTAGTTTCTCTGCTTTAAAATTTTTTCTTATTTTACTTCCCACTCACCATTTGAATTCAATGCTCTGCCTGCTGCTCCTTGTGCTGAGCAAGTTTGAATGTCAGTTTGACAGAGTTGAAATGCAGCAGGAGAATCTATTGACTTCTCAACGTTGCTCTGGATAAGCTACTAAAAGTGTTTCAAAAGTCTGGGGTATGTTTGCAGACAAGATGGTGAATGTCCAGAGAAACAGTGAACATATATAAGGAGCAAGCAAGTCCAGCTGGACAGAGAATTTCACTTTTTGTGGGTGCATAAGGACTGTGTTGCTGTCCAAACACATGCTCTCCTCATCTCTGAAGAGGTATGTTCCTCTTCAGCTGCCTACACGCAGGGGAACTTCTAAATCTTCATTAGACGTAGGTGTTGATGAGAAATCAAAGACATTTAGACTCATAGTTCTCATATTTTTCCACCCAGCAAACAGAAGCCTAGTTGGAGAATGGGGTATGAATGACCCAGTTTAACCGAGTGGATTTTAACTCCAGCACTTCTCCTTCAGATTTAATGTTGGGTCACAGGATGATATTTATTGCATAACTTCAAAGACAGAGGGAGATACACACCGAATGCTTAAATCCTTTGAGTGCTGCTTTTTTGGTATCACCCTCTCTAGCAGTAATGGATTTTGGAAATAATCTGAAATTGTTCTCTTATTGGTTCCCTGAGCAGGGTAAGGAATGGATGTGTGGAAAAGGCAAACCATAGATACTTTTGCTTCTCAATCTTTTCTGATTCCTTATGAGGAAGCCTGATGAGCCATTTATTGGAAGTGAATCACTGAGCATTGCTGATTTCTGTCTTCAGTGGAAACACACTGTACGTTTTGACAATATTAAAAGCAGAAAAATGTCTGTATTTTAATCAATGTTGCAAACACAGGCACAAAAGAGTTTCTTGAGCCCTGTTTTCTCATACCTTTTCCAGTCTAGAAGGGAAATTGTATTACACACAAAAGCTGAGGAAGAGGAAGGATTTTTCAAAGTTTTCCAGATGAAGAAAAGCAGAGATGTCATCTTCATTCATCCGTAATCACGGCTGAGTTCAAATTTTTAGGCATTAAGAGACCTTTTGACAATGTAACTTCCTGGATGATGGGATCTTGCAAAAATTTCACCACTCATCTATATGTGCTGAACTGCCTGAAAATTTTTGGTACATTTGGTAAATAAGATATTCGGTAAAACTTTTGCTTCACAGATGATCTGAGAGTACCTGGACTGATAAGTCTTCTTTCTTCTTTTAGGGTAGCAGATTTTGTGTGTTTTATGTGGAGAAGAGAGGAGGAGGTGGAACTGGAAGAGAATTGTGTAGAGGACAGACTGGGTTTGATGATTGCCTATCATCTTAACCCACTCTTTTTGGATCTTCCATAACTACAAAGTAACTAAATCAGTCAAGAAATAATTAAATAACTAAAGAAATAACTGAATAAGTAAAAAATAATAAATATCCTACTTTCTTGCAATCCAGGAGCTGGTCACCCTCCAGAGGATGGGTGCAAGTAGCTCTCTGTGTCCCCTGGGTGTGGTGATGGCATTGGGCATCTGCTCAAGGAGCATGGTGGCCAAAGCCCAAGGGATGATTAAGCAGGGCTGGTTGATGAAAACCACTGACCACCTGGGCTCCTGCCAGGCTAGTTCGACTATTTCCATGCAGAGACAAAAGCCCAACACTCCACATTATGTCCCATTGTCTCTTTACATCCCTTAAACAAGTAAGAAATCAACTTGCAGGGTTATATATTATAAGGCGTTATAGTCTGTAAATCTGAAACAATGGTTTTTACACACACATCTAGTGTAATGCTTTTACATTCACCACATAAAACTTATCCACCCGAAACCCCATTTAAAAAAAAGTTACAGTATTAGTTACACAAACAGTTGCAGATCTAGAACCATATGAAGCAACTTCTATTTTTGACCCTGTCATGACAGTGATATGCACTTATATTTTACTGGATTAAATACTTGAGGTATTTTCAGTGTTTTAACACGATGTATGTCCTAATATTTGCTGTGGGTTTTTTCAGAAACTGTTTTAGGATTTTTTTTTTTCCCATCTTTTTGTAAGAAAAATTGTAAAACCTGCCTGGACATTCAGCCAAAATAAAACGGGAGCTATTTTTATATTTCAGGGTCTCTGCCACTGGTGATTAGCTAGAGAATAAATTAGCTGAAGTTACAGGATTTGGGGAGAAGAGCCTGCTCTGAATTATATAAAAAACTCTCATTAGCTTTTGTAGAAGTTGCAGAGGCAGGACAAAAGAAAAATACTTGACAGAATTAGCAATACTGAAATCAGAAATGGATTTTTTGTTACTGCTTCAAGGGGGAGTGATAATATAGACTTGTCTCTCTGGAGTGAATTGTCTCAAATGGCAGGACATCTATTATTTGCCATCTTTACAGAAAACCTCCAAGCAACAGAATAACACAGAAAATTGTGGTTGCTGAGAGATTTTGTAATAAATTATTGGATATAAAAGGTGGCAAGAGTTATTCCTGGTAAATGATTATGCTTGACAAAGAATAAATAATACTATTATTTATTTTGCATTTAGCAATGGCTTGAAAGTACACGAGGAAGAAAATAAGATAAAATACATATTAATTATCTTAATCAGGAAATGTTCACGATATAAGCAGAAGTTTCCAAGCATCTTTTCTGGTATGATTAGGTCATCCACAGCTTTTAATTTGCCTTTTGGGGTTTGTTGCTGTTTTGGGGGCCCTGAGAACATGCTCCTTTGTTGGGGTTTGACTGCATAGGCTTAGACCAACTTTTGTAGTGGGCTGTTAGTCCTTGCACAGATGAGCAGTGAGGAACCTCAGTGGAGCCTGTTCCACTTTTTCTGGAAGCACTTTTCAGTTCAATCTTCCCTGTAGGTCTCTGTTTGAGGTATTTTGGAGATGACTCCTTCATTCTGACTCTGATCAGACCTGTTGACTTGTCTTCCTGATTTGATCCCAGATCTCTCTCACTACAGTCACCTTTTTTCCAACTCACATATTTGTTCTGTCACTGGATTGGGTGGATTATTGTAGTCCCAACTTCTGAGCCTCTCATCCCCTTCTAATTGAGGATTCTGGATAGTCTGGCTTTAATCACTTCAGATGAAGACACACAATTAATTATAAATTGTAGAAGGCAGGACTGTGAGACCTAGTACAAAACACAGAGGGAGGGTTCTTCTGGGAATGACAGGAATTTTCATGCAAATACCCTTTTGTTTCAGAGAAAATCCTGACAGAGTATTTGTTAGAGAGAAAATACTCATTTATTCAGATCTTGGCAGAGGGTAACACTGGTATGGACAATCAAACCTCTTGAAAATTCAGAACAGTTGGTAGCTGACCAAATGGCAAAGGGAGCCTGTTGCATGGGTCCTCACAGTGATATCTGCAGCTGGATTGAAGATGTATGTATTTAATGTCTAAAACATATAAAAAAAGACACTCCTACAAGAAAGATAATTTCACTCCAGACAAAGCCAAGACACCATTTCTAGGACAGTTTATACCTGCTGTTTACAGATGTCTTACCTGTGCCAAACTTCAGCTCTCCTGAAGCAAGGACCACGTAAAGGTGGGGCTGGAGGGAAAGGACAGGCTCTCCACCAAGAACATCACCTTCAGTCATACAGTGTAGGCTGGGCACAGCAGGACCTGCCTCAGGAGATCTCTAGAAGTGTCTGAAATTCCCACCTGTAAAAGCCAGCCAAGAACTGAGTTGTGATGGATCAGTCAGCCACCAAGAGTCGGGCTGGTTCTTTGTCTCATATCAGTCTATTGGTTCTTTTTCTCAGATCAGTCCCTTGGCTCATTCCTTTAGATGACAAATTCCTGAACCACCCAGAGAATTTATGGCTTTAGTTCCTGGGTCTGCATCCCTGCACAGCCCTGATACCCTACTACATCACAGTTATAAGTCCAGAACTAAATTCAGTTTCCTAGTTATCACTCATTTATAACTCGAATGCCACAGCTTGTGTCACTTTGACTTTAAGATGCATTCCCCTTTAGAGAGACATGGGAGTACTGCACTGAGGGCACCAGCTGATTCCTAAAAACTGATTCCATACCTGAAAATGCAATTTGGGAAACAGTTCATAGATGTTTTATATTACATATCTATTGTGCCTTGTTGAGGGCTGGTGAAACTGTCCTCCATGTGAGCCTGGGATTGGTCCTAAATCCTCTGTGTCTTGCAGCTTTTTGTACCCATCAGTACTGCAATGCAGCACCCTGAGGTGAAAGTGAATGCCTGGTAGTTTATACCTGACATTCCTTCCTTCTGCTCTGTGCTCATAGTATGAGAAACAAGGAAGTGTTTGGAAGTGAGACACATATGTATTCTTTTTTGCTTCCTTCATGTAAATCCCTGTCTGGCAAGGGCAGAAGGTTGACAGAGCATGTCATAACTACGTATTTCAATGTTAGGAGCACTGGCTGGTCAGCAGAGCAAGCAGACCATGGCGTTGTGTGTGTGCATGTGTCTGTATGGGGCATAAGAAAAAGGGAGATGCAACTCACATTATAAAAGTGATTTTGTAGATTCAATTTAGCACCATGTAAACATGATTGAATTGGCCCATCTTCTCAGCATATGGTTGCAAATACATGTGGCTGGATATATCCCCACAAATAAACCAAAGATGCCGTCACAGTCCACAGAGCTGGGACAAGCTAAGCAGCTATAATGAAGTGAGTGGGATGTGGGAGGGAGTTTGACTCCTTGTGCCAAAAAAATATGTCAGTACCAGAAAAAGACGCATAAACACATACATGTTTTTCCTGAAAAGACCTTGCGCATTATAAAACAAAGAAACAATTCCGGTCCAGAAGAAACTTGAAGTATCTGAATGCCGAGTGAGTGGTTTCTTTTCCAGTGGTTGTTTTAGGAAAGAGAGGAAATATTTTACAAAGTGTCTTGGCATAAGTAGGCCAGAATTATTTACACAAAGTTAATGATCTGCAAGTAGGGGTTCACCGTATGGAAGGAGTCAGGATGGTTTTTAATAATGCTTTTGAGTCTAATGTTATGACTCTCAGGGTTTTTTGGGTTTTTTTATGTACAGGAAACTATCCAGTTGCATTCAAGGTAGTAAAGTCTGTTTTTCTCTTAGAAACTGTCTCTTTGTTCTGAGAAAAGGTTTTCAAGAACTACTTTTTTTTTTTTTTTAAGAGTTTTCCAAATTATCTAAGATGTTCAATTTTCCTAAAGCCTCTGAGAAAAAAAATGAAAAATATCGATAATTAAATGTGTCACTATCATTTATCACAAATGATATTTTGTAAAATTAAAATGCTGAGCACAATTTCAAAAACATTTTCAGCAATAACTGTAAATTCATATTAAAGGAAAAAAGAAAAAAAAGAAGAAAGCTAAAAATAATGTGTCTCTTAGGCCCATGAATTCTTAATGAAGGTGATGTTTTATATTTTGGCTGGCTCTGCAGACTGTGGGCTGGATGAAATACAGATTTATTTTGGCAGTTCTTTTGTAAGCTTCTTGATGTGGAAAACCACCATGCAGATAGTTTAACATTCCTGGTCTTCTCTCTTGTCCCTATCACTCTAGATATCCATCACACATTTAGCAACAACAGAAAAAAGATTGTTCTTCATGGATATGCTCTCTGTTTCTTTAATCTCTTTCTTTTCTACCAAACTCTCACTAACAATGGGATTTTATGTGAGTAACATATTTGCTGTGTCACATTCTTACTTCCAACTCTGAATTGTGTCAACAAATTGAAGCCCGTTTTGCCAAGCATAGTATAGTCTACAGTTACTATCAAAGTACTCAAGGAAATAGCAATTAAAAAACCCCAAAAAACACAACCCCAAAAAAACACAAAAAACCCCGCAGCCCATGTCAGAATTCAATCAAATCAATCTTTAGTAATTTTTCTGTTAAGTGCACACAAGCTTCATAACCTCCATTAAAATCTTATTACTGCATAGAGTTTAGACTTTGGGTTTTGTTTTTTTTCATGGTGGGAAAGATTTATTCCATAAGAAGCATCACCTACAAAATACAGAGTTTTTGCATATGGAAAATGATGCTGAGAGAAGGAACAACACGCTTTATTTAACACCATTGGGCATCAGTTAAAAAATAAATGTAAAAGGCTTGTTATGAGTCAGTGTGTAGGTTGCTTAATTTCTCTAAAAGGATTTATTAAAATCATAAGGCAAATAATGAACAATTTGAGATGACATTTTAGCATCTTTCAGCTGTGAAAGCTGTTTTGAGAAAATATGTCCCTAATTCTCACAGAATTTGCTGTTGTCAGAACTCTGCTGCACTTCACTGATGGTGTGGTTTTCATTAGGTGGTATAACACTGCCTATAGACAAGACCGTACCACCATCTATGTATTAACTTCCCAGATAAGCTTTTTATAAGCTTGTGGTATTGAGAGAAAATTTAACTTGAATGATCTTTATTTCAAAGACATGAACAGGGTAAAATCCAGACCTTAAGAGTTCATTGCAGGAAACCAGAAGTTAATCTGCATTATTTTACACTAGCGGACAATAGATAACAAAATGTTTCTCAAAAAAGTACAAAGCTTCCAACCCTTATTTTTTGCAAGAGAAATCTTCCTCTCAAATCAGGTACCAAGCTAAGAGAATTTTTACTGACCTTGGTATTCTGTTCTGATCTTCCCTGTGTTTCACATGTTGTAAAAGTCCTGTTTAATTTGCGAGGAGTATTTGTCATTAAAGGGTTTGTAGGACTTGTGTCAAGACAACTTGGGAGGATAAAGATGATGGCTAGGGAACAGAAAGTATATACATTTAATATGGAAAAGAATGTCATAATTTAAAAGTTTTAATTTTCACAATTTCTTGTTCAAATATCAGAACCAGTCAAACTGCCTGTGACATAAACTAGGATATTTTTACTTATAAACTGCTTAGATCCAAAAGCAGAAAATTTAATCTAACCTTTGATTTATTACCTGAGCACCTTAGTACTGGCAATGTTGCCTCCTGTCCTTCCCTCTTGGGAGAATATTAACTAATGTGGTAACATCTGCAAAAATTATTTGAAGATGAAAAGCGCTATGCAGATACTGGCTGCTTGTATTACTGGATTACTACATATCAAGAATTTTTTATTTTTTTTTTTTTTTTGTGAGGGAAGCATGAATTGGGAGGAAAGTGATTATGTTTTAGTGTTAAAAGTAAAGCAAATAATACAATTCTGATTTATTGAAACTATCTCTTACTGTGTTTATAGCCACCATTAGTGGCTATAGGTTCACTAGATGGATATCTTGCCAGAAGACGTTTTAATCTTCCTACCTCCTTTCAGGACATTCCAGTTCTAATTTCAGATTGTGCTGGCCTTACTCCACCAAATAAGAAGAGCAATTTGCTTCCAAGGCAAATCCAGCTGCTGTGATCTACTTCACAATCATTAGCTTGCTTTGTTGCATATCAGTGTTTCCTGTTTTGTTGGCTCTTTGAATGAAATTTATTGGTGAGGCATGACAGATAAATAATGCCATCAGTGGCCAGAAGGCTGAGGAAGAGTATGATGCTGTTCCTGCTGCTGACAGACTTTTGGGTTTTTCTTGTTTGCTAGAAGTGCTTGAGCTGCTGTTTCAGGTTCTAAGGGTTTCCTGATACAAATCTCAGGAGGTTTCAAAAGAAGTTTCATTAGAGTTGAGTGTCTTTGATTCTTCTACATATACCACTGATTTGTCAGAGGAGAGTTGAATAGCTACAAGGGCTGTGGGATCTGTTGTCTAAGTAGTCACATCAGTACATACCCTGACTGACAGCAGTAAACAACAGAAAAAATAGCTGCAGAAAATGAGGTGTTCTTTTATCAGACTTTGACTGACAGTATTGAATGTCACAGCATTTGCTATGACAATAATTACCTCCTCTCAAATCAAGAATAATGTCCTTGTGGTTTGGTGGCAAACTTAGATGAGGCAGCCAAAACTTCACTAGGCAACTAGTTTCAGTGCCTCAACACCTTCACAGTAATGAATTTCTTCTTAATATCAAATCTAAACCTACTCTTTTAGATTTATATCCGCTACCCCCTGTCTTATCACTATATACCCTTGTAAAAATCTGTCTTTCACATTTCTAAGGCCAACACATTTATTCAGAGCATGTAAAGATAGAGTTGTTCTTTTTCCAACTAACTTCAGAGTGTTCCTGTCATGCAGGAGAATAAGTCTGAAAATTTGTTTTAGAACATTTAACTTTAATGTTTCCAGAGAAGGGACAATTTTTCATGTCACTGTTTGACATTATTTTGAGATTTAGAGTCCTGAGAGACTTAAACAGCCTCAGCAAGACTTTTTGGAGTTGCTTACTGAAACTTTTCTATTGTATCCAATATGACAAGGTTTACATCCTAAGTATATTTTTTGTTGCTGTAAAGGAGAGAGTCAGCTGTAAAACTAATCATCTAAAGAAAGCATGTTGATTAAAGGAAGCTGAGCTCTTTTATTAGTATTCTTCCAAAAAAATATGATAAGGCTGGCATAGTTGTTATCCTGTGGAGCACAACAACCAAGACAAAGCTAACACATGCCACTTTCTGGAGTTGGTCAAGACAGGATTTCTGCTGAAGTCTTGAAACATATGTGGTTCATTGTGTGTATTTCCCAAGCCAATTTTACAGCTCTCAGTAAAAGTAGGACACACAAAGTAGTGTACTGTACTCATACGAACATAGGATAAAATTATAGCTATGTTTTTGTACCTTTTTCAAATAAACATGCCCCAAATGTTAACTTAACTGACAGAAATGTGTAGACACATATCTTCATCCTTGTTGCAGAGTCTGGGGTTCTACAGGTCAGCTAAAGGACTCTCTCTTATCCTTCTGGCTGTCACATATGAAATGGGTGCCCACACTAGTGGATTGAGAAGTTCAAAAGCTTCCTTCTTATATTTCTAGTCCCTTTTCTGGTCACTTCCCTGGATATTCATCTGCTGTCAAGGGCACAAAGTTACACAGCAAAGAAGCCTTTACTCCTGAAGCCAGTTTTTCTGCATACGACGCAGACTGTTCCTTCCTGGTCCAGGCTGTGCAGCCAAGGGCCATAAGCCTGAGTCTTGTCTTTTCCTCTTCTTTCTATTTGCATGGCCTGATAAAGGTTAAGATGAATTGCATAAACTGCTTAGGAAACCAGCTTTGTTCCTAATCCCTGGTGTGGGATGGTGCCAGAGGGGTTGTCAGAAGGCAGGGGGCTTGCAGGTGGTGAGAAAAAGGGGCAGAGCTCTGGCATCTGCTGCAGTGGGGGCATTCATTCTACCATTTACAGCTTTCAAGGAGGGAGGATTGTTGCTCCATGATCTCCCCATTAATGGAAGAGCAACCAGAGTGCAGAGCTGTGCCTTCACTACTGATAGCTCCATTCCTGATTTTCCTGTGAATACTTTTTGCTGAGTCTTTGGAACTTTACTGCAATGACTAATGCACATGTACAGTAAGAGTGGGAATATTGTCCCAGTGTGACTGAGGCAACAGCAGAGGGCACTCAGCGATTCTTCATCTTTCACCTTCTGGCACACCCCGCTCACCCAGACACTGCTGGGTAATTGGAGTACAGCTGCTCCTGGGGTAGAGGATTTATAAGGGCATAATTCCTAGTTTATTACTGCAACTGTTGAGGTGTCGTTTTTCAGTGGGGGGCTCAGATCCTATCAAGAAATTTTCATCATCAGTAGAGGGTAGTAACATGCATGAATTCCACAGCATGTGAAAATGCTGTTGTTTCTCTCTCTAACCACTTCACACTTTCCTATTTATTTTTCCTGTGCTGTATCCACGTCTGCTGTAGCACAAATCTGGACATTTGGTTATTTGTGTTTAGCAGCAGGATTGTCAGGTTAGTTCCCTGCTTGAAGCTTTACGTTAATCCACTTTCTGGTTGGAAAAGATGTGAAATGTACTCAAGAATGAAATTGTATTACACATCGTTACACTGTTCTCATTAAATCTATTATTTCCACATCATCGCCCAAGAAAATACTCGATGCGAGAATCCTCCTGGAGTTCACTTCCCTAATTCGCAGGACAATTACAAAATTGTTTTTGCCGCAGTGGGAAATGTTGACTGCTGGGTCACTTAAATTCTTGCAGTGCCAGCTAATAAAAAAAAGCAGTATTTCTTTTTGCCAAACTAGAATGCAGCAATGTAGTCAGGATGTGAGAGGGCTTTTGAATTTGACTTTTTTCCTTTGTTTTGTTTTTTAATTTTTCTTTTATTCTGGAACAAAATAACTTTTCTGGGATAAATAAGTGAGATCCATTTGTGGATTGTTGGTAGCTTTTTTTTTTCCCAAGGTTGCTCTCTCAGTGTTAAATTAAAGAAATTTATTTTTAAATCAAGCATCCCATTTATATAAGTAGATTGCAATATAATATGGGTAAATTATGAATCCCCAAAACTATTTATTTCCAGCATCATCCTGATAGAAAAGTAAATCTCACAGAGCCATTTTAAGAGCATATGGACACAGGTGAAAGCTTTAACAACAAACCTGTGTGATTTCCCCTCTCCACATTCTTTCATTCTGTGCTAGTTATGAAAATATGCACAGAAACATTTTGTTGCCTGTCACAGAGATTTGAGGACTTTTGTTAGTATTGAAAATGGCTGGGTAATCCCTCCACACTGAGTTGGAAAAAACCTCACTGAGCAGTTGTGTGGAGTACAGGCTATTCTATGTTATTCTGAGCAGGGACATAATGAGTAAAACTACCTCCAAACCCAGATGAAATAAATGTTAGAATCCATTTTACTGCTCTGGGTGAAGACTTAAGGCAACTTTGAAGATTGTGGACATCTTATCTGAAATTGTCCATTTCCAAGGCTGTGCTGAAAATGTAGAATCTGCCTCCAGGTTATATTAACTCAAACACAGAATTGCCATGAAACAGCTATTTGATTTCTTAGCAGAACTGATTTTAATGATGGCACAGTGATCTTGTCTCTAGTTTCTGTAAAAAAAACAAGCACATCGTGAGGTTTGCAAATCTTTCCATAACAGGAGCTGTGTAAACTTCATTTACCAGGCAATTAGTTCTTGTCATTCATATTTCTTGAAAAGACCAGTTCTCTTTCAGAGAAAAACTCTGGGATAGTAGTAGGGAAATACGGAGGGCTACAGTCCATCATTAGACATCCATATGATGGCTACTTGTCTAAGTGTTGCTTCTAGAGACAAACATGGTATTAAGCCAAATTTAAAGCCAGTTGAAGACATACAGATTTGCTGAACCCTGTCTCTGCCCAGTGCCCATAAAAGTAGCCTTCAGTGAATGTTCAGCTGATGCCTCTGTACTGTGGTTCTCCAAGAAGAAGGCAGAAGGTCCATCTCTGAAAATTAACCGAATGAGACAACAACATTCTCTACAATTTCCTCTTAAAAAAATGACTTAAAAATTCAAGTCAAAGATACAAGAAGAACGGTTCCCTAAAAACAACCCCACCAACAGAGACAGTATTTTCAGTATAATTCTCTTTTTATGATAATAAGGAGAAAAATAGAACCAGATTTTACAGACATATATCTTAGGTATTTATGTATATGTCTGCCTAAAATGTCTTCCATTCCTTCATGGTATATAACCCATTAAAGCTACCTCTACAAGTGGTAGAGATTTTGCATATGCAAAGAAAATACACACAGCCCCCATACCTAATTTTCATGTGATTTTGCCAATCCTAACAGACATTCAGGCAAGGTAAAAGTTGCACACCTCTTTGAATGGGTAAATCTCTTCTTGCTCAATATATTTTCATTGTTACTCTGTCGATATTTGCTGAAAGAGTGAATGTTTCAAGTCTTTCTCCCACAGCATAAGACAAGTTAATTCTTCAGTTGTTCTCTACAGGCACTGGCTAGTTTATGATAGTTTGGCAGAGTCAAACAAATCATTCTTTCTTTTACCAAAATCTGTTACTGTTTTCTCATCAATATCTAAATCAGAGGCTTAGGAAAGAATGATATTTCTATAAAGGTAACTCACTCATCCTCCTCTGAAGAGCAGTGTTCTCCTGGAAAAAAACGTAAGAGTTTTCAGATCTCCAGCAAAGTTCCTTAAAAATAACCTATTCAAGAGTTTTCATACAGTCTGTAGAATGATCAACAATTTGTACTTCACTTTAATTTTGATTTTATAATATTTTTTCTTCTACATTTCAGTAACACATTGAGTGCTGCCAAGTACTGACGAAGTTGGTTTGAAATGCTCTTCATATTCTAAATGAGTGAACTCCATAAATATTTTAGTACTGGAGGTTTTTGCAAACGCTGTTTTTTAACATGCCTAGTAAATTCCAGCTCCCACATATTGCACTCTCAAGGGTGACATGCAATATGCCAAAAATATTTCTGCCAGATTTTACAGGTCTTAAAATATGAGGTTCAAAATTTTTGACAGACTGGAGGTCTTAGTAAAGCTAAATAAAAGAAGCCTAGTGAAAATGCATATTTTCTTTCAGGCTCCATATATGTATTTTCATCTTCACAGTTAATTTTATCTACCATTTACTAACGACCAGCTAATATTTGTGATGTTGACTGAAGAATCCAAGATAGTGTAAGAACTCAAAGAATGTTAAACAGACAAAATTTTATCTGAAAACTTAAGAAAAATGTTCTATCAATATTGTTACAAATGGACCAAATTTATAAGGAAAAGCTGTATGAGTATTCATTAATATCATATGAAGCTGTATAAGCTGTCTTGAAGGGGATTTGAAGCAATTACAGTCTGTAATTTGGTCTGTATGACCAAACTGTTGTTTTTATTGGGAGGATGAAGAAAAGATTTGTGTAAAGGGATGAGATTTCTAAAGGTATGGACTTTGATTAGAAACTTTCAACAATACCAGAGTTGTTTATCTGTAGGAAGCCAGGGGTTTCCTTGTAGATCAAGAATTAAAAAGTACACTACTAGCAAGGCAACGTCTCTAGGAGGTGAAGTACTTTTCTTTAAGTCAGATAATATATATGAAAAAAAGTGGGCAAGAAAGCTGAGAAAGAGATTTAAGGAAAAGCTGGAGCATCAGAATATTTTCTTTCTTTTCCTAGCTATAGCAGTCTCATACAGCTTATTACATTTTCTTGCAATTGCTGCCGTGTTGCTACCTTTAGAACACTGTGCTGTAACAACTCTCTTACTAAAATATCTAGGAGTTGTATAATTCACAGGTAATAAGGGATTTGGCAGCTCATATGATATAGGTCTGTAAATCCATTGTGACTCTCTTTTGTACCTAGTGGAGGGTAATTAAACTGGGCAGAGAGAGGAGGAAATTTCATAGTTTCTCTGCCTTGGTGTACCCTGTGGTCTTGGAAATTTTTTTATTCAAAAAGAAAGTTTTTCTTATTTAAAAGTGTGCAAAAATATCTTCTATTAATTATATCAATGCACATTGATCTGGAAAAGACCCCACCACTATCACACAATCATAAAATTGACCTATTACATCAACGTATGCCATATTCAGGACAGCATGCTATTGCCACTGAAATGCAAGCATACATAATTAAACTCTAAATTTGTGATTTACGATTATTCTGTGCTGCATTAGAGACCCCAGTCTTTAGACAGAAAATTTCAGTTTATATCTTAAATTCCCTTCCATCCACGAAATTATATTTAAAAAGCCAATAAAATCATCTTATTAAGAGTCAGTAAAATAATACATTACTTGTTAGGAGACAGAGCATAAACATTTCTCTTGCTGTCTTTTTGACAGAGCATAAACATTTCTCTCACTCTCTTTTTACTGAGCTTGGCATGTATTTGAGGTTCATCCGTGGTTTTGGTACAAAAAACCGTAGAGCTTAACAACATATTTAGTAAACACTGAAAATGTGGGTTTGCAGCTTATCACTGAGATATCACAGTTTAGGAATGCAAACCATGATTACTAAAACATGTCTGTTTGGTGGGTTTTGGTTTTAGTTGTTTTTTGGGTTTTTTTTGGTTTTTTTTTGTTTGTATGGTTGGTTTTTTTTACTGTGTACAGAACCCAGTGTTGAGAAAATCCTTGTTTGAAGCTGTAAATTTATAAGTGTCCTGAATTCTTAAGAAAAACAAAACCATAGCTAATCAACACTGGTTTGGCCCCTTCTGCTGATGCTTTTTGAGTTTTCTACTCTGGTCCCTCAATGAAGCATCTTGGTGATAGGATAGTTAACTGACTTTTTCTGACTGCACGGTGAAGATATGTACTCCTGCAACAGAAAAATAACCTTTTACTGCTTTTACTATGTAGAGTGGGAAATAAATAAAAATTCACAAATATATTCCTAAAACAGTATCCTAATCATGCCATACTCAGTGAAGATTATGCAACTATAAGCAAGGGAGTTATCATCTTGCCTAGCAAATCCCCATCACAACTGATATGAGTCGTTCTTAGCTCTTTCATCTGTTTCTCTTATTGGGTATTTTACCTGAATTGGTTCAGCGCCCTGCTTTGTATTATTACAATTTTCTTCATTGCTCTACCGTTATGCAAAAGTTGAACAGACTGCATATTTTTAAGTGCTGCATGGACACAGCAGGCATGCATGTTCACACACTCACAGAATCTGTATCATGCAGGTTAGTTTTCAATAAATGGTCGCTGGAGTGTTTATTTTAATGTGACATTTCTGATTTTAACTTTGTTCTTTTATTCAAGGAAGCAATCTTACGTTCTGCTTCTAGTATTGATTAATGGAAAAATATTTTAGACATTTGAGAGAAACCTTTCTCATAGGGAAAATCAATATCATGAAAACAGAAAATATGTGGTAAGAATGTGTTATCTTAGGCAATAGGGGAAAATATTAGAATGTAATTTTTTTCTTTCTACTTAAAATTTTCTTTTTACAAACATTTAGCACTACCACATACAATACATAACAAACCTAAATCAAATTAATTCAGATAATACCGTCAAAGCAACATATTTTATATTATTAAAAATCACATTGGAAAAGCCTCAGATTCTTTGGGGTCATAAACCTCCCCACTGAGTGAAATCTTCCATAGTTTTCACCTGTAGGAGTTTTAGTTTAAATTTCAGTGTTTCCATTTGGAAGGGATGTGATGATGCTGAATTAGCTCAGTCATCTTCTTTCCTTAGTGTGTGGATTATTACAACTTCAGCAGCAAGCTGAAGCAGAGGTTAATTTCCAGTTGTAACTGAAGCAGAATGTGCTTGGTAGAGTCTCTTGATATTCTCCTTGGTTACAGTATGATTTGGAAACGTAAGGATTGCTGGCTCTGGCAAGGAAGGGGCTATCTACAGACCACTGACAGGAAAAAGCTGAGCCTAATCAGGTCTTGCTCATGTGAGGCAGGCTCAGGACACCAGTTATTGCATTCTGCGGTTGTTTCTGCTATTGCCTTGGTGATGAAGCACACAGACCAGCTTAAAAACACACATTCAGACTTCTCTTGACTTGTCAAAACCATTCAGAACTTTCTATGACAGCAAGGTTTGCAGAGCCATGCAATTTAAATATATGTGTTGCAGGCAAAGGAAGTTCAATTGTTTGTCTGAATGTTTTCCTGGAGAGAAAAAAAAAAAAAGGCATAATTTCTCTCTGCAAATTGTATCTGCAATAAAAGAAATAAAATTTGAACCTGAAATTTAACAAGCTTTTTCATAAAAAAAAAGAAATAAATTCAAATCTTATAAATTCAAGCCTTTATTGTCAAAGTCTCAGGATCTCTATCACTCAAGAAAAGGCTTGTGATTGCAATTGTGCAGAATGGTTTGGAGCATGATGCAAGGTGCCTTCTTGTACAGAAAACAGTACATGCTATGAATGGGAGCTCTGCTGCTCTGAGATTTCTTTTCACAACCCTACCTTGTCAGTAAACTTGTAGGCTTTTTCACAAGCTTTTCCCTAGCTGCTGAAGTTTCAAGGAGCATTATATATTGTTTGCAATATTTGATGACCTGGGTTAACATTAAGTACATTTTCAGAACATTTCTAGACCAAAGAATGACATTTTTTTTAATAGAATCCATGTTCATAAGAGTCAGTTCTTTTCACATGGATGGTAATAACTCTCTGTCACCTTTCAATGGACCTGGATTTGACCCAGAAGTGAAAAAGTTTTCACTTTTCATTTAAAAACTTCTGAGTGTGTTTTTTTTAACAGCCTCTTAGTATCTATTATCATTACCATCTTAATTCCCTTCATTTCTGTTCATTCTCACAAATGGAATATAAAAGACTTTTCAAGAATGCCTGTACCTGCAAAACCCCACAGAAAATATCACAAAACAGGAACTATTTGGGCAAACAAACTGATCTCTCTTTGGTTTCCCACTTTCACTGGGTTTAATAATATGAAACTGAACAATTCTCTGGTACATTTCAGTTCTAACAGTGCATATTATTTCGAATGGATACTGTGAAAGGCGGTTCAACAGAGAAAAACTGTTGAGAGTGAGGTCCTAATAGTTATGTATTAAGCAAAACCAACAAATGTAATGCCTAATCCTTTGCAAACATAATGACTACATCTTTGTCATTACACAGAAAGTGAAGCTGTGATCCACAGGGTCAGAACATGCATTTTCAGGGTGAAGGTATTTTAATGAATAAAATCTTACAATCCTATTTTCTCTTTCCTTTTCTTCTCTTTTTTTTTTTTTCTTTTTTTTTGCTTCCATTTGTTTGCTTTCTAAAAATATAACCTTTTATAATGCAGAATTTTCTGCTTTGCCTCAAGGACAAAGCAAAATTAGAGAAATACTTTTAAAGTATGCTTTATTAGGGAAGTAGGCAATTTCTGCCAGGGATAGCTGGCTTTGTCAAGTTCCTTCTGTACCACTGTATTTATAAAGGGACCACAGTCTGGCTTAAGGGATTTTTATATTACCTGGGGTGTAAAGATGGAAATAATTCCCAGTGTTTCAGATTCCATCATTTGGAATTTGATACAATATATGATATTTTAGACTGGCACGAAAAAATCCTGTCTCTTGCAGTCAAAGCAGTGTGCATGGAACACAACCTTTGGAAATCTATTTGCTTGAAGTTCCAGTAATTTGTTCCTGTACAGGATCATGATTTACATGGTTCTTTATTGATCTATTTCTGCACTTTTCTGTTTGAAAGGCTGCTTAAAGAGAACTTGTTTTGAAACTGCATATGTCATCTTTTCTGTAAGGCTTCTGCTAGAGCAGTTTTGTGCACTATAGTGAAAAAAAATCGGGAGATGTATTTTAAAATATGTGTATGTGCCTTTGGCGTAAGTTCTGTAAAAATTCTTGTTGCTATTTGCACTTATGGTTTGAGGAAAGATGAGTATGTGTTTTAGATCAAAGGATTAAAAAATGTTTCAGAAGTCTGAGAAGACAACTGATTGCTGATCAGTTGAACAAAGAATGAGTTATAGTTAGCAAGATATTTCCATTTCTTCAGCCATTTTAATGTAAGGAGACCAAAGATTTTTTAATAATCATATAATAGTGTCCATATTTTGTTAGATATTTGTACAATAAAGATTTGATATATTGTATATGAGGCCATTTGCACTATTATTTACAGTTAAGTGGGCTTATGATGATGTTTCACGTAGGGCTGAAGGGCTGCAATGTTGATAAATTTTCTGAATTTTCATCATTGTTCCTGTTCTGTGAATGGTCATTCTGGTAACAGCTTTATATTAGGGTATCATGTGAAATGCAGCAAATGTGCACAAAAAAATTTATATTTGATCCTTTCATTTTCTTCCGGACACAGACTGGGTAGATAAAAGACTGTTGCACTACCAAGTTAATATCAGTGTTTTTCTGGATATGTATGATATTTTAGCACTTCAATTTATTAGGAACACTTTCTACCCATGGTAGGATGTCCATACAAGAATTACTTTAATTTAAAAATGTTAAAATAAGTATTTCTTCTGTTCTAGACAGAACTCTGTGTGTATTCACTGAGGCCAAGGGCAAAGACAGACCATGTGTGCTTTCACATCCATTGTGTGCATTCTAATCTTTCTCTCCTGCAAGCATTCAGATGATGAAAAATGGCTTCTGCTTAAACTTAGATGATAAATTTTTCATCACTGAGTACTGCCCTTTGATCCCCATCACAACAGAATAGATGTAAATATTCACTGGGCAGTGTCACACAAAAGCAAAAATTAATTTTCCCATGCATCAGTGTTATTTAAAGCTCTATTACAATTTTAGTATCTGATTACCAAAATATCTGAAGATACATTTTTTTTTTTCTCTTGGCTAAACCTAAGATGCATTATCAGTAAGGAAATGATTTTACAGACCTGCTTTCCCTTTCAGAATTCTTTTCCCCTTCACACCTGACACAGAATATTTATAAGAGATGCCTGCAAATAGAGAGAGATTTCTTCCATTTTTTACTGCCCGTTTATGTTGCTGACCTTGCAATATATACAATTTCTCCTGGGTTAAAACACTTAGAAATATTTCTGTTCATGATCTACACACAATCTGAAAGTCACAGACTCATGTCATCTGTCTTTGGAATGATCACTATCAGGATTTGAGACATATATACACACCAAGCACTTCCCCTTACTTCTTAAAGCCAGATTATTCAAAAAGCCTTTTCTGATGTTGCTGTCTTGCCTTATACATGTTCTATTGTTGTCAGTGAAGTGTAATTCTATAAAGGAAGGTTTTTTAAATAGGGATGGAGAAAATGGTGTACATGGTTTTATAGTAAAATCACTAGTCAGTGATCTGCATTATTCCAGAACTTTATACTCATGCTATAAAGTTAAATGCCTTACATGCAGGTTAGTGCTCTTTTTATGTTTTCAATATGTTCAGAGCAATCTTTCTCTTCCCTTATATCTTGAGAAATCCAAGCAAGCTGTCTCCTTGATTTGTTTCTGCTGCAGAATGTCATAAAAATACTTCCACTTTCAGTCTGTTCTGTGTCTGCAGTTCCAGAACAGGTGGAGCTGTTTACTCTTAAATGAATTCCAAGAGATTAGCTTGATTTCTGCTGATGGATGCTCATTTCTCTTAGACTTCTTGATTCCACAAGAGAAACCTTAAAACTATGGAAAAATCTAAACCTCTGATCCCTTTGGTTGTTTGTTTTCAGGTCAAATCCTAGCCATTATCAAGGAAAGAATGTGTCTCAAACCTGATCTGGCTTTGTTGATGTATGTCATGTGCTCAGCATTGTCCACATCACTGAATGTAGTTGGGATTTCCATAGCTCCATGCTTTAGGCAGAGCATGTAGAAAAGTTCTTTTGGACGTCCTGCACCACTATTGCATATTAAAACAGTGACTTCCCCTTTGGTTTACTCTTAAGAAACACACCTGGGAAGAATTTATGGATACCTCTCCTGTTGCTTCAGGCATGAACCTTCCCTTCATTCTCTGCTTCTGTGGTTTATGAAGTCAAGAGGTAGCCCTACTTGACTTTGGAATGATTTGGCTAATCACGGGTTTATATTGTCCTTAGGAATGGCTGTCACTGGAGGTAGACTGGAAATTAATTTGCAACGAGGTATCAGCCTTTCCTTGAAGCCCTTTTCTTTGTACATGGTAATTATGTTATGTACATTTTTCTTGGCATAGATGTTACCTCTGCAGATACAAAGCAGGTGTCGAAATAAAGATCTCAGTTTATCTGAAAATAGCACAACCAAACATGTTTTCTACTCTCATTTGATAGTCAAGTCTGTAGCTTCATAATTAAGCTGAATATCCTGCTAATTCTCATGAGTGTACTTTTATGAAAAAAAACCCAACAAATTTATGTAATTTTTCTCAGTTTATATTATTCATTATGACTTATTTCATAGTAGACAGCTGCATAGCTTATGGGAAGTAGGAGAGAATATTTTTGTCTACATATTCTTTTGCTACATTTTTCTATCAGGTTCTTAACATTGCTGGAATGTGTTCAATGACTGGAATATCTGTGGCTATTAATCTGTTGATTAATATGTCATTTAACCAAATATTAGCTATTTCTTATGAGGTCATACAAATTTCATCCATCACACTTTTTTGTGTACTACTTTTCAAGGTTTACAATGGTTCATTAATAATGGTTCAAGAGCTTTCTGATTTGTTTTGCCAAAATTTGAACCTTTGCTGTGGCGTATAACTCATTTCAGTGTATAATGCAATCAATACAGTCAAACACTTGTCTTTAGAATAATTATAATTCTATTATTAAATTACTGAAAAGTCCGCACACATTGGAATCAAATTCTCAAAAAAAAATATATTTGCCTTTAAAAAGAATAATTTGTCTATGTCATGAAGGGACAATGCAGTTTCCTTGTACATGTATAGAGTTGCAAAAGGTTACTATTCACTTCTAAAAAGTCTTGTGCCAGCGTTTGTTGATATGGGAGAAAAGCTCATCAAGCCTCCTGTTGCCTGTCACAGTCCTGTAGTGAACTCTGCACCCATGCCGGTCAGGTTTGTCTATTTCTTAGGTGGGGTTCTTTTTGGCTTTGTTTCCTCACATTCTCCTAGGTGTAGCTGCTGCATCTTTCAGAGGCTTCAGAGTCTGCAGAAATTTAGATATAATTGTTTCAGGCAAACTTTCATCACTTGTATATTTTGCTCTCTGGAAAATATTTGTGCCTGCCTTTAAGCACTCTTCCCTCAGCTTTTTTTGTCAACAATACAAAGACTTAATGAGCCTAAGAAATATTAGTTGTGATGCCCCTCTTTAAAAGGTGCATTTTTAGGTCCACTAAGCACCAAAAGAACACAAGTTGGCTAGATCAGTGGATAGGTTCAGCTCTTTGTGTGTTGTAAGAAAAATACCTTCAAAGGGAAAATTCTCCTCCACGTGTCCTCACAACTAATTGCTTTTCTTTTACCACTGGTCTATGCATTCCAGAACTTCTCCACAACATTCAAAGCAGCTTTTCTAGACACATGCATTTGCATTCCCTTCTGAGGCGTTCTAAGGAGACTTTTAACACAGACTAAAAGACTAATTATGCATTTATTAATTTCTTGGCACATGTAGCACAGCTGCAGTTCAGATGCACATGTTAGCTGGGAATATCTGTTTTTACTTTATGTAAGGTAGAAGCTTATTCAAAAACTTCTGTGAAAATAATGTCAGTCAAAGCTTCTATGATGGTATGATAGATATCTTTTCATCCACGCAATAAAGCTGAATGTCTTGACATGCTATTGAGTGTTTCTTTCCAATTATGCTCTATCACTGATTTCCAAAGTATTTGTTGCAAAGTACTTTGGCAGAGTTATTTGCCAAAGTATGTGTTGCTGACATATTTTCTTCTTCTTCACAAATTTGTTTCTTTATCCACAGTAAGAAGAGCACACACCTTGTATATTCTTATCTGTGGACCAAAGACTTCCTTAAAGCAGTAGTACTAGTATAAAAGGATAACATCCTATTTTATTCCAGAAGTCTGTTTGCTGAAGCTGCTATTTGTCCAAAGTCTGTATTTCAGTGGAGCACTGAATCAACAGGTGGTTCATTCATTTATTTGTAGTCTCTTTTGAAAAGCTTGGTTAACCATAGTCTGATATCTCTTTACATTTTCAGATGTCTGCTGTCAAGAACAGTTCATTTAAACTTATAACTTGTTGCCAATTAGTCATAAATTTGCAACATTCTTTTTAAAATTCTGTTTTCTTTAAAAGCAGAATTATGTAAATCTTCCTTGACATATAAAATGGAATTGAAAACAAGCGTCCTAAATATTTCTCATTCCAATTATTATCTCTGTGTGCAGTCAACACAGACTGTGAGATATGTCCAATCTTTCCAGAATTTTTTTAGTTGTAGCACTGCATAACAAGATACAGAAATCCTGCACTGTGACCTTGTGTTCTTATACCTGCTACCCAGGATTGTCCCTCAAAACATAAACTGAACAGCTTTGTGTCAAACATTTCTAGTATTTTCCTTGAACCGACATTGCTATCACTGTTATGGCTGACTGTGAAGTTCTCTTTGCTCTCTTGTTTTGTCACCCCAAAGCTGTCTCAGGAACTTGTTTTAACGTTATTATTGGTCCCAATGAAAATGCATCACCTTACTTCCAACAAATTGTAACTATTCTTCCAATCACACAAATGGTTTGTTTCCCTAAACACTCCCCATACTATATCAGTTATCTCAAAGTCAGGGCTATATTCCCAGATTTCACTAGGAGCTTATGGCACAACAGATGCCACCATGAACCAGACCACAAGGACATACTGATCACTGTAACACTGAAACCACTATAGTGGCATCTAGGGACATGGTTTAGTGGTGAACACTGTCATGCTGAGTTGGACTCAATGATCTGAGAGGTCTTTTCTAACCTTAACAAGTTTTTATCCTATGATACTTGGCACGGCATTGAAGATTCAACATCACTTTTCTAGCTGTTTTGAAATCATTCAACATATGCTTAATTAGTCTTAAACAGGAACCTGGAGACATCCAAACTCTCTGTGTCTGCCTTGATATATGGTCTCTCTAGATCTCAGAGCTTTAAGGGAGGCAGAATGTCACACTGTATTTTCCGCAGGAAGCCAAACCAATGTCACTGGGAACTGAAATGTGTACTCTCCACTGCTTCTTCTCAACAAGGAGTCAGCCTTGGCTTATGTGCCTGGCTCTGCTGACACTTAACAACAGACTGGCACTGCCTACAAAAGAAGAGATTCTTTTTCCTATCTGTGAAGTCTGACAAACAGCAACTTTATATTTAGCCACATCCCAGTGCTTATGTAGCACAGAGATTTCCTGAGAAAATGTTGCTTAAAAAAAATGAAATTATTATTTACACAGTCTATATTTTTGGTGGCTACTGAGGCCTCGGAAGGAGGTAGATGATTGGGACGGGTGACTATAAATGGAGATCCTAAGGGTCCCAACTGAACACACCATGAAATTTTCTTATAGATAACTTTATCCAAGCTCAGAACCTAAAATCTGTTTATAGCTGATATAGAAGAATTTATACACCTAAGATGTGACATATTAAATCCCACAGTTGGTCAGATGAGTCACATAAATGACCACATCTATTGCCTAAAAAAGAGTTCGAAAGGAGAAAAGGCTGAATGTAGACTTTTACATTATAGGCATCACTAGACATTTAAATTCACTTCAAATATCTTGATTCCACCACAAAAGTCGCAAAAAAAAACCTGGTCAGATGCTGTTGTTACACAGTGAGCAGAAATGTCAATATATATTTTGAAGAATTCCCAGTTACTGGGAACATTTCATCAGTGAGGAAATTCCACTCCCACCCCAAGTAGTCTTTGGAAGAAAGGATATTAAAAGCGTTTCATTAATATTTTACAGGTAATTTGAGACATCAAGATTTAAATGAGAGTGGTTTGAAATATACCCTTTAGTTTTAATAAGTGATGATGCCTCCAGCTGTTCTGTAAATAGCCAGGAAATGAAGACCAATTGGTTCCCATTTGCAGTCTGAAGTAGGATGAGACCTGGCCGCATGCTTTACAGTTAGATATGAGCTTGCAACATTGTTAACACCTTTCTCTCTTATTCCTGAATAAGTACAGACATTAGATTTTTAAGTAGTCTCATGTTTTATAGTAAGTAGAATATAACTTTTTTTTTCAAGCATGTCTCATCCTTTGGCCTTATTGCTGTACCAAATTACTTTTGATGTTTGGCAATTCTGGGAATTAAATTCATTAATTTTTGTTTTGTTTCATTTTCTGTGAGATTCTAGTTTATAATTAGAGCAGCTTATCTCATTTTTCTCTGGCAGATACATTTTTTTTTAATTCCACAGATATGAGGAATTCTGATAGTACATTTCTCATGTTCCAGAACCTGTCCTTAATTAAATACTAATCTTCAGAGAAAAGACCAGTTTCTTTTGTTGTAGTACAAATAGGTCTCCTACATTGCTGTCTGTGAGATATTATATTAACAAAAATTTTCTTCTTATCTATTTTTCTCTTTTGAAAAATCTGGGTAGTCAGAGATTTATATGATCTTCCTTTCCCTTGAACCACAATTATCTACTAAAACTGGATTACGTGGGACAAGAGCCACAGTCTATATGCATGTGAAATTGCTTTTGGTAATCCTGTTCTCTCTGAAAGAGCAATAATATTGTCAGCATCTTTTTTGGCACTTGTAGCATCACTGAAGATAAAACATAAGTATCAGAAGACAGTTCTGTCATCAACAGTGTGTGCTGGCAGCCCAGAAAGCCAACCACATCCTGGGCTGCATCAAAAACAGCATGACCAGCAGGTCAAGGGAAGTGAGACACCGCCTGGAGTGCTGCATCCAGCTCCAGAGTTCTCAACACAAGAAAGACATGGGTTGGAGTGAGTCCAGAGGGGAGCCACAAAAAAGATCAGTGTTGGAGCACCTCTTCTTTGATGAGGCTGAGACAGCAGGGGTTGTTCAGCATGGAGAAGAGAAGGCTCCAGGGAAGCCACATTGTGGCCTTCCAGCTTATCTGGCAAATCCTGCTTCAAAAAGCAGGATGTGTATTTGAAGCTTGGTGAACCAGGCTGGTTTTAGCATAATTCAACACTAAGACAGCACCCCGGTGCCAGCTGTATCTCACTACAGATAACTTGCATGGTAGTATGCATTCTATGATCAGAGTCTAGGCTTTATCAGGGTAGACCATCCTGCCACACTCTGGTGGCATTTTCAACCAATATTTGTGACATTATCAGAGTGAATTCAATTTCTCTGCAATAAAACTTTTTGCAGAATAAAAATTCTTTAGAAAGCCTATGGGATTATAATGTCTCTGTTACACATCAGGAGAAGAAGACAACTCTTGTCTGTCATTCTTGTGCTTTTAGCAGTTTGCTGGGCCATTTTATGCCAAATACTTGATTCTTTTAGTATGCCATCCCTCACTACTTCTGTTCTGATTAGAAGGAAGCTATAGTTTCATTATTATATTTAACTTGCATGAATTTGTATCAGGGGTTTTTAAGTATATGAATCCCTTTTGTAGATTGCCTGTTAATCTTGATACTGCTGATTCAAAGGGGCTTGATAGAACTCAGGGGTTTGGTATGCTCTTTGTTTTCTCTTAGTATTCAATATAATGGAGGTGACTCATCATAGGCTGAAAGAACTTCTCCACCATTATTCAGAAAAATTTTCTTCACCTCTAATAAAACCCTGTGACCTCCATACTCTACTAGTTCAGACTCCAGTCCACTGGTGAACATAAGCATCTGTTCTGGACATCTGGTTTTTCACTGCAAAAATGATCTTTCTATTGTTTTCATGCCTCACTTGGAAGAAAATTATGTACTGGATTTTCTCCCTCATTTTCAATAGATATTTAAAAAGAAAGGCTGTGATGCTGTCTAATCCACAAACAATATATCGTTTTGCATTGTTGGAACAAACATGAAATAGATAATTGAACATTTCTGGTGCAAGTGCTCAAGACTTCTTCAATGATATGTGAGGTCACAGGTTGACAATATCTGTGTAGTAATTTACTGTTATGGTTGAATGTAAATTTGAAGGTATTTTGTCACAGATTCAACACCAGTTGGACTCCTTTCTCAAAGTCCCATTCCTCTTTAGAAAATCCTCACTATTAGAAAGGAAAATCATTTAGAAAGGAAAATTACTGTTGTCAAAATCTTTCTTGCGATTTAAACTATCATTTTAAGTGAAATGCAGTTGTCAAAGATAATACCTTCTTTTTCAGGCACAAAGTTCAGCCAAGCATTTCTATGGAAAAAAGAAACAGTCAGTTGGTATTGCCAAATATCCTGACATGTTGGGTACAGTTGGTATTGTGCGTTTTCTTCTTTACCCTGTGTGTTCACATCTCTGCTTTCCCTGGGAGGCTACAGTGACTAAACTCTCATTTTTGTCTTCAAGCTACTTTAGAAATACCTCCAGGCTGAGTCATCCAGCTTTTCTTTAGGCATTGTATTTGTCTTCTGTATAGATCAGACAGCACCATTATCCATTGCATACTGTTTTTCTAAGATTGCCTATTTCATCACAGTGAGAAAAGCTTCAGCCTTTGAAATCTTTATTTTACTCACAAAATGTCTTTAATTCACATTAAGAAAATGACAGTACATTTTGTTTTGGGAAGGTGTCAGTCCTTATCAATTCTCTTTCACACCTCTCAATGAGAAGAACCTGTGTACCAAGAAACTGTGCACCAGTTTTTCAAATCACCATCTCTATAATGGCAGCAGATACTCTGCCTCTGCTACTCCACTGTACCCACCTGCTCTGCTCTTCAACAATCATCCTGCTTTCCATGTTTCCTTTACCAAATCCTTCCCAGGACTGATGCAGACTGACCATCACTTCTCATTCAGGATTGAAGTGAGAAGTCGACTCCACTCATACCCTTAAGGCATGGATAGGGGAAGTCTTCTCCAGTGTTATTTGTCTACAAACACAAAATGGTGAACAAATGATGATGAGGCAGATATCAGTTTTGTTTTCTTCTTATGGCTATGAGGATGCTTTCTATGTTCAGAACCAAATCAACTCTGTTGTTGTGATTGGAAGACCTCTCAGGCACAGTCTTTTCATACAATATTGCTAGATCCTAAAATTATGCAATGAAAAAACGACACATTGCAAAATATTCCTCCCCTCATTTAGATCAAATATCCCAACCTATTTAAGTTCTTTTGTCAGGTATTTTGCTATATGTGTCCGCATGTACATACCTACAGAAAGAGGCTTTTTTGCAGTTAGTAACCCCAGGCCAGATCCATCCTATCTCCTTTCTATCCTCAATATAGTCAATATAGACTGTGACTTTATAAATGACCTTGGTTCCTGAAGTCTGCTATTTTAGTGTAGGTGCATTAGATTCCATTTTAGACGTGGTCTCTGACTGTCATTCCATAAGGATGTGGGTTTCTATAGGTCGGTAGCAATAGACACTTATTTTTAGGTACCTAAACAAATCCAGGGAAGACCAGACCTAGATATATACTCCTGAATAAGTAAGGAAGCAGCAAATTCCATTAGGTCTGCAAACTTGATAACATCTCAGAATGAGAGGTGTCATTGCCCTCCCATTAAATTATATATTACTATTTTAGCAGACTCTCTGTCTCCTGATCTTATATGTGCCAGAGCATTTACTTATCACGTCACTTATGATCATTCCTAGTTTCTGACTTTCAATTAACAGGAACTCAGTTAATTTAAGAAAATTCTTGTTCTTCAAATTTGGAAATTGCTATTGGTTTCTTCTTCCATGTTCTGTCTCCTGCACAGTTTTTAATTAATCTGTTCCACTAAGAAAAATTCCTGTTATCTACCCTGGGAGTAGAGATGCCCATTCACGTTCTTCCTGCAATGCTGTTTATCCATTGCTCATCAATGTCCGACATTGCACATAGCTGACAGTTTTAGAGTTTATGTTCCATCTCCTCTTGAGACCAGACTTTAACAACTTTGCTCAGCCACAAAGTTTGAGTTGGTGATAAGTTTGGATTTTATTTGAGGGCATTTTCCAATAGCAGGGATTGCAGTATACACAGTTTATACAGATATTGAAAAATTGAATAACAACATTCAGTGGTCCAGCGGCTTGTAAAGTCAACATGGCTTCCTTTTTAAGTTGTTTTATCAAGTCCCTGCATTTTGTTGCTGACTAGTATTTTCTTCCATGTATCCATTACATACTTTTAGAAGTATTTAATTGCAGTATATTTCAAGCACGCAGTCGCAGAGTGGCAATCTACAATCTCTGAGTACATAGACACTTTGCTCCATACCTTTATCTGGATGAATTTTATTGCAGATTTTCTGTCTCTGTAAAACACACTGTACTGATGTAGCCCTATAATACACTTTTGCCATTGATCATAAACTTTGTATTGACTTTGTAAGGTCTCAGGACTCATGTTTGAGCTTTCTGAACTTTTCCCAATCTTTCTGCAATTTTGTCTGACTTGATTTAGTTGGCAGCTATTTTTTCATTTGTTTTTGTGTCTACAGCTAAGTTTTTACTTTTTTTTTTAATTATTATTATGGTGTGGTACAACTCTAGCTTTATACAGATAGCAGTAGTAATCAGTTACTCTAGGTAGAATGGGATATTTATGACTAACACAACAATCAGTGCAGAGGAATCCTGGCTGGGCAGTGCAGGCGGGGAATGGAGCACAACCTTAAACTGTAGATGCCACACTATAAACTACTCAGTAGTAATCAGTTTTTAAAAAAATGTGTATCTGAACCTGGACAAAATTGGGTTTAAAGGTAGTGAAAAGAACAAAGAAATAGCATAGAGAAGAGGTACTGCATATCATGCATTTGTGTGCAACCTGGTGTTACAGACCAATGAAGAGAGAAAAGTGTGACTATATACATATGAAGAGTGTTTTCTTTCTCCTTGTAAACATGATTTTGAATATATCCACACAAATATGACATAAGGATCTATTAGAATGATAAGTGGGACTCTGATCCATACTGCAATGAACTAAGGATGTAGTAGGAGGATTAGAATGGAAGAAAAGTATATTATTTCAATAGGAATGCGATAACTGGTTCTGCCAGCATAAATTTTATCTGTGGTTCAGTTCTTAGCATTATTTAGTGTAGAATGCTTTTTGTGTCAATTCTTACTACAAAATACCTTCCAGTTAGTATGAATTCCTGTGAACATTTTATCCTGCTGCATGGTGTATTCTGTGCCACTGTTTGTGTTTATACTGAATCATTCATTTCCTTGTGTGAGTTCAGTAAAGATGCATTATTATCATGAGCTAATTTGAAAATAGAGTGTTTATTGCTTACATTTATTTCAGAACATCAAGGCAGAAGCATTTTTGATTGATTCTTTCAATTTTCTACACATCCAGTGTTGGGTTGCATTTTGCAGTAATTTCTCCCCATTATTTGTATATACAAAATGCTGTAGCTTATTGTGCTGACAAAATTCAAAGGAATTTCCTATCATTTTTTTCTTCCCAAGGGAAATTGCAAGCCATAGCCATATTCCACTGCTCTATTTTCATAAAAGCACTTGTCAAGAAAGTTTTTATATAATGGTCTATTATAGTAGATAGTTTTGTTGCCAGAGAAAGAAAAGAAGTAAAGTTATTCAAAGCTCACAACTGCACATTCATTCTATCTTCCTTCAAACAAGCTGAGTAGAAAGTATTATGTATTCCTTTTTTAAAAAAAAGTAAGAATCCAGCCAATACACAAAGAACAAAATAATTTTTAATAGGCATATAGTGCTCTAACTCATAAGTAGTTTGTACTAATCCACAGAAGGTACAGCTGTCCTGTGTAATTATCTTCTTTCTTGAGATACATACACTACAGAAGTGCTTCATTAAAATCCCTGTGATGGAAGGTTTTTGCTGCTGTACAATATACAACCATGAACTAAGCAAGACAAACAAAAGAAAACAAATCTTCAGGTCAGTTTCAGGCATAGTTGTGTTTGCGTTGAATCTGTAAATTATATCTATAATTTTTGTTTCCATGGGTATTAAGTATAAATGACCATACAGTAGGATTTCAATTCCAGACAGAGTTCTTTCCAGAAAAACTTTTTCATAAAATATTATTCTTGTTTAAGATGTCACTTCAGACATTCCTAATGAATGTGACCAGCTTTCGTCTCCCTGGAGCTGAAAAACCCCAGCCAGGACTGTTTTAGGTTGAAAGGGACATTTAAGACAATTTAGTTTCAATCCCTCTGCCACAGGTGGGGACACCTTCCACTAGACCAGGTTTCTCAAAGTCCCATACAACCTGGCCTTCCTTCGTCCAGAATTTTTAGGAAAGCCATTGAGGAAATTCACCAAGAAATGGCAGGTGCTCTGTTTGCTGAGTTTTTTCCTTTAAAAAAGATGACCATTAAGAGCTTCATTGTGACATAAACTTGAATATTATTTGGGTTTTGGTTTAAATTATGCTGAACAGAGACAGAATTCCACAAGATTAAGTATGATTTTAATACAACTGCCCTTAGGCTGCTTTAGTATTAGAATCAAAGAATCACAGAATTCAGTAGGTTGAAAAAGATCTCTGAGATCATTGAGTCCAACCTATGACCCAACACCATCTTGTCTACTAGACCATGGCGCTAAGTGTCACATCCAGTCTCTTCTTAAACATCTCTAGGGACGGTGACTCAACCACCTCCCCAGGCAGCCCATTCCAATGTCTGATCACTGTCTGTGAAGAACTTCTTCCTACTGTCTAATCTAAAGCTCCCCTGGTGCAACTTAAGACTGTGTTCTCTTGTCCTACTGCTGGTTGCCTGTGAGAAGACATCGAGCCCCACCTGGCTACAACCTCCTTTCAGGTAGTTGTAGAGACTCATAAGGTCTCCCCTGAGCGT
>JAWWTY010000001.1:35442640-35458962 GCA_035222235.1 Margarornis squamiger
TGCCTGGTGGATGAGGGGAAGGCTGTGGATGTAGTCTACCTGGACAATAGCAAAGCCTTTGACATCATCTCCCATAGGATACTCTTGGAAGGAATTAGTAGGTAATGTTTCATGTAGTAGATCAGCAGTATGAAATATGTCATATCCATCTAGAAGCAGGGCCCAAAAGAGGACCCACTAAACTACTGAACCTTCAGTCTAACTTCAGTAGCTGTGAAAGTACTGGAATGAGTCATCCTAGGAAGTAGTATGAATGAAATTAAGCAAGTGATTGGGAAAAACCAGTAGGGATTTGCCAAGTACTAATCATGTCAGACATCTTGTCAGGCCACACCCAGAGTATTGTCTCCATTTTTGTTCCCCACATTTCAAGAAAGACACAGACAAATTGGAAAGGATCTAAAGGAGGCCCACAAAGATGGTCAAAGGTTTGAAGAACCGCCCTGTGAGGAAAGACTGAAGAAGTTGGATCCCTTCTCTCTGGAGAAGAGTCGGGGGCATCTCATCAGTTTTCAGTAACTAAAGGAAGCTATAAAGAGAATGGAGATTGCTTTCACAAGGGAGAAGATGAGGGAGAATGGGTAGAAGTTGCACCAATAAAAGTTTTATGCAAGAAATTTTTTATAAAGTAAGAAAGACATTTGAAAGACTTTTTTTACACTGCAAACAATCACTCACTGGTACAAGCACACCAGTGATGTGGTAGAATTTCCATCACTGAAAGCTTCAAGATACCACTGGTCAAGGGCCTAGATAATCTCATAGAAATTCTCTTTCCCATGAAAGATTATACCAACGATTTTTCAATGTCTTTTCCAGACTAGGCTATTCTATGTTTCTATGATATGGTGATGCCACCAGTGTTCTACAGTATTTTCTACTTGATGGGAATAGAATAGAGTATTTCAAACATGGTTATGCTGCTGGTATAAAATCTTTGGCTTATAACAATTTTCATGATGCCATGTCATTAAAATATTTAGAAAAGTAAGGTTATTTATTTCATTCGTGACCAGCACCTGCACATTCTTGGGTCTTACATGTCATGACAAAAGTGTCAGGCCATTCTATAAATCCACTTTAGATTGGTCATGTGTATAAAAAAGTTATTAATTTGCTACATAAACTAGAATTTATGCAGTCAAATAGACTACTGTCTATCTATGAAAATATATAAAAAACCCAATAAAGTCCATGGGCTCATGTAAGCAATGAGATAGCAAAATCCTCTTTTATCCCTGTTGTTATATATCTCCAGAAAATAGTCACATCCTCTCTACCTCTGTCTTTGGTCCATCTACACTCTAGAAACACAATGTGATATTCATTCTGTAAGACACTAGAAATTGTGTGGCCATCTAATAGCTGCTCTGCCTATATGAGGTCACGTCTTAAGTCTGCTGAAGTTAACTGGAATATCTGTAGAGAAATTTTGAGCATAAACTTTCTGTTGTTTAACTTCATTCTTTTACACAGCTCTGTGTACATACATTGCAGAGAGTTAACCCTAGTAAATGAGTTCAAGTATATAATTTTTGAAATACACGAGACTAACTGGGGAGGGATAAAACCATTGTTGATTATGGAAAATTTCTTTATATCTTTCATAACAAAGTCACAGTTTTTTTTGGCACAGTACAAAATTATATTTTTCAGCTGTCAATGATACTTCAAATGGAGAAGAAAAAGAGTTGAGATAATCATTATCATTGGACTCCAACAGCAATGGTTTTTTTCATAATTCCTTTAACTAAAAGTGAAAGATTTGTGCAAGTGTGTGCTCCTCGCTGGCTTCCTGGCTCTGCATTCTCCATTTACAAAATAAAAGGGAAAAATATTCTGAAAGCAGATTTTGTTTTTAGGAAGAGAGCATTCTGTCTGAAAGCATTACATCTACATCCTGTAACGTTTCCCTGAAGAACAGCACATTACCTCTAAGGTAACTTCTTGATCAGTAATGAGGATTACTTTGCAAATCTGCATCACTGTTAGACCTTTTGCCATATGGAGATAACTCTATTCTCACCCTTGAGGAATAAAGTCTGTTGTGAGTGCTGTCTCAAATTCTCATAATCTTTAACAAAGTTGGATGAATCATAAACAGCTGTCCTCTGTCTTTTGAACTGCCATCTGCTGTAACTGGCTGAAAGATTGTTGGCTATTTCTGTCAAAGCATGTAAACTTTTTTTCTGAAAAGCCTATTCCTTAGACAACATGTGTTAAAGAGTAGCCCTGGAAAGACAGCAGCTGTTTTTTCAAAGCCTACCAAGGCTCTTCTTCGGTTAATTATTTTCTTTTTAGACCTTTCAGAACAGAGACTGGTTGCCGTTCTCATTCATCCTGAAAGTTTTAAGAACTGTCCAGGCTGTATAATGATGATTCCTTCACAGCCATCTTCTGCTGTGTAGTTCACTACTGTTGAAACAGATGGAGTAATAACAGCTCTCTGAGTCATCCTTAAGCTGGTCCAATGTAATTGATGAATGTTTGCATGTGTTTGATGTGTTTTTTTTGATCCAGGGGTCATGCATATCTAATTGAAGGAGCTCCTGTGCTAGTCTGTACAATGAGTTCATAAGCATTATGGTAGGTAGGCACTTTTTGTGAATGGTATACATGTGACTAAGTCTATCCACACTATTTCAACCTTCAAAATAAGACCTTCCAAGTGACATTAACTTTATAACCTGCAGGGACAACAACATAATTTTCATATCTACCTGAAATATTTTTGTCTTAGAACTTTCTAACTTTCTGTATTTTGTATCTTTTTTTTTTTTTTTTTTTTTTTTTTTTTTTTTTTTTTTTTTTTTTTTTTTTTTTTTTTTTTTTTATGAAACTTCTTACCATTGACAGTGTTCTTATTTTACCAAGTCTGGGAGACATCAGCATTAAGTTGCATCCATGTTTCTGGTTTCCCCTCCATACAGAGAATACGATTTATGTAGTCTCCACTCTTCTTTCTTTCTCTGCTTAAACACCGTAAATTATATGCCAGAGAAAGACAAATTAGATGGTGCTTTAATTGTGAGTAAATCCACTTGTCAAAAAACTGCCACTCCCTTCAGAAAATTAGTTTGTGATGAAAGAAATCACATCTTAACTGCTACTTAAAAGCTTATTCACAGCTTTCAAATAGAAGATGCTCTGAATAGCATAGGTCTTCCATTCTTTTAACCACAGAAGTATTGCTCTGTGGTCCAGTAACTTTGCAGAGCTGCCTGTTTCATTTTCTGACCCCAGGGAATTACAGGTTATCACTTGTGAAAAGCATAGCTTGACACCATTTCCTCACATCAAGATGGACCACTCAGCAAAAAAGTCTATTCTTTACACCAGGAGAATACTTCAAGGAGTTTGGAATTAACTCTGTTTTTAATTTCTAACCCAGTGCCTTATTCTGCATCACTCTATCTACTTTTCTTCTTTCCAGAGTTAATTTTAAGTCTGCATATAATAGAGAACATTCATGTGACATGTATTAATAAGCATAACTGAAATATTTTTAATGTGATATATTAATGTGTATTCTACAGTTTTCCACATATGCCTATGTATCTATCAATACATATATCAATCCATCCATTCATCCATGCATCCATCCATGATGACGACAGCAAATACACACACCTTGGAAAGAGAAAGTTGTGTCTTTCCTATATTTACAGAATATTATTTCATTTGAATGTGATTCTGAGAGATGAGAGTTCAGGACAGTTCAGGATATTTCATATTGTATTACAAAACACAGGTTACAAATGGCAATTTCTATCCAATATTCATACCTATAGAGTCATACAAGTTTTTATGTAGGAAAGCTCTTATAATACATTTGAAATAACAACAATAAAAGTAAAACTAAAGATATGAACATGTGAAACAGAGATATGATCTGAAAACAAAAAATGAAGAAAAGAGATGGTGGAGAAATAAAAAAGAGTTACGAATTAACAATTAAGGAAGAATGGAAAGAACATATATTGAAATTTTGTAGCATTTCTTCTTCTTCCTATTCATACTTCTATGTTAGCAAGGTGAATCATTTATTCCAGAGCCCAAATCAATTTGCTTTTCCATTGAAAAAACATGATTGCAGACTTTCAGTTTAAAAAAACTTTTCATATTTTGTTCAAAGGAAACAGCAACAAAGAAGAAAGATAAACATCTGCAAGATATCACAATTATTTGTTTAACTTTGTAAGCTCCTTCATGAACCCTCCTTCACATACAACTGACTAATGTCTAGACATGTTAAAAAAGCAAAAAACCAAGCCAAAACTAAAAACAACAACAACAACTAGAAAGAAACCAAAACACCAACCTTAAGTTCTTTTCAGCAGCTAATGAAAAGAGCTACTTCTGACTCAATAGATTTGGGACAGGGAAAAGGGAAAAAGAGATACATATGTGATACATATGGCATTGACAGAACTGGATGTCCTTTGAAAGCAAATCAGACTAGTACACCCAGAAAGAATGTTGCTGAAATAGTGACCTGAAGGAAGGAAAGGTAGAAACATTATTTTCGATCCTTACTAACCTAACCAAATATTGTTTTGGTTTTCCTTAATTGTTATTGGGCAGAGAAGAAGTTCCTCCCAAAGCTCACATCCTTCCTTGTGTCCTGAAACCTAAGAAAGGGTAAGATAACCTGCTGAGACTGTGAGCCACAGAAAGCTGTTATTTGGCTTCAGGTATTTTTTGCAAGCCTCAGCAAAGTTAGGAGGTGGACCGAAACTCCTACCAGCAGCTTGGATTTACTGGGACTGCTGCAATAGCCTTCAGCCATCCAAATCTAATATTATTGAAATGTAATATCATTATTAGTTAGTTATATCCTCACCATCAGCCCATAGCCTACATAAGATGTGAGAGCTTTTGTTTTGTTGGAGGAGAATATGACTGTAGGGGAATAATTAGCAGTAATATGTTTAGACTTTAGGGCTTCACAGTGAGTATATCTATGTTTCTGCTCCCTTACTGTTGCTACTAAAGAAAGAGAGAAAATAATTGTTCCACCTTCAGGTCAAACAGCTCTAGGCTTTTCACAGCCTCCTGGTACTTCCTCTCCTGCATTGAACACGGTGTGATGACAGACTCTGTCTCTGAGGTACAAAATGCCAACTTCAGTTGTAACTCTTCAGCCAGGTGGGTTTAGAGTTTATTGGTGATGATGACCAGTACATGCTAACAAAAAACATCCTGTTGCTCCTTCCTGAAGAATTTCATCAGTATCTAGAGAATTGTTTAAAATGGCAGATTTTTTACAGTTTTGGTGTTGTCAGAGTATCCTGACCGAGCTGAGAGAATTGGGTAAAAACACTCATTTTAGCATCTCCTATTGTGTAAAAGTAGTTTCTGAAGCTTTGAGAATATTAATGTTTTTTCATAAGTATTCATTTCTTCCTCTCAAATGCTGTGCTGATAAGCTTTTTAGATTTGCAGATAATGTAAAGGACTTCAAAGGCTTATGCAGGCATTCCCACTTGGCTTTCTGAATACAGCTGGGAGTCAAACTAATTGGCAGTCTGCAGTGAGGCAATTAGCCACAGGATGAAATAAAATTGAAACAGAGACCTAACATTATATACGCATCATTACTTGAATATGCACTTTGTTTTGTGTGAGTGAAACTACCATCAGAGTATTAAGATAGCTCCAATACTGAAATATAACTGAAAATAATAACTGAAAATCATCTGTGAGGGAAAGGGCTGAACCCTTCATTTGTATTCTGTAAACAAAGTGGCCATCTAAGTAGGGTAAAATCACTATTTAAAAAAAAATGTGTATTCCCATGACAGATTTTATACCTGGTAAACTAGTGCTAAAGAAGGGAACTGAGGGAGGTCCTGATCTCGATCACACAGTAAAATGCAAACTAACTATTGACTTCAATTACATTTTTCTGTCTTTCTTCAGAGGTTCGAATCTAATTCAGCTCCATCATAATCACATCATGGTCATATAGAAAAAGTGTTAAATAAGTTTTTCTTAGGCAGATACTGGCAAGAAGATAACAAGATTTCTTGTTTTCCTTTTTTTCTTCCTCCAACACCATGGGGCAAGCAGCAAATGTACAAAGAATAATATCTTTCAAAACTGTAAAAATGTAGTGGTGCCATTCAGTGTGACAGGTCATACAATTTGAAAATATCATAGAATCATATCATTGAATGCTTTGAGTTGGAAGCGTCCTTAAAGATCACCTAGATCCAACCACCCTGCCATAGGCTGGGACATCTTCCACTAGACCAGGTTACTCAAGCCACCATCCAGCATGACCTTGAACACCTCCAAGGATCAAAAGTTCACAGCTTCTCTGGGCAACTTGTTCCAATGCCTCACCAGCTTTATAGTAAAGAATCTCTTCCTTATATCTACAGATCCAGGAAAGAAAAGCTAAAAGTAGCTTACAGCTGGGAGTAGGAGGACTGAGGCTCAGCCCAGGTGAGTAAACACTAGATCAGGAGCAAGAATTCCCTAAGGTCTCAATGCTGAGTTATAAAGTGTATTTCTGTCTTGATGCTTCTCCTCAACCTGAACCTTCAGTAATTCACCTCAAAAAGAAGATGTGGTATGAACTATATTCTGCCTGTTTAATAAATAGAAATATGCGGCTAAATTTGTATTACTGAACTATGGGCTGCAATACACAAGGTTGCTGCTGCTTCTCTTCTTTCTCCTTCCCACATTAAGCCAAAATTAAGTATTCTTTGACCTTTGACTAAGACCTCTTGTATTCTCAAGTATATTCAGTGTATCCTTCAAAAGTATCATCCATCTATCTCTTTCAAAATCCCTTGAGATCTTAATACCATGACTTTTCTAGAAGTCTTTCTAACTAACTCTCTAAAAGGTGGCTGTAGTAACTACCAGTGAATAGATTCATAGAGCTTTGCTAGTTTAGGTGAGCAAGAAATAACACAATAAACAATGAAATATAAGTTGATGAGGTTTTGCACTACTTCGTGGTGGCAAGTGATATTATGATCTTGTCACCACCAGAAATATAACCAGGTTCATTAGGTATTATTCCATATCTAGTTTGGAATTGCTGTCAAGTATTCTGAAATCAAATGAGTGTAATCCTAAAATAGATATTCTTCGCATGAAGTGCCTTTATGCATTTCTGAATTATTTACCTTTATTTTAAAGCAGAAAACCTACAGGGATTACACAGAAAGAGCCAAGATGGTTGCTTTCCACTGTGTATCATTAATATCCTTGTTGCATTTTTCCACTCACTTTTCCCCCTTGAATTGAATTTGGTCTATTTTACAGTGTTGTTAGGGAAGATGGGGAAATCTGGCAGAGTGTTGGCACAGCCTTGCTCCCAAGGACGGGCAGTTATTTCTTCAATCTGTGGCTTGTCTCATGGACTAAACTTATCTAGAACAGGACAATTCAAGGGAACACCATATTGATGTAGATGTAGTGTAATCCTCTAAAAAGAAAATTAGTTTAAAAGTACTGAACTCTGTATGCATAAATGATTCTAGAAACAGCAAGAATTCTTTGGAGCAGTTTATGACTTCATTAAATTATGTCTCCCTTGGTTGCTGTTTGTACTTAGGACATGAAAGGACATTTAAGGGGCCTTCAAGGAAAGCAGAGAGGGACTCTTCATCAGGAACTGTAGTGAGAGAAAGAAGGAGTAATGTGTTCAAAGTGAAAGAGTGGAAATTTAGGTTAGCTATAAGGGAAAAAATGCTTTACTGTGAGGGTGGTGAAACATTGGAACAGGTTGGCCAGAGAAGCTATAGATACCCCCTTCCTGGTAGTGATCAAGGCCAGGCTAGGTGGGGCTGTGAGCAACCTGATCGAGTGGGAAGTGTCCTTGCCCATGGCAGGGGGATTGGAACCAGATGGTCCTTAAGGTCTCTTCCAACCCAAACCATTCTATGATTCTACAACCATGCCTGACTGAAAGTTGAAAGCCTTTTACAAAAAATCCTATGAGAAAATAGCAGAAAGATCAGACAGACAACATTTATTGAAACTAAATTTTCAATGTCACTATAGCTCTGAGGTACCTGCCATTTAAGCCCTGTGGTTTTGTCATTAATTGTGCAAGAAAGACATCGGTTCTGTCATGTCACTGACTTTTCAGTAGCAGCTCAAAGGTTCTGACTCTCCAATCTCAGACAAAGGAAAAACTTTAAAATATACTTACTTTTTCTCCAGTAGAAAATTTTAGTTACACCAAAGGCAATTGTTAACTGGGATTTTCAACCTGTTGAGATAATGGTGAATTGCCACTGCTGGCAGAAATCTTTATTCAAGAGGTAATCTTTAATCCCTCCACACAACCATGGGCTTTGTAACAGTGAATTACACCTTTCTAGGTTTATGCTTCTCCTAAACTATCACTGCAATATGTTTGACACCAGCATATGTTATTAAGTCAGTCCACTCTACCAGTTAGAACCCTTCCTATTGTGCCTAATTGCATTTATTAAAAAGGCAAATATGATATTTTCTTTGTGCCTTTGAAAATATTTTATTGCACCCTGAACACAGATATGCCATATGTGGAGTTGCACACATTAAAGGTTCCAGTAGCAGAATAACTTGTTCTACATTTCCCCATTTAGCTTTTTAAATATTTGTTTGGATGTTTGTTTCTGCAGTGAGCAGGATTTAAATTGATATAAAAGCAATAATGAAGCAATAAAGTGCTCTCCTGTGTAGAGTTCATACCGCATTTAATTGGCACAATGGAGCAGTTTATGGCAAGTATTCTTGGGTGTGTGATAGTTTACTGTTATTGTGCTGCAGATGTTTCTAGGTAACCTTTAAAAGGAGTGGGAAATATAGAAATTTCAGATTGCTACCTGTGCTTTATGAGCATATTTTATAGAAATCTATAGAGATGAGAATGACATCATTGCACCAGAACAGACCACGATTAATATATCTCAATGGGGGTCCAATAAACCCCACAGTCATAGTGCAGCTTAGTATGAAAATCAAGTTTGACTGTTGCAGACACAGAGACCTACAGAAATCAGCGGGGGTGAAAACATATAGGAAAAAATTACAGCCAAGTTTGAAAGAAGGAATATTGAAGCTAATTAAGAGACAGGGTAAGAGAATACAGTATTTGTAATATCATTCTAAAGTATAAAGCAACTATATATTTTTAGGTATGTACACATATATAATGTAGATATGTTCTAAATGCTTTCTAAATGCAATGCCCTTGGCTGATAACCACAGCTACTTAGAACCAGCTTTGGAATCAAACAAATGAAAATTTTGCAACACTCTATCTTTTTATTTCTGTTGCATTGTGGTCAGAACTATTAGTAACACCAATTTAACCTGTCTGAAGTCCCTAGAAGTCACCAAACTTGAAGTGATTAACTATGACTGAGATATCAGCAAAGAAGACCTGCAAATGGAATTGCCTGGGTGTCTCAGAAGAGCTGTAAAACTCTTCAGGTTTTGTGGGGCTATTTCCTCATGCATTTTTCTCCTGTGGTGTTACATTTCCTTGCTAGCCCTCTTTGCCATATCATTTACCAACACAGAGTTCGGGATAGCTCGCTGGCCCAAGGTGCAGTAATTTGAAATCAGGCCCTAGGAAATTTGGTACAAAAGGACCATAATCTTGGAGAATAGATATGCATATGTTCTCCCAGAAAAACAAATAAACAACAAACCCCAAAACCAAACAAATGAAATCACAAATAAACAAGCAAAAAACCCCCCAAAACCTCAAACCCTCCCCTCCACTCCAAGCCCCAACAAGATAGAAGGCATAAGGGATATCAACAACTAAAACGCCACAAATGTGTAGTAAGTTAAGCACAAGTACAGGCTGGGCAGAGAATAGATCAAAACTAGCCCTGAGGAGAAAGACCTGGGGCATTTGTGGACAAAAATCTTATATAACTCGGCAATGAGAGCTTGCAGCCCATAAAGCCAACCACATCCTGGGCTGCATCATAACAAGGGTGACCAGCAGGTCAAGGGAGGTGATTCTGTCCTTTTATTCTGCTCTCATGAGATCCCACTTGGATTTCTACATCCAGCTTCAGTGCCCACAACACAGGAAGGACATGGGCCTGTTGGAGTGAGACCAGAGGAGGGTCAGAAAGATGACTAGGGGGCTGGAGCACCTGTCCTGTGAAAACAGGCTGAAAGACTGGGAGTTGTTCAGCCTGAAGAAAAGGATTCAAGGAGACCTTCTAGCACCTTTGAGTATGTAGAGGGGGCTTACAAAAGAGCTGGAGAGGAACATTTCACAAGGACATCTAGTGATAGGACAAGAGGCAATGGCCTCAAACTGAAGGATGGTAAGTTTAAGTTAGATCTTAGGAAGAAATTCTTTTACTGTGAGGATGGTGAGGCACTGGAGCAGGTTGCCCAGAGAAGTTGTGGACTCCTCATCCCTGCAGGTGTTCAAGGCCAGATTGAATGGGGCTTTGAGTAACCTGGTCTAGTGGAAGGTACCTTGCCCATGACAGCATGGTTGGAACTAAATAACCTTTAAGGTCCCTCCCAACCCAAACCATTTTTTGATTCTATAAATCAGATACCTAAACACAGTTATCTAGTGCCCTATTGTTTATCAGTGGAGTTGTCTTCTCAGAGATAATGGTTCAGTTTCCTTCGTGTTAGCAGGGATTTGAGAGGGGGTTTCTCATGTTCTTTAGGTGCTTCTATATGAGTAGGAGGGGAGGTGAGTAATGCATGTATCTGTTTCTTTATTTTCTTGAATTTTAATACAAGTGTCTCAAAAAATCATTGTTGCTAGAAAGCCAAGGCAATACATTATGGATTTCTAAAATATTTTGCCCATTTTTTTCCAGCTCTAACTGCCCAGAATATTTAATAGGGATTTGAGAAATTCCTTGATTTGATTGTCCGCAGACTATAAGATATTTAATATATGAGGCAAATAACTGCTTTAATATGGTGAATTTGCAGAAGGAAAGTACCATCTTAGTTACATACATTCTCCACTTGAGGGATTTTTCCTGTAGAAATGAATTTACAATAGGTTTTGGTTTGGATGTTTTTCCACTTGGGCTTGAGAACTTTGTCAATAAAAGTGCATTTAACATTAACTACTTTAACAGTTGTCATGTGATATTGCTTAAACCAAAGGCATTTTTCATTGCATCTAACAGTGACAGCCATCCTTAATTGTTTTCACTAAATGTTTGAAAAGCATTTGTTTGATCCGCATTGGGCCAATTATTTTCTTCTTGTTTTTCTCTTCAGAACTTCATAGGCATGCAGTCCGAGACCTCTGTGCATACTTTGAGCAATGTCATACAACCACCATACAGATTATTAGCAAACAACCCTGTTCTACTTATTTTTCAAAGTCACCATAAAAAATAAGTAACCTAATTCATAATACTCTGCTCCTTTTCTGCAGTGCTGTCGAAAATAAAAGATTGTAAAAGGTTTTATACCTATAGGTTGTAATCACAAATTTGAATATGCAACTTGATTAGAATAGGGATTGAATAGGGTTAGGCAGTAGGAATTGAATTTTTTTTGATAGCAACTGCAGACATCCATTCCCTCAGTACTGAGGCTTATGACTGAACCTCTTTCCTGCATTATTTTGGTTCTGCATGAGCATACATTAACCAGCTAGATCAACTCAGTGCTAAACATTATGGTTTCACATTCCTCCTTTAGTTTAAAAAGTTGAAGCATGCCTTATTTCTGTCACTTGAACACTTGCAGTAGCTACCTCTGGGGTGAACAGTGATGAGTTATTACATTTGCTGGCTCACTTACATAGTGCAACAATTAATGCTGTATTTTCTCGTGTGCCTATTTGAGTTTTATCTTCTGTTAGAGGTAAACCTATCCTCTCATGATGAAGGTTTTTTTCTGCTAAGGTCTACAGTACTGACACTAATTTTTTCCTCCATAAGATCTCCAACACTTAAATAATTTAATGTACATTCATTTCCATGGGCAAAAAATAGGCATTTTTAAATAGAAATTTGTCTACCTTCCCCCCCCGCCCCCCCCCCCATAAATTTTCACATCCTATATTTAGTATAGTCATTGAATACACACCATGTATTCTATTTAGAACAGCACTTCAGTCTGTCTGGCCACGGACTGTGACTTAGAGGTAGGATCCCTGGGTTGAATTGACATTAATTAGATGTGACAGCCACCCAACACTCAGGTTCGGAACAGATCCTGCAAGTGTCAGGAGCTCAGCACATTATAGCAGGAGCTTCTGTCCTTGACAGCAGAGTGGTGAATACTAATCTAACATGTCTGAAAAGGAGCTTGCAATATTCATTGCTTAAAATTGATGGGAGAAGTACTATCTCATTAAGAGTAGGATTCTTTAATTGTTCCTTGCATTTTTAATGTGATAAGTAAGACTCTAGCCCACATTTCAGCAAAAACAGAGTATGAAAATGCAGGAGTGATAAATGTCTGTCTCTGAGAGTCTGTCATACATCCAGCTATGCAGTACAGGAAACTCAGACAGATGTTAAAAATGCCTCTGCAGGAACACAGATAAAAAATGCCTCAGTGGGAACTGCAAGCACAGAATCCATTTAAGACCCTGTAGGCCTGATTCAATGCAGTGTTTGCACATATCATGTCTGGGGATGTCTCTAGATTAAGTGTGTGCTCTGGGTCTTCATAAAACCACTGAGTTTTAGGTGTGGCTTTCAAACTAAACATGCTTAAGGGCACTGAGAACTCGGTTTGGGGGGAATGAGAGGAGGAAAGCAATGTCAGAGAGTATAAAGCCTGGAATCTTGATTTAGAAGAGCATTCAAATTTAAACACAAGCCCAAAGTACTTTTCAGCACAGGATGTGTGGGATGAATCCATGCATTACAGAGTATGGCGTAATGCTTAGTAGAGTGTGACATTAATAAGAGAATAGGGCTACTTAGCCCTTGAAACAAGTGTTTAATCTTTTAATTCCAGCATTACTAATGATCTAAAGCTTTGTAGGTTGGAATGTTTTCTTGCCTTCTGGATTGTTTCGTTTTCCCAACCAAAGCTAAGAAAAGTAAAAGAACCAAAATACTATAGGAAGGACAGCAGCACACCTTCTTTTATTAACATTGGCCAAAACATCTAATCTTGTATTAACAATCCTGGTTAAAATAAATATACACAAAGAAACATGACCAAATGGAGGACAGCACACAAGTTAAAAGTCTACTAGTGCAGAACTACTGAGCATTTGTTTTTCCTTGAAGTGATGTGTGATTAGGCAAAAGGAGCCACATTGTGAAAGAAGACTCGACACACAAATTCCCATGGGACAGGGAGCAGAGGATTTGTTTTTTTCTGGGTTAAAATCAGGTTGAATATAACACATTAGGGATGAAGCCCCTTGTCAAGTCTCTGTTGCCTCTTCTCACAGCAGTGACTGTATCATAAGGTGTATCTGCTGATCAAGACCACTATGCTTTTTCTCGGGGAACTTGTCTCCAATTTTTTTTCCTTCCTGAAGGCTTCCTGTTCCCCAAAATTCAAATGTAATATGCCTGCAGGAAGGCTTTTGGGTCAGTAGTTGAAGTGGTGGTTGCAGTCCATATCCATGAAGGTGGTGGTGGAAGCCCCAGATATTGAGGGAAGCCCCAGAATTCAGAGTTATACATGCCCAGGTTCAGGTGGGAATGCCTCTGTTACCTCCCCTGGGGCAGAGAGTTTTACATTGGATGATGCAATACTTTGAGTCACAGGATCCTTTGGGAGTCTTTGACATCTTCTAAAACATTGTATCTCTCTCTTACATCAGCACAGCTGAGTCCATTATGACCCATTATGGCCCATCAAAGAGAGATGAAAAACTTCAGGCTAGATGTGAGTACTCCAGGGAGTTATCACAACTGAGTAGTCTGCGTAAGGAAAAAGGAACACTACCCCACCTCATAGGATTTGCCTCTCTGCCTTAACATCCAGCTTGTAGCCTGAGGTGTCAGATGTGCAAGCCTTCAGATGCTGGCTTGGGTGGCCACTCTGCACATTGTTAGCAAAGCATTCTGCTAATTGAGTCATGAGCACCAATACTCTAGTCTCTCACAGCACATGGGTGGTCGCAGCAGGTGGTTAAATGTTTGAGTCATTAATCCTCAGCAGTTCAGTCTTTTTAAAGATGGCAAAACACCAAAAAGGCACGTTTGGAGAAAAGAAAAGGTGTATACCAGAATTCCTGTGCAACGCAGCGCAATTATGAAAATGAAATTGTTTCACTGGTTAAAACCTGTAGTGACTGTATGTGAGATCAATGTTACTGTGTGTCCCAGAAAAAATATCTCTTGGATGCCAAAATATCCCTTCTCAGAAGGAAAACTGGAAAGAGATTTCTATAAGATTTGACCCTATAGAGTCTTACACATTTTAATCTGACATATCAGGACATTTCTCTTCGAACTCAGCCATCTGCTCTTTGTTGACCGGAGAGGTTGTGGACTCCTTGTCCCTGGAGATGTTCAAGGCCAGGTTGGATGAGGCTCTGAGCAACATGGTCTAGTGGAATTTTCTCTTCTCATGGTAGGGATTTTGGAACTAGATTACTTTTAAGGTCCCTTGCAACCCAAATTATTCCATGATTCTATGACCCGGGGATAGTCAGACAGAGTGAGCTGTGTGGGTGGATTGAACCCCATGGGCAGACAACGGGGCAGCAGCACCCTTTCTAGTTTAACAAGGAAAGAAAGGAAAACCTTATGGATTAATCAGTGTGATTAATGTCATGAAAATATGTTTTTTTTAAAAAAAAATCTCACAATGTTTCTTGCTGCTAAGACACAGCTGGACTTAAAATCAGCATTTTAGAGTAGCTTGGTAGATCACTTACCAAATCATTACTTCTTTTTTGTATGGTTTGTATAGAGATGTTTTTCTTTCAGCATGCCTTTTATCTTACTGAGAAAACCAGTGTATTTTACGACAGTAGGTTAGATTGTTCACTTCTCTAAGTGCACAAGTATTTCCTGAAACACATTTCGTAATCTTCTCATTCACTGCACACAACACACATGCATACAAGACATTTCGTTCAGAAAATATCCTGATCTAACATTTTAGTACAATTCTTATGATTCTGGTAGGAGGAATAATAAAACCAAATAATTTCAGGGAACTATCCACAATACCTACATTTTTTTTCCCCACTAAGAAGGCTCAAAAATATTTTATATAATATAGTGAATTATTAATCTTATTTTAAATGCCTCTTAAGAGTAGCTCCATTATGAGTTCTGCAATACAATGAGTGATAAGTGTTAAAGACACTTGAAATAAAACCCAACAATAGATTAAATGTGTAAATTTACTGCTGTCACACTTGTGTGGCCTCATGCTTCAAGTGCAGTCAGGAATCATACCATAAATCTGTTGAAAGAAGGCATCTAACTTTCAATTAACACCTTCTAGGACTACCTTCATTGTTTGAAGTCAAGTAATGAGCCCCACCTAAGCAGGCTGTAGGTTCACCTACTGAGTAATGCTATTGTGTTTGGGCAGGAGCAATCCTTGAGTCTGTGAAGAATTATGATTTGTGAACTTTGAAACTCTGTTGCAGATAAATTCTTAAAATCACCCTAAAGAAATTAGTACTTTTGCCTTTTCGTTCTAATTCATTTAACATCTGACTGGTGGAGCAGGCAGAACTCCAAGCATTGGAGAAGCCATAAAGGAGGAAGGTGTTAAATCTGACATAAGAAGTGGTGTTGAAATGGAGGATGAATGCAGCGAGCTTCACTATTGTGCTAACTTGACTACATTTCTATCAGAGGCATGAAGCATACGGAACATTGCATTTCTATTCAGACTATAACTCATGCACCTGAGCTGACATTGATTCCTGTAGTATGAGGACAGCATATGATTTCTGAAATAATTATGAGATTAAATGGTGCTGAGATTTTGTGTTGTTTCTGTGGGAAAGCGTGCTTCTCAACTGGGATTTCCATACACATTTATCTTGGAAGGCCACATAAATCAGGAAGCTGCAGTGCAGACCTATGCAAGTGCTGAAAGACGAGTCGGCGGGGAAGACCGGCTTAACTAGGCAGAGAGCTGTTGCAGGAATTCAGGGAGAAAAAAATGGTTAATCACATTTGCAAAAAACGGCAGGGAACTCATGAAGTGTTTAAGAATGCTGTTAGGTCATGAAAAATGGAAATCAGAAAGGCTAAAGCACAATTTGAACTTAATCTAGCTGCTTTTGGAAAGGATAATATAAAGCATTTCCATAAATACATCAACAGCAAAAGGAAGGGCAAAGAAAACCTTCATTCTTTATTGGACACAGGTGTAACATAGTTACCAAAGCTGAGAAAAGGGCTGCAGTTCTT
>JAWWTY010000001.1:35459062-35476942 GCA_035222235.1 Margarornis squamiger
ACGCTCAGGGGAGACCTTATGAGTCTCTACAACTACCTGAAAGGAGGTTGTAGCCAGGTGGGGCTCGATGTCTTCTCGCAGGCAATGAGCAGCAGGACAGGGGAACACAGTCTTAAGTTGCACCAGGGAAGGTTTAGGTTAGTCATTAGGAAGAAGTTCTTCATAGAGAGAGTGATTGGGCATTTAAATGGGCTGCCTGGGGAGGTGGTTGAGCCACCGTCCCTGGAGATGTTTAGGAAGAGACTGGATGTGACACTTAGTGCCATGGTCTAGTAGACCAGGTGGTGTTACGTCATAGGTTGGACTCAATGATCTCAGAGGTCTTATCCAACCTAGTTGATTCTGTGAGTCTGTGATCTGAAAAGCAATCAAACTACAACATATAAATTGTCAAAAAGTTTTGACTGGAAAATTTTAACATTCTTCACAGAATGTACTATTAACAAAAAAGCCCAGCCAAGAAAAGTCTGAATTGCATCATGTTCATGTAAAGAATTTTCTCTTCTTTCTATTTTACAGAATGAGATGAGGCAAAAAGATTTTCTAGGGTAAGGTGAAAGCTGAGCAAATGTTATTCGTCTTGGTAAATATTCCATGTCATTTTTGACGCACAGGAAAAACAAAGAATGGTGAAGTTTTTCAAGCTTACAAGCTGTTGTTACATACTTCAAACCAGGAAAAATTTCAGTTCATATCATTTGACACCTATAGTGTTAATTGCACTTACCTATACTAAAATGAATGGTCTTTGTGCATGAAATATTCACATAATATGGTTCTAACCTGGTGAAAAAAGGGCTAAGTTGCTAGAAATTAGGAGACTGATTTCTAAAGAAAATAAATGGATTTTGGTGGCTAAGGCTTTAGCTGGACTGATTGTTCAAAGGAGCTTAGCATGTGGATATAATTTGCTAAAGGATTTCCCAGAAGGCTAATGTGGTAAAAGAAGTCAGATGTGTTACATGATTAATACAGCTGCTTTGTCATCATAATTCAAGTGGTCATCAATTAGATCAGGGTAATGGGGTCAACCACAAACTGTCAAAACTATACAGACCACAAAGGGGACAACCATTGAAACAAAGAGGGGGAAAATAGGGTGGAACAAAGGCAAACCTTATATCAATTTGTTGGCTGATAGAATGTATTCTTATGATAGATTGACCAGCTGAAATCTCATAAACGAGTTATGACAAGATTAACAGGCTTAGAGTCATTTAGAAGTGACACCTTCTACCAAATGACCTGAAGGGGACCATTTGTTGCAGCATGAGTGTTGGCTAAAATTGGCTAAAATCTCAGCTGGAAAGGAAAAATCCATCTTCATCTATTACTGTCTTTGACAAGATAAAATACATGAAGGTAAGATATATCAAAGAAAAAAATCCAATTGACTATTAATAAAAAACAACCACAAGTAAACTGATGTCTCACTTCATCTTGCAAAAGAGCATCAAAGAATATCCATGCAAGACAAACAATTTCAAATGCCAAAGGAAACTAGGAATATATGGACAAGAAAAGAGAAACCTAAACTCATCTTCCTCATAGAAAATCTATAGTTCCTGGGGAAAAACAAGATATTATCTCAAAATAATTAAATTTCCCTTACAGAAGTGATGGTTAACCTAGGATTATTAGGGTGTTTTTATGTTATCTACTTTTCCACACTTATGCTGTAGTCCTTGCAATTTAAAACATTTTTGTAATGAAACTTTTCTTGGTTTCAGTTTTATTTGTTGTAGGTAGATTATTAAAACATGCGATAATGCATCTTGCCCAAATTTTTGTCTGGAGGTCAGCCAAATATTTATGCTGATTATCTGTGCTTCCGCTACAGTGAATGTCAAATCACATCCAAAGATTGTCTCTGACTCCCTAAGACAAATACCCAAACAAGTGAGATCTTCTCTTGGGATGTCTTTCTTACTCTCCACAGTCCAAAGGGAGCAGAGGAAACAAGCTTAGATTAGATGTCCACATCTTTGGAAACAGTAGTTGACTAAGACATGTCCAGCTGTGACTAAGGGGCAAAGAAAATGGAAACTGAGCCATTTGTCATGTCAGAGTCAGGTTTATTTGGGTTATGTGGTAAGATTTTGGTAGTGGTGGGCAGCAGGGGTAGACTCTGTGAGAAAATGCAAGGAGTTGTCTCCATGTCAGGTAGAACTAATTCCAGCTGGTTCCTAGACAGACCCAATGTTGGCCAAAGCTGAGTCCATCAGCACTGTTGGCACCTCAGAGAAAGCTTATTTAAGAAATAGTGAAACACACTACATACGAGATGTGAGAGAGAGGGGTGAGAAACCTACCCTTTCTGTAGCATGCTGAGATCGATAGATCCCAAAAGACTACAATGTACTGTCCTTCCACACATTTTATGAAGTTGTTTTAATCAGTGAGCTATAATGTAAAACACAACCTTCCATTGATCCATCATATATATCCTTTCCATTTCCTGGATCTGTCCTAGTTTTCTGACTTTAGATATCTGTCTAGGGGGACTGCAGTGATGCCTTTTGTGAGAAGATGCCAGAAGCTGCCCCCAGGTCTCACAGACACAGTTCCAGCTGGCTCCAAAATTGACCCACAACTGGCCAAAAAAGAGCCCATCAGTGATGCTGGTGATGTCTCTGTGATAACATATTTAGGGAAAGGTATAAAATGATGCACAGAGGCTGGAAGAGAGGAGTGACAATATGTGAGAAGAACAGCCCTGCAGACACCGAGATCAGTGCAGAAGGAGGAGCAGGAGGTGCCCCAGGTGGCAGAGCAGAGATTCCCCTGCAGCCCGTGGTGCAGACTATGGCAATGCAGGCTGTCCCCCTACAGCCCAAGATGGTCCACAGTGGAGTAAAGATCCACCTGTAGCCCCTGTAGGACCCCACACTGGACCAGGCAGATATGCCACGAAGGAAGTTGCAGCCTGTGGAAAGCCAGGGCCAGAGCTGGGTCCTGGCAGGAATCTTGGCCCATGGGCGTGAGTCCACAGAGGAACAGGTGTTCTGGCAGGAACTTTCTATCACTAATGAGGTTTAGCAGCTCTATAACTACAGTTGCATGCAAATAAACAATAGTCGTATAAATAAGCTATATGGATGATACCATACATAAACAGCATATACTATATGCATCTATAGTATTCTTTCTATAAATACAACATTTATATTGGACTGTTTTGTACTAAAGACAACATTTTTAGAATTGCAGTTGAATTTGGACAGCTACTGAAAGCTGCTAATTAGCACAGGTTAGTGGCAAAGCTTTTGCTGAGCCTTGTTGAGTTTCAGTGTCTGGAATCATATAGGTCTGTGAGAATTTTCACTGCCTTTTATAGGAAAAGATTATTCCTGTTCTTTTTTGATGAGAAAAGCTGGGAGAAAAAAATTGCATGAAGTCCTCACTGTTTAGAAATCAGAAGACAAGGTTTTATTTTCTTTTAAAAAGAAGCTTATTATTCTGAAACCTGCAGGCTTGTATTTGGGGATATTTTTCCTCGTGACTTTTCAATATTCGATAAACATTGTTGTCGACTTTGTATTTTCTGTGTCTCCTTTGTATGACAGTAACACATCCACTGATAGCTCAGTGGGCACTGCAGGGTTCCCACACTTCCAAAATTGAATCTATTTTTACTTGAATTCTTTGATGTAGATACTTTAGTGTATCTATTCTGGGGACAATGAGCTTATACAAATCAGAGACATTGTTTAAATCTCTGATTTTTACTGCCATTTGCAATCCTGATTTCTCCTCTTATAAGCATCATTCACCTGCGGTAATTTGGTATTGCTGATGCAGCTTTATTCAAAGTGTCACAGGAAGAGCTACAATACCTTCTTGTTTCCCTGTGAGTTTGAAATATTGTTTTTCTTTTCTGCTAAAATTGAAATAGTTATTTCCTATGTTCCATATTTTTTCTTTAATCATCTCAACACAGTCAACACATGTTTTTGTTGACAGCACCATCCGTTTGACATATGTACTTGTTATGACTTCCAATTATTTACTTAATAAGAGTATTCTTTTATAAATCTCCTCTACAAGAATATCTCATGCTTTTATTAATACCCAAGAGATATTTTTCAATTATTTTCTCCCTTTTTGCATTTTTTAATTTTTTTATTTCTTTATTATGTGGTAGATTGTGGCATCACAAATGAATTTATTTTCAGAGCAGAGGACGGATATGCATCCAGATGTATTTATAGTTTTTATATCTCTTAAATCAAACCTGTTTTTACAGAAATCCAAATGCAGCTGTTTCATTTCTATTCACAAAGTTTACCTGTGATGCATCAACACACAAAGGCAATATAGAAAACCCACAGGGGATATTTTATAGATTTTATAGAACTTCCACCTCTAAATCTTAAGCTTAATTCTTAACTGTGCTTCCACAACAACCCCCAGATCACCAAGCCATGGGATTCTTGACCTGAGGTATAAGGCTCATAAAATCTGTGATGAAGCTCATTCACCCTTCATCAAGCATTTCAGGATTTATTAAGGAAAGGGAAACATGTGGCCATGTGCCTTTGTATTATGTTGGTTATTGTAGCAAGCCAGGAATGGGAAACATACAAGTTCTGTGCTTTCTTTCTTTTTAAAAAAACCCCCATGGATGTCATGGTTTAACCCAGCACCACACAGTCACTTCCTCGCTTCCCCCCAGCAGGATGGGGGTGAAAGGAATTGGAAGGGTAAAAGTGAGCAAACTTGTCTGTTGTGATAAGAACAGTTTAATAATAACAATAATAATAATAGTAGTAATAGTAATATCAATAGTAATTATAATAATCTGTAATGAAAAGGAAAATAAAAAACAGAGAGACATAAACAGCAACAAAGACACAAATGAAAACAGTTGCTCACAATCAACAGACCAATGGCCAATCAGTCCCCAAGCAGTGGCCTCCCTGGTCAGTTTTTCACTTGGTTTACTGCTGGGCATGACACCTATATAGTCTCGAACACTCCTTGGCTCATCTGGGATCAGCTGTCCCAGATGAGTCACCTCTTAAGTCCATGTGCCTTTCCAGCCTCCTTGCTGGTGGGGTGGAGGGAAGAACAGAAAAGGCCTTGACTCTGTGTAAACTCCTCTAAGGGATACCAAGACTATCCTTGTATTATTGGCACTGTTTCCAGGACAAATCCAAAATGTGTCACTATAACAGCTAGTGGAAAAAATTAACCCTTGCCCATACCAGCACAATGGACTGAAATGCATGTGCCAGTTCCTCAAGCAGGGAAAGCGATTCAAGTCTTTGCTCTCTTTCCAAGTGAGTGCTTTTGCTTCCAGATTAGATAATCCTTTGAGTAATGCAGTCTAAACCTGGTCCCACAATGTTTGTTTCTAGGAAGGTAACAGTACTATTGCTTGCTCCACCTCAAGGCAACACGAGATGGGGCTTTGGACCCCTAGAAAGAAAAGGTTGAACATTTTAACCAGTGGGTTATTAAATGGAGAAGTAGGTGGCAGTAGCACTTTGAAGTTGTCATTTAAAAATTCATAATGAGGAGCTGTGTGGGGGAGGAATACTGAGAATTAATTGACTACTAAGCTGCTCAGTCTTGTCAGCACAGGGGCATTCATGAGCATGCCAGGAGGCACAGCTGAGGCACTGCAGAGCTGAATGTCTTGGGGCTGGCAGCTGCCTCTGTGTTTTTAGGACTGCAGTGATGGATATTGAACTGTGTCTTCCACTGAGTGTTTACATCCCATTTCAGATCTGACTTTCTTTAAAGAGTTCAATCACCAGTGGCTAAGACTGCATCTAAAGCTATATGGGGCTGTGTTATCAAAGCGCAGGTGAGACTTCTCAGGAGTTGGAAACTGCTGACTTGTGTGGCATGTGGTACCATGTGCTGGCTTTATCAGAAGATGAGAGTAATGTCTTCTTCAGCTGCATACTTGAGCTGAGGCTGTGTGGCAGCAGTCCTTGCTTCCACTTGCCAAGAACACAAAGCACTGCATGGGCCTGGTATTTCCTCTGAACAAGCACAAAAAAAGGGCTCCAGCACAGAGGATTTGCCACAACATCCCGAGCCCCCAGCTACCCCAAGATATGGTATGTCCAGGCATGCTGTTCTGCATTCCCACACCAGACTGCAGCTTATAGCATGAAGATGGAGGGTGACTCAGACAGACAATGCATGTGAGCTTATCAGGATGGAAACCCTAAAATTATGGCCATTTATATATGCATACACAGCTAAACGAATAAACACTGCAGGAACAGGCATATAAAATGGGTAGAGAAGTAGATCTAGTGAACATGATAAATATTCATCTCGTTTTATTATGTTAGTCATAGACTCTGCAATACTTCCAGTCACTATCTATATCTTTTTGAATGTTCAGATTATAAGCCTCTTTGGGAAAAAACATTTCACTTCATTCTGTTAGTCTACTATCTGTACTTGGATACATACGGGGACAGGAGAAAGAAGCACCATCCTTGGCCTTGAAGACCTTAGGACATCAAAGGCTTCTACCGTAATGTCTGATTATTAGGATTGAAAACTAGGAGACCTATGAAAGGGAAGAGTCTTACCCCTACTTCTGCCAATTTTCTCTATTTGTGTAGTTTTCATCAGTCTCAGGCCACCCTTCTCATCAATTTCCCTGAAGGGTTTCTGCTGGCTGTCTGTCCTGGTTCAGCCAGGACAAGGTTAGTGCACGCAGTAACCGGGAGGGGTTCTGACCAGGACCCAGAGTTTATTCGATACCATCTCATGTCAGGTGGGTGGGGGAAAAGAACTCTCTCTTCCTGGGAGAAAGGGATTCCTTCCAGTCAAGCATAATGGTCTGGCATTGTTTATTGTGGGGGGCTTGTTTGACCTGGACAATGAATGTTCTGAGTTGCTAGTGGCCAACCAAGTTAAAATTCAGACCAGATTCAGAAGTTAGGGTAGAATTAAGCTGGTATGTCAGCTGTGGAAGGTTGAGGAAGCCTCTACTTGTAGAGCTCTGGTTCATATACCCCTGGAAAAATAATAGGTTGCAACTCCTGTTCCTTTTACACCTTGCAGATACAACTAAAGCAAAGCCTAAAGTAACGCAAAGTCTAAAGCAGTGTCTAAACTGTATTTCCCCTCCAAAGCACAGTGGAATGTCAGGAAGGGTTTACTCCACCATGACAGGTATAAAAAACTGACAGTTTCCCTCTAATGGTTCGTTATGAAGAGCTCCAAAATTTGAAGATTTATCCCAGGTGAATTGCTGTGTAATCATATCTGGAGCCTTCCGTTGCATAATAAACACAAAGCCATCACTTTTCTGACCTCTGCATCACCCTTGGGTGTGGACTCAAGTTTTACCTCACTGAGCTAAAACCTCCAGGGTAGAATTGGCATGCTAACCTGGCTCAGGTGAGGCATTAAATACCCATTGCCTGTATATTTCCGAGCAGCAGACAGAGATGTCCAGGGATGCCTGCCTTTGGGAAACTTCTCTTTTTATCTTCTTTGAGTTTCTAAGTTTTTTAATTTATTTAAATGCCGACTGTGCTTAGGCAAGGCACATGTAGTCTCATAGTAGCTACTGTGGAGAAAACTAACTCTACCCCAGCCAAAACCAGCACTGAGGCTCATCCAGGTCATAGAGACTGAGAGAGTTGATATTGTTTAGCCTGGAGAAGAAAAGGCTCTAGGAGTGACCTTGTTGTGGCCTTTCAGCGCCTAAAGGAGGCTACAAGAAATCTGGAGAGGGACTTTTTACAAGGAAATGTAGTGATAGGGCAAAAGAAGTTTTTCACTGTGAGGGTAGTGAGACACTGGCACAGGTTGCCCAGAGAAGCTGTGGCTGTCCCATTCCTGGAAGTGCTCAAGGCCAGGTTGGATGAGGCTTTGACCAATGTGATCTTTCTGAAGTTGTCCCTGCACATGATAGAGAGATTGGAACCAGATGATCTTGCAGGTCCCTTCCAACCCAAAGTATTTTATGATTCTATGATACTATGATTCCATATTCCATACCACATGACATCTTGTTCAGCAACCAACTAGAAGGAAGGTTATCAGGGCAGGGTGCTGCTTGCTGACTGTCTGGGCATTGATTGGTTGGTGGTGAGCAATTGATTTCATTTGCATCACTTGTCTTTTTAAAGTTTTATTTCACTCTCTTTGTTGTTTTATTTTTAATTACAAATTATTTTTGTTGTTATTAATATTATTATTACAATTATTAAACTGTTCTTATCTCAACTCGTGAGTTCTCTCACTTTAACACTTCCAATTCTCTTCCTCACTCTCCTGCTGGATGGGAGAATGAGTGGCTGTGTGGTGCTTAGTTGCTGGCTAAGGTTGTCACAACAGTCTCAGTCCTAATGACTCTGCTAAGAGCTCCTCACCAAGTTTCAAGTGAAGGAGATGGAATGTCACCAAAGGCCAAAGAGAGAGGATTCCTGAAATAAACTAGGCATCTTTGTCAAGGTAGTCAGTAAAGAAGCAAATTTCAAGGGACACAAGGTTAAAACAGTAATTTGTGCACCTCTAAGTGACAAAAGCTTCATGCTGTGTCAGATTTTCACTAAGCATACTGCTGAGGAAGTTATCAAACACCTTTCATTGCCTTTGAGTACTTTTTGAACTGGTTCTGGATCAGTCCAAGATGTTTCTGTTCACCTGACACTGTTTGCATCCCTTGCTTCCTACGTTCATCTCCTTTTCAGGATTTTGGATGTGGCTGAAGCATCACTGTTGAAGGAACACCTTGCAGTGGCCCTTTCCTTGCATGGTTTGTGAAATCCAAAGGCATGAATTCATGAGAACAGAAGTTATATGGATAGATTTGTATGGGAATTAACTTACACAAAATTAGCTTTTATGTACCTGAGGAAATACTTAGGCATCACTGACTTTTAAACCTTTAATGAAGATGCCATTTCTGAAGAAAACTGTAGGTTGTTTTTCAAAACTACTTAAACTCTGCAGATGCCAGGTACAACTATTATTAGTTGCTGGAGAACTGAGCTGCTACAGCTTAACTATAAGCTCATTTCCTGGAAGAAACCAGGAAAATATCAGTCTAGAACAACTTTCTGTTGCTGACCTGCAGAGAAGGAGGTGTTCATTTGCTCAACTTCTACTCTTGGGAGTACTGTGCTGTGGCTTTTTCTCCACTTAGTATCTCATCTTTGTAAACTATTATTACTGCATTTGAAACAGAGGACACAGAGATTCCAATCTTAATTAGGCATCTGATACACTACAATTGTAAAGGAGATGATTTTCAGGAAATTAATATTCCCAAACTGTGCAGTAAAATCTATTTCCTTGTTGTGAGCTTTGGCCAGTGTAGCTGCAACTCTGTCACCAAGTGCTGGGGATTTGTTGTGGGTCTTGTAGCACCCCCAGCCATGTGGTGTCAGAATGCCAGATTGCATTATTGAGAAAGTTAATAAAACCAGAATGCTAATTTTTTTTGTTGTTGTTTCAGAAAAGCGGAAAACTGTAAAATAAACACTAGGCTCACACTGCAGGCAAACACCTCCTTTTTATGTAATTAATAAAACAATCTAATATTTCTAGGGAATCATGAAAGGTCAAGTGTGTAATATTCCTGTAGGTACCAGCTTGCCCTGACAGCTGAAGAAAAATGCAATTACTGTATCCTAGACATGCAGCTGCCCATTTTACAAATTTAGAATGTTTGTTACCCAGCCAGACTTCCAAGAATTGAGCCTGTGGTTACTAATGAGCCCCCAAACTGATGATGCATCTATTTGTGAGCCAAAAATTCTTCCAGTAAAATCAGACTTTGAACTGAGATTCTTTGAAGTGCTGGAGCCATAAAAGCTGCATCTGGAATTGTATATCAAACAGGGAGAAAAGGTGGAAAGTCTCAGATATGTAACCATTTAATCAATGTCAAACATTAACCCAGGTGGTTTAAAAGAGAGGTTGTACAGAAAATAAGCAGCCTAAATGAAACTATTAAAATATATCTATCTATCTTAGAATTCAGCTACATATGAGGAAAGCTGAATAAGCTTGGGGCTACTTGTATGTGCTTACTTTGGTTAATGAATTAATTTTACAAATTACTCATATTCCATGTTTTCTCAGAAATACCATCTTTTATTACAATAGAACCTGCGGTCACATGCATAAATATTGGTGCAGTAAAAGATATTTTCAGTGATTGTTTCCTGTTGATTGACATTGAGTTGCATTTCTCACATCTGTTTACCAATTTTACTTCATCCAGTTAGGCAAGCTGTTTCAAGAAGTAAAATAAAACATTCACATTCAATCTCCTTCCCTCTCCCCCTCCCTCCACATTTTATGTTGTCAGGTAGGTTAAAATAGAGGGGGAAAAAATATCTGAAGATAAAATATTAATGTACAACAATTCAAGCTGCATACATAAAGTTCTGTAGGAACAGCTATTCCTGAATAGAAAAAGTCAATGTAGATATGATATCTAGAAAAATAGTGTGTGAGAATAACAAAACCCAATTTTCAGAGACCAAATGTCTTTCTGTTGAAAGCTGAACCTGGTAAAATAAATTATGATCTTTCTGGAATAACAGATTAATTATCTTTCACTCCATCCATTTTCCTATCAGTAATATGTATATGCTTCCCAAGGTATTTAGGATCACGAGATTTTGTTTGCATGGAGCTTCAAAGATGGAAAATGAAAGACATCCTGTCATTACTGGTGTTGTGACTGAGTCATAATGATGTCTTAGGATGAAGTTGCTCAACTGCCAATTTTTTGGGGGTGTTTTGTGCTGATCCCTCGTGTCTGGCACCTGCCTTGCTCATCAGTGTGGTTTTAGGTGCTGGGACACCCAGAGGGGCATATATGGAGAACTAGAATGGAAATGAATTTTAATTCCACTTTGCAGTACCTTTGTCTATATGGAAGACAATAGAGATTTATCTTTTATTACTTATTGCAAACAGAAGGGGAAAATGTTTAATTATGAAATGGCCATGCAATTAAGATGTCTGGTCCCTAATGACCAGCAAAGAGGACACAGCACAGAATGTATCAAAAAAACCCTAAGAAAATCCAACCTGTTAGGGACCGACACAGTATAATTAAAATTTACATTTGTTCCTGAAAGGGTATTGGCACAAACTGAGCTCATTAATTCTAAATTAAAGCCTTTATTCTGGCCTGCCTACAACAACCTCTTCTAAAAAGGCTCTGTTTGATAGATAACCGGGTGGCATTCACACATTTATTGTTACAGAAAGAGATTCGACAGATTTTTATCACTTTAGCACAAATAGAAGTGAACATATGGAATTATGTAACCTCCTAAGGAGGCTCGAGTGTTTGTGATACTGTTCTAATTCTTATGGTGTACATATGTAAGACTTTAGAATTTATATCTTGTATAGTTCTTAGTCTAGAAATTTGCCAAATTGTGTCCACGATGTACCAGAGGTGGAAAATCTGTCCAAAATCAGCGACTGCAGGGAAATATGATACAACAGAAACAAGGGGAACAGATTATGAGTTCATACATTAAAGCAGGTTTATACAATAAGTGAAGGAAAAAATCCTCTATATGTCATTTAAGTGTTTTATTTATCTGGAGTTGTTTCAATTACTGTTATACCAGATCTGTAGCCATAGCTCTCAAAGACTTGGATTTTACCACTATGCCTAGTGAATATTGCCAGAATCCACCAAAGAGAAGTGATATGAAGATAAGTAGAACACATTAGGAACTGCTATGTTTGTTGCAAGTTGAGCACCCAAACAATTTTTGGAAGAATTATCAACTTCCTCACCTTCACCTGAGACACGCAGTTTTACAAGTAAAGTATGGCGTTCAAATCATGAAAAGTTAGCCCTTTAGAAGCCATCTGAATATCTAGTTGCTTGTGTTCCCCAAGGTGTTGGCTCAAGATATGAATTAAGTGTTATCCTTTAAAAGGAATCCATATGACTTAAGTAATGCTTTAAATTTGAAATAGGCAACCTGGCACTAGTTGTGAATTACAACTTTGTTGCTGAGATTATTAAATGAGTACCATAGCATCTGTGCAGCCACAGTTTTCTTTTGGAACACATCTGCAGCTAATCTGATCATCCCATGCAGTCACATGTTGCTTTATAACCTTGAGTAGGTTAACTGAGGTGGAATAATTGAAGCTAATTGTTGTAGCACAGGCAAGCCCTGGACAGATTTAGAACACTCAGGCATTACAGCACCATGTATTTATGCTAGAGGGCACCCTTATTTTGTTCTGAGCAGTGACAGAGCTTGGCGTTTGTATAAGATGTATCTTCAAAGCACAGTGCCAACAGGAACTTTCAGGGAGTGCTGTGAGGTAGGTGTGTACATTGATCCCTAATTTACTTGTGAGGAAACTGAGGCAGAAAGATTAAGGTATTTGACCCAGATCACATCAGGCGTTAAAGGATGTTTAACACAGACATTAAAGGATAACTCAGTGATCGAGGCAACTTGAAAATTACTCTCTTTGAAAAAAGTCTGCTTATTATATATATGTATCCTTACATCTGTGTCTATGAAGATTAATTCTGGAAGTGAATTTTTATTTTTAAAACTAGAGACCTTACTTTCTCATTCCAAAATTCTGTGGCAAAAATTGAAGGCTTCAGGAAGAGCACATAAAGAGCTATGACTCTCTCTGGCTCCTCTGGATTACCTACAGAGTAACAGATCATTTAGTGATAGAGTCGCAAAGTCAGAGAATCATTTGGGTAGAAAAAGAACTTTAAGATCATCAAGTCCAAACATAAACTTAGCACTGCCAAGTACTCAGATGAACTTTAGAGGCACACAAACCTCACAGTTCTCACAGGATAAGGTCTGCTTGAGGAATTTTTTTTCCTTTTTCATTTTTCCTATGCAACAGATATTTACTAGACTTTGATAATTCCACTCCCTCAATTCTAATTAAATATTCAGTGAAGTAATGAAGTGGCATTTGCAAACAAAAGACATCATAAGATTTTGTCTCCTCCCCTCCATCGTGTTACACATCTCTAAAGAGAGACACCCATCTCAGAGACAGCACCTGCAAGTGAGAGTTCACACTTTAGAAGTGAAAAGCCTGAATAAGAACAGAAAACAGAAAAGTGATTTATCTATGGCAAGAGACTGGCAAAGTTTGTCTTGAAGGGGCTTGCAGCCAGACGTCAAGACTTCTTGTCTAGACACACTTTTTTGAATGACTCCACCAACCTGCATATTTTGTGAGATGCTGAAAATCAACCATTTCATTTCTACAGTACAGCTCAAAAAATTCTTCACATCTTCCAGAAGTATCTCTTAAGACTGTTTCATTTTGTTTCCTGTTATCATTCATAGACTTGTGGTTTTCAGAAGAATGTTTTCAGAAAGCAAATAACCTTCTCTTCAACACAGATGGATTCCTGAAAAGTTCTGCTGTTATGTTACAGTGTGGATAGCGTATTTTCCCATTATTGTCAACATAATGGAGGGATGCATGCAAGGACTTATAAAATATACACAGTTTAAACACATAGGGATATCTGTGGCACGAAGCATGGAGAGGCAGGGGCAAAATCAATGTGGGCTTTTCAGAGGAAATGCTGGCTTTATAGAAAAGATAATTTTTCTGAAAACCCTGAGCTGCTTCACCTGTGAGACTGTACCCTTGATTACCTGGTTTGTCAGCCCTCACCCTTGACTTGTTCCATTTGGCTTCATTTAGAATAATGCTATCAACCATGAGAATGTAACTCCTCAGAAAGAGGGAGCTGATACTACATCAAGGTTCAGTCTCAGAAGCTCAGATCTTCTGGAGTACTGAATGACATGAAATGTTGCTTCACATTCAGTCCTGCCACTCTGTCCAGGAGACTGAACTTGCAATGGGAAGATTTCACTGTGAGTGTTCTTGTTTTCTCTTTCTGAACAACTAAATTTCCATTGTCATGATCATCTTCCTCATGTGAAACAAGATTGTTCAAGCTTGAGGGGTGACAAAACAGTGAAATGATGATGTTTGCCTGGTCAAGATATTTAGAAGATGAAAAACCAATGGACAAAGAGCATATTGCTGCAGTCACATCACAAATACAAGCTTTCAGAAACCACATGGCAAAGAAATAGATTTTGATATTCCCGGTGGTGCTACCCAAATGGGAAAACACAGCCATCCCCATGAGTCTTATTTGACCAATACTCAAAGAGAGTTTTGAATAGTTGCTATCAGCGAATAGTTCATAATAAATTTTAGCTGGGGGAAAAAAAAAAAAAAAGGAAAAATTTAAATATATTTTTTAGAAAATGGCAATATGCTTAGGGACAATCTGGGCAGGCTGGGTACGTTCGATAAAGTATAAATTGTGAATCATAGTTGTTCAGCTTTCGTAATAGTCTGGAAGTCTCTTAGGATTTAAAGCAAGCTGAACAACTGACAATCTTGGAGGAATTCAAGTGTGGTTTTATAATATCTGGTTCAATAGACTGAACTGGATCACTCTCACTAGCAATTATGTGTTTCACCAAGCATCTGGAAGCTTCATTGATGTTTATATTTTCCTGCAAGTGAAAGAAAAAGAGAGGTTGATTAGTCCATATTAATTAAACCACGCTGCATATTTCCTGTGCATAATTAAACTTTTTTCTAAGCAACATCAAAAGTTCGCTTTCCTTAAACAGCTTTCAAAAATTGACTGTATTAAGTAATGCTTACTGGAGTTTTGAAGTTAGTTAAGTTTTATATATATTAAAATATATATCTCCTTTAAATTGTACACACAGCTGACTTTAAATTGCCTCAATCTCTTGGTGATTTGATTGCTTCAATAAATTAAAAGAACAAATGCCAGAGGGATGTTGAAGACAGATGCTTCAAGTAAAGCTCCAGAGTCCATATTTCACTGCTTGAATAATGGTTATTCTGATTTCTGATTGATTACCTATCAGCAATTACAGCCATCAATAGCACTTATTTTTAAAGCCTTTCCCACACTTTCAAGATTTCTCTATACAATGCTCAGAATGAAACCTGTGATGAACTAGATTAGTTGAATAAATGACACAATCTCAAGTTATTCACAAGACAGTAAAAAAAGTTCTGTATCATTTGGAGTCTTCCCTTATTCTTTTTTGAGGGTGACTTATCACCAATGCCCTGCTTCAGAGGAGATATATCACCACTGCTTTCATTTGTAGGAAAGAAATCCTCACTCTAAGGGTTTAGAAGCAAAGCTAAAACACATCTTTTCCTACATGTGTGTCAGCAGCATTTAACTAGAAGCAACCCTCACTCTGTTTGTAGAATAAGTAAAGCTGAAACAGCCTGACCAGTGAGACACAGCTCTGCATAGCACAGAAAATAAGCAATAATACTGAGAAAGGATTTTTTTTTTTTTTAATTACAGCCACAAATGAATGAAAAGTCATACTTTCTGGCACAAAAACCACACTTCTACTCTAACTATTGCATTGATTATTTATTTTATATGACAGGAGATAGAAACTTCAAAGAGACCTATAAAGGCCATCTAGTCCCAGTTCTCAAGCATGTCCAGATTCCTCTGGATGGCAACCTGGAGCCTGTTGCACTGAGGCCATAAACTAGCTATAAAAGAAAGATGTGTTTGTTTCAGTAGGGAAGGTACATTTATGTGAAGATCAAAAGCTAAAGGAACGGATTTTGTGAGCGTGACTTTGTCTAAACCCCTTGGAATCAATGGCAAAGCTCCACAAACTCCATTGACCATCCCTTTACACCACAGTAAGGAGCTGAAATTTATGTATCTAGCTGTAAATGTTAATTAATGCCAAGATTTCATAGATTTCTTTAACTACATAACTGAACTTAAATATTGAATCTGTAAAGAATATCAGTTAGTTGTAAAAACCCAGAGCTTTAGACAAGTCATGTACATAATAACCCCTAGAAAGTAATACAGAGCTGGGAATCCACTCTGTACTGAGATGCTAAAATGCTGCTGTATCACATGGCTCTCTCAGACCAGACAAGAAAATTCCTCAAGCATGCACCAAAAGACTTTTTCAGATCACTGTGAAATTTTATTGGAAAAAAAAATTGACAATGAAAAATATCTCTCAGAACTGCTTAGAAAGCTGAAGCCAAAATAGGATTTTTAAATGCACAAAAACAAAAATGTAAAAATCTTTTGCATTGCATTTGCCTTTATTAATGGACTGAGGCATCTCATTTGCCCATGTGCTGTTTCTGTCTTGGAATAGTAGCATGGGCTTATTCAGTAATTTCTTAGAGAGTATTTGAGATTCTGCCTAAATCAATTAATGTCCAGATGTATTAACAGAAACCTTCTTTGTCAGAGGCTATAATTTTACCGGATTGGGAAAAAGGGAAGGAACTCAGACCACAAAAGCATAGAATGGATATAGGATGACATTCCTCATCCCCACTGCTGGTGGATGCAAGTGCATGTGCCAGACATGAGTCTAAAAATTCAGAAGGAAAAAAATGGTATTTCACTTCAGCCAGTACTCAAACAAAAATGAAATTGGATTATTAACCTCTTTTTAAATCCCTTTTCTGGAGAAGAAAGTCCAAATTGATCATGCAAGTATTGTTTTGACATAAAAAGTCAAAATGAATAGTTTTGTGAATATGGAATTTCAAAGCTTCCCTTTTTCTGCTTTTCTCTTTCTCCTTTTGCTGTTTGCCTGGTAGGTGTCTGCCCAGATCTACAGAATACCTGTGAAGTGGAATTAACTACAGAGAGAGATCATCACCAGCTCTGGCCATACCACCTGAAAAGGTTTCTTCTTTTGGTCCATGCCCACCTTCCTCTCTGCCAGGACACCATGCCTTCAAATGTACCTGAAGTTTACATGACTGAGCTCTTACTTCTCCAAGCAAAATGTACTGGTTGATGAGGATTCACTATTTAAAGCATTTGAACCCATACAATTAAAATTCTGCTTTTTGTTCTGTATGAGAAGAAAGGAATAAAAAGTCCTGTCCATAGTGTAGAGAGGCAATTTCTCATCCCAAATATTCATATGAACTATTTAATCTGTCTGGATGAAAATTTCTGGTGGGGTACAAGGGGAGGAAGAGGAAGGATGACCCTGGCAGACGGCACATCTGGTTTTGAGTTTGTGTTTAGCTCCAGACTTCTGTGGTTCAGATGAAAACGGGTACATGGTATGGATGAGAACTGACATGTTAAGTCACCTGCAGCAAGGAGCCTGTACTCATGCCAGCCAAACAATTCCTGCTCTCCCAGCTCTATGCCTTGACTGCTTCCTTTCTGATGCTGCTACTGCCTTTTGTTACAACCCTAATTCTGTGGTGTCCTAGGTTTGCAGATCAGACACTGAGTATTCTGGTCTGACTAATGGAATATTGATTTTTGCACTTCTGCTCCTATAGTATGTTTTGCAAAAGAAAAATCAATATGCTGCTAGGCAGTGAAGCAGCTGCAGACAGTAGAAGGTGATCTGCTATCCAAACACAGACATCTAGAGCCCCCATGATTTTAGAGAGTGTGTGGAAAGGCAATCAAGGGGAGGAAAGAGAAAAAGGAGAAGGTGAAAATCCACTTGACAAACACAAAGAAACCAACAATCAGAGAGTAAGACTGGATAGAGGAATAATCACAGACACCCTACTAAAATTATTGAAACATGAAAAGAGTCTCAATTATGTCTAAAATATAAAATTATTTTTTTTTTGTCAAAAAAAAAGAAGGAAAATGTAGGTGAGACAGCAGAGTGAAATGATGTCTTTCAGTGGGTCTCAATGTTGAAATGCCTTGTCATGTCCCCTATGGCTGTTCTACAAAAGAACACCACAGAAATTGTGATGATTGCTGAAGATCAGACTTTTTTCTTTCTCCTTCTCCTTCTCCTTCTCCTTCTCCTTCTCCTTCTCCTTCTCCTTCTCCTTCTCCTTCTCCTTCTCCTT
>JAWWTY010000001.1:35476966-35552416 GCA_035222235.1 Margarornis squamiger
CCTTCTCCTTCTCCTTCTCCTTCTCCTTCTCCTTCTCCTTCTCCTTCTCCTTCTCCTTCTCCTTCTCCTTCTCCTCTCTTTTCTCTTCAAAATTCTTTGGGCCATATTGAGAGGCCTACTCTGCCTCCTTGTTGGAGCTACTTCTGAACAGCAAGTCACCCGGACATTATCAAGCTCTTGACATGGTACTAGATGCACCTGTAGTGCTTGTTATCCTGCCTTCTCTGAGGTCACTCTTACCTTTACAGTTCCCCAAGTGAAAATCATAATATGCTACTCTTTGTTCTAAATAAAGAGTAAAATTACCAAATAAAAAAAGGCAAAGAAAATAACTCTGAACAATCTCTGAAAGCCAGAAAGGAACACTGGAAGGCACAAATGAAATTACAGTTTGCTTTGTAGATTGATCTCATGCAAATATATCTTTTCAAAAGTGCATTTTTATAGAAAGTATATCAACTTGGGGCCAGGAAAGAGAGTTGCATTATTTCAAACCTTTGAACCTATTCCTATGGGAAATAATGTCATAGTCCTGTAAGCAATAATCAACTGAAGGGAAGAAAAATACATTATCAAATGTGACTCAAAGCAGTACACAAGCTCAGGAAACTTCTTAGCATTCTGGATTGCCTTCCCCCTTATCTGCCATCTCTACTGCAGATGCAGAATAATAACATTTAGGACATTCCATTTTAATATATGAAATAAATCCCTGCAGATTAGACTGGCTCTTAGCTCTTTACAGAAGAAAAAAAGGCCTTTTCTAGTTTAAGTCTCACTTTCAGATGAAATTTTTCTTTCCCTGCCATGTAGATATATGAGATTTGGCTGACTGGTTGTTTTCTAGTATAAAGCTTCTCCCTTTCGACATTGGTAGTTTCTTTCTCTGACTGAATCTGATATTTCAAAGTCTTACCTTGAAAGTCAGGGTGAAGAACGATGTGCATGCGGGCATACCTACTTAACCAAGGCACTTGGGGAGTTCTAAATCAGCACCACTTAGAGACATGACCTTAAACTACTACTGGAGTTGAAGAAAATTGACTTCCCATAAGCAAACATTTACAAATTGTGAAATATTCAGGCATTAGATGGGAGCCTAGTGAGAAGCACATAGCTTCCACAGTTTATTTCCATAATGCAGTTAAATCTGGGAGCAGACTTTCAAGGTGTTTTAACCTGCACTGCCCTGGAGCTAGAAGTCTGAAGGAATGGTTCCACACGCTCCCTTAGCAGAGCCCTTTGGAGACCACTGAAAGCAGAGCCTTATTCAGATGGTATGCCATATTGCTGTGGTTGTGTTTCTAGGAAAGTGTAACCATACAAGTTAAAAGCCATTGGGATGCATGAACATGAAATTCATGGGTGTGTACGGCCATGACTGCCATCCTGAGAACAAGATCATTTCTGTGATTGAATTCTTACGGCTGGTTGAATATTCTGCAACAAAATGATTTCACTAAATGACCTTCTGATCTCGACATTTTCTGATTCTGTGAATTTCCAGTTTTGGGACAGCACTAAATAATGTATTTCTTAAAAGTGATCCAGAGAACTACTGGAGAGCTATAATAACCATAGGGTAATCTGAATCAACTGCTTTTAGTTACAGGAAACAAACTGTGGAGGATTCTGCACAGAGCAACTGAACTGAAGCTTTTGCCTTAGGTGTCAACTTCATTTTTTACTTTATGGCAGAAGCTGAAATATTTTCTAAGACTCTGTGCAGTGAGACTGGTTAGACTGTTTTTTTGGGCGAATTAAAAAGACAGTGTAGGGAGCCACACATCCCTAACTGGATCTGGCAGTCTCAAGGGGATTGCTTTGTTTTCAGCTACCAGATCAGCAGATTAGCTGTAGAGTGTCAGCCTGAATCAAATATATGTTCAAACCTTGCTTTTCTTTATGGAAATCAGAATTACTTATCCTGTTCCTTTCCAAGCCTACTGCATAGCTTGCTTTTTTTCATCTTTCATAATAACTGTTCAGTCAGGAGAAGTGATGAATTTGTGATTTAAACAAGGGCTAGTAGAGCTTGTTTTGTTCACAGAGCTCACTGGTAAGATGAGCCGAATAAATGTCCTTGCTTTGTGAAAGAAAAGGCTGGATCAGAGAGAGTGACTTTCTGAAGGCAACATAGCAGATCAGTGGCAAAGAGGACTTCTGACTGCTAGTCCAGCATTTGGGCCCTATGGGGGCTTGGAACTAGATGATCTTTAAGGTCCCTTCTAACCTGAATCATTCTGATTCTGTAAAGACACACTGTGGACTGTCTGTCAGAGAAAACCTAGGGAGAGGACATATTATTATCCACATTTCTGAAAGAATGAAAGATTCTGTAACTTTTTCCTAGTACAACTAGGACGTGTCCAAATAGCCCAGAGACTCAAACTGCTCATGAGTCTCCAGAACATCATGCTCAGCACACCCGGAGTTTAAGCTAGTTTGGTAAGGACCTGAAAAGCACGGCTACCAGCCTTTCTGGGCAATTCGGATAAAACATGAATGTCTTTGTGTCTAATTCTGTATTACTGGCAGCAGAACTACAGCAGGGCAAAGAGGAACTCAGACATAACCACTGCACAGACATGGCTGGTCGTAAGATATTTCAAGCTATGTCTGAATTAGGTACTTTCAAGAATATTTAGTTTTGCCTGACTTGTCTGTTTTCTTGTGCAAGTTTCATTTTCATTATAAAGTGATAATAAGCTTGAAATTGCTCCTTTTCTAATCCAAATCAAAGGCTCACCTCTTTGAACTAGGAAAGGTGGTGAAAACAGTTTAAAGGCTTGGGTGGAGCTCTCAGCTGCCCTGGTCATGTGCTGGATAATTAAATGTGTGACAGGAAGGAGAAGTTTCTTTCCTTTAAAAGAATGAAGGCTTCACAACCGTAGCGGTCATGAAATTTATTAAAGAATTTAGTATTAAGGGTTATTTTGTGACTATCTGGGGATGTGCCTTTCACACTGAAATCAATATGAGTGAAGTAAATATGTATCTTTAAAAGAGACCAGGCTCACCACCAGATACACGGTGGTAGTATAACTTGCGACTCTACTGTGTGGTGTGGTTGCCCAATAAGGCCCTTCTTACATGGCAAACTATCCAAACAAATTCTTCTATCTTTATAGGGAGCAGAAGACTGGAATAGGGTGAGTATTTGCTTCAAATTAATGTAAGAATCAAAATTAATACATGAGAATGCATTAGGTGGCTGAAATGTTTTATATTGGAGGTGTTAACTTATGAAAAATAGCACCAGGGAATAAAAGTGATGGTTTTGTTTGTGGTTTTTTTTTTTGGTTTTTTTTTTTTTTTTTTTTTTTTTTTTTTTTTTTTTTTTTTGTGGAGGTACATATATAGTATGCTACTTTCGGCAAGGCAACCAGAAGGAAAAGATGTTATTTTTTTAAGTAATGACCTTTGTTTTTCAAAAATGCATAAATAACATTCAGTTTACTCTGAAGGCTATAACATTTCCAAGCATGTCTCCAGAAAACCTCCAGAGATCTAATTATTCCAGGATATCAGAAAGAGAGAGTTATTACTTATTTGAACTGCTAAAACTGCTAGCTGTAAAATGATGACTTCTCTGACCATGTTATTATGCTTCCAAAGAGTTTCTATTCTTTTTAGCAAGCATAGTTAGGCATTTATTTCCCCCAAACTCAAGTTCAATTATTTAATATGCCTTAGGCTGAAAGAATACCAGAATGTATAACATCCAAAATTTTAAAATAACAGTAATAATAACTTTTGTTTAGGAAAAGAAGTGGAGGTTTTAGTTCAGAACTTAGACAAAGTGAGGAAATTACTCTGATCTAACTTAACCTAAGTGTGACTCTACCGTCTTTACTGGAATTATTCTTCTTTGTATAATTTTAAAGTCAGGAGCTTCCAATTCTGGGTGGATATCAGGTATGAGGACTGCAGAATAACAGGTCCTAGTCCCTGGTCTGTAGCAGCAGAGAGCAGTCTGAGAACAGTCACATGTACTCAAATCTCACTGCTCCCTTTACAGGGGGTTTTGAAGACAAGTCTTCTCATAGCTACATCTCTTGCACTGGCAGTCTGAGGACTTTTTGAGTTTCTGAGTTAAATAAAGTAAGAAGAATCTAGATATTTCCCATGTTTAAAATCACTCCAAATCTTAATTCTGTGTGGCTTAGAGAAACTTTGAAAACTTTTCCTCTTTTGTAACTTTTTAAAAACTTATATGTCCTTTGTACTTGCATAATTCTGCCTCAAACTGGCTTCATCATCACAGGAAAACCTCTCTGTGACCTTTGAAATTGTCTGTACATTCACGTTCTGCCATGACCTGCAATGGCCCTTGGCACAATAAATGTGGTTGTTCTTTTTAAGAGGTGGACAGGTGTTTGCTGGGGACTGATGTACAGAATTCATGGTACAGATTGCTTTCTCACAGGCCAAAGTGCAGTGACCAGCTTCGTGACTTTGCCAATCCAAACCTGGAATAATGAAACTATAGTCCTGTATCCTTCAAACAATGATCCATCCTGTTCCCTCACATTGTGTTTGAAAGTTATTTAGATGCAGGAATTTTAAAACAATTTGGTATTAATTTATCTCCACATGATTTTTGCGGTGGTTTATCCCTAAGGCCTCAGTTTTCAATGAACAGTCCTTGTCACCAGGAAATGCAGGCACAGGTACACATTAGAAATGAGGAAAAAGTAATTCTGAGGGAAATAGCCATACACAGTGCTACACATCACTGGTGAACTGGACCTGAAATACTCCCAACCAGACATTTCATGCTATTTGTGGCCTGAAAGACAGTTAGACACCTAATAGAATAGTGAAAAGGGCCAGAATAGTAATCCTTATGACAGTAGTTTGTCTTGTAATAATCCCCTAACTCTCCACATCTTCTAATGGCAGCTGCCACTCAAAACGCTTCATTCTCTGTGTTTGTTTTGGGGATTTTTCGTTGTTTTGTGTTGAGTTTTGGTGGTTTCTTTTTTTCCTCTGGAATAGTAAGCCTTCTGCTGTAATTATCATGAAGAAGTTGATGTAAGAGGTCTTGGCTTCTTTCTTAAACCAGAACTAGACACTGTCCATAGTAAAATGTAGTTTATCCTAGAGAAGAACACTGGATTCTCTTGATCTCATGCATCACAAATCTGCAGATGTACCACAGACCTTAATTCAAACCAGGTCCTGCACATGAAGAAATGGGAAGTACCCTGTTTGTGGAGCAAGATAGTTTGCACACTGACCTAGACCAATTCCTCCCTAAAAATGTTTGTTTGGAGAAACAATGACCAGATTTGAGACCCACTATAAGAAATCAAAGACACCAATCACAAAAACATAGAATTGTAGAATCATAGAATGATTTGGGTTGGAAGGGACCTGTAAAGGTCATCTAATCCAACCCCGTTGCCAAGACTGGGGCATCTTCATCTAGACCGGGTTGCTCATAGCCCCATCCAATCTGGATTTGAACGTTTTCAGGGATGGAGCATGCACCACCTCTCTGAGCTGCTTGTTCCCTTATCAGAAAAAAAAATTCTTCCTTATTTCTAGTCTAAATCTACCCTCTTTTGTTTTAAAACCATTAACCCTTGTCCTATTACAACAGGCCCTGCTAAAAGGCTTGTATCCATCTTTCTTTTAAGCTCCTTTTAGGTATTGAAAAGCTGCAACCTCAGCCCAGAGTTCATGCAATGCTTGAGGCAGTCTAGGACAAGCTGCTATTCCCTTGCTGTTAGTTCTGCTGATTACAAGGGAAACATCTTTCACATATTAATGCTTAAAGAAGGTGTCAAGACCAGAAAAGTAAAACAGAAATACACACTCTAAAGGTTCTTAAGTAAATTACGTAAAGTGCTTAAAAGAAATTAAAAAATCAAATTTAGCATTTTGGCATTCAGCCTACCAACAGTTTAGGTCAAACCAGAACCAAATTGCTTACATTTCAAACACTCAAAAGTTCTCCAGAGCTGTTAACGATGACACCAGCTTTCATAATAGAATATAATCAACACAATATCCATTGAATTGTTGTGCTCAAATCAATATGTCACATGCCAGCTCTCTGAACCTTGCATGCACTGAGATTATTTGAGAAATCTCAAAGTGATATACAGTACCACTGTACCTTTGGCCTTTATAATCTAAAGGTCCACGTGCCATTTCTGATTTTTATCTCAATTTTCCAGGCACTCAGGAAATCTGTAGCAAGGCAAAGCATTGAACCTCAGGGTAGCTCATTCAGCACTTGGTCCACTGATATTTCCTTTCCCTCCAGATATGTTATTTTTTTGAAAAGGCTTTTGAGAATGAGGGCTTATAACAGTAAACATTGTACAAGTACTACAATAGACTGATTTTATTTCTGGAATCTAAAACAATAAGGCTATTGTCTCCAAACAGCATTTCTCAGGCAAAGTGGTTATATAACTATTTAGAGATAATATTCAATGTTAAAACTTGTAAAAAAAATCCTCATATAAGAGGTAGCTTTTATGCCTTGTCTAAGGTCATCCTCCTCCCCAGGCTAGTACCCAGTAAGCTGTTGACTGGTTACATACTTTACTGTTGACCTATCATATTAGAGCAGCTGTATTTTGAAATCTTGAACATAATTTTCTTTTCAATAAAAGGCTAAAAAGAAATAGAAATGTATAAATTTACAAGTTCACCTTTAATTAATTCCACCGAGAGAGGAGCTTTATAAAGTACCCATTTAGACTGAACGAACTATTTTAGGAACAGATTTCTCTGTACTTAGAAACATTTAAAAATAAATGGTAACATTACCTTGGCTGATGTTTCAAACCAGCCCACGAACCCATTCTCTTTGCAGAACTGATCCATCTTGATGCCATTGTTCATAAGAACATCTATTCCCTGGTCGCATTTGTTTGCTAATAGGACTGTTGGCACAGGCTTGCCATTTGGAAGAACCAACTTAGAGTCCAAATCCTCCTTCCATTTTGTCACTGCTTCAAACGTTGCAGGTCTTGTAACGTCAAAGACAATAAATGCCCCCATGGCCTCTCTGTAATATACCCTGGTCATGTTTCCAAATCTTTCCTGTCCTGTGATGAAGAAAGTAGGAGGGAAAAAAAACACACCACCTTGTAAAAATCAGTGCTTCCAATCCCGATCAGTATTTCACATAAGAGGTTTTCTAAGAGGACATTATTGAAGGCAGGGCTTCATTCTGTAAGTTTCTGGGAAACTACTCTTTGTCCAAATAATTATAAGTACTATGTTGGACTCATTTGCATGAAAATGCATGCGAGTATTGCATGAAAAAAGAATTTTCAAACAAACATTCAAGGAAATTTAATAACTTTATGACAAGCTTGAACTTCTGTGTATGGTCTTATTAGGCTGCCAGATTTCTTGGTCTGTGGACAGTGCCCAGAGTCCTGGTGTACATTATAGGACTTTAAACAAGAGTCACAAAAAATCTAGATACCACATCATAAGGTCCTTTTGTGTGAAACATCTAACACAACTGAACTGCTCATGCATGAGTAGGATCTTGCATATTCTCATGCAAGCAATAATAACCAGCAGTAACACTTCTTACTAGATCTGTTCAGAAGCGTTATGGTTTTATTAGCCAAATTCAAAGTGTTTTCTGACAAGTTATTAACAGTACTTTTGTGAGCTAACAATATATTATTATATTCAAAAGGGGACACTTGTAAATGCCTATCATTTTATACGATTAACAGTATGAAAATTAACACACTTGACACAGGATGTGGTATGATGATCAGCTGTGGGTTTGTTAATATATCTGCTGTTTTCATGAGAACTTTGAAAAAACGAATTGCACAGAATTTTTCTTGAAAATGAAAAATAAAATTTCCACTAATGGCTACTGCTGAGCTGTGAGCCAAAAAGGAATTATAAGCTCCTGAAACATTTCACAGTAGGAGTCTTTAAGCAAGACAACTCCTGTGTGTGCTTCCAGAGTGGGGAAAAAGTGCTATGAAAAACAGGAACATTCAATGGAATGAAACCTCTTTCTAGCCTTATTTTCTCAATGTGAGTAATTTTGAGTAGGTTAAGAAGACAAGAAGATTGGCAGTCTGCCTCTGACCCTAGGAAGGTTGCCTGTGAAGGTTTTTATCTGATGGAAATCATGCTGTCAAATGTAAGGCTGGGCCGAGAAGGGGAAGAGTGCCGATTGCTGGGTTTCTAGACCATGCAGTTTCATTTAATGGAAATAGCATTGAACCCATTTATGGGGTCAACACTATCAGTTTGTGGTGTTTATCTTTGGTTTTAAGCACTGTGGCAGCAAGGAGAAAGTTATTCACATGATACAGAATCCAAAGAGGAAGCCTGTCTTCTCCAAATTAATGTTAGATTTTTTTTTTACCTTAACCAACACTGCATCCCATTGATAAAGCAAGATAGATATAGATTATTTTTGGGAAATAAGAGGCCATATTGAAAATTTCTTATGGTTATGTTTTATTAAATGTCTTATGATTCCTATCAGTGGACTAATCAGATGAATGGCAAAGTCATGTGTTATTCAATAACCTCCTTGTTGAGAAAGTTTTGTTCTCCTCTGCAAGAAGGTGCCTTCAAACAAAAGTCAAGGTCTGATTAGAAACACAGAAGTGAGGCAAGCAGCAACATATGCAATTAATTTTGGGGGGATATTTTATTTCAGTGATACTTTATACTTCTCATGCAAAGTTCTTGAGATCCTTGCACTGTACTTAATATAAGAGCAGCTAAACTTGGGCCTCACACATTTCTCTTGGGACACATCTCTAAGATAGTGGGACATGGTGTCACAGAACATGAATTATTCATTTGCAGCATAAAAACATTCATCATAAACTAACTAGAGGAATAAAACATTCTTATGTTGTAATCTTCTGCCTAATAGTGGCCTGTAAAGTTCTGGCAAATTGTATGACACCGATTCCTCCTCTTGCTTCCAGCTTCTTTTGAAGATGCACAGGATTTTCACTGCATGGAAAAGCCACCATGTTTGTAAAACCAGCTTTAAGCAGGAGGACAGAGATCACCAATATCCATCATCAATAACTTCCAAGAAAGATGAAGAATGGAACGGATGGCTGGATAAAGGGCCTAAACTCTTTTTGAGGTGGACTTTTTCCTGATCAGTTACAATTAATATAGGGATGTACTTGGCTGAACGTCAGAAGGCAACTTTGTATGGAAAAAGAGGTGGTTTATAAACTGGAATTTCAGTTTTGTGCCATTTGCATAATGACTTTACTTTTATTTAACTTACATTGTAGAAAAAGTGATCTCTAGTAATTGCATTGTGTTTGGAGAGTTAAATAATATGTCTAAGGATGCAGACGGACTCTTCTTTGCACAGATTCTCCCTAAGTGAACAAAATCCTATATTAATAGATAAGGTTCCTAAAACTTTTTCATTTAGCAAAATTACTCATAACAATAGGCACCATTTGATGCATTAGAGATGTCAGAATCTGGCCTTAGGTTTTCAGAAACACAATGGCAGTAATTAGGCTAGAAAACAGATTAACCATTAGCTATGCAGTAGTATCTTGCAGGCAGCCCTGAACATTAGAATCTGCTTTCTTACAAGAGGGACTGGTGGAGATGGGTTTCGCTTTTCACTGGAAGGGTCAGAAATTTGTGAAATGTTTGTTTGATCTGGCCCATTGCACTTGACTGCATCCCTTGCAAGGCCACTGGCACCTGGCAACAAACCCCCTGAGTCTGATGGTCTTTGCCCACTGAGATGGTGCTTTATGTTGGGATTTATCAGCCCTAATTTAGGTTCAAAGAAAATAACTGGGAGTATCAAAGATTAGGGTGCCTTTGTAGTCAGGGACTAAGAAGAGATGTCTAATGAATACTACCCCACTTTAAAGTGAACCCAGTGAGACCAAGGTGACAAAGCAACAAGGGTTCTATTAAAGGGAAGGACTCCCAGTCTGAAGGGCAGCTGCCTGCACATTTACCCTAATCTCAGAAGCACCTCTGCAGCAAGGAAATGTATCAGTTCGTAGGCTTAAAGCAATCAACAGATTAATTTTCATAGTCTATAAAAACGCACACCACAAATTTGTACAGAAATCTACAATTTTCACTAATCACCATGATCTTTGATAAAGTTATAAAAACTAATGGCAAAGTGCTAAAATTCAGATATTTCTGCCATCTTGCCCACAGCATTTGAAATGTGGTGCAAGCTGAAAATTGATTTAAAAACTGCCTAATGTCAAGTGTTACAATGGGGTTTACTTCTTGACACTGTCCCTCACGATGAGAAACAAATGCTTTTGGGAGCAACCATGCTTTACAGAGAGCCTCTAGTTAAAACTGAGAAGCTGGAAATTTTGGGGAAGATTTAAACATTTTTTTACCTTTCACTTCAAAACACTTTCAGAATATTCACACTTGAATTCATATCATTGTCTTCGTGGACTGAAACTTAAGCAAGCCTTGAGGTGATGTTCAGCACTCCAGAATGTGGAAAAACAGACTGTTGGCAAGATCTGGCCCACAGATCCCACCACAAATCTATACTGAAATAAAAACCCTCACAGCAAGGGACTTATTTATGTTTGCAGAACAGCAATTTCAAGGTAACTTAGCCTTGAAATCACCATGACTATCTTATTTATGCATATGTACTGCAATGCTTAGCAGCCACTAAAAGCCTGAAATGCTGAGGCCTGCTGTGACTGGCATTAGTGAGCAGTCTGCTTACTCCTTCTGCAACATAATAGTCTTAAAAACTTTACGACTGCAGAGATCCTTGCCTATATCTGTGCAAAGATTGCTGTTTCCAAAGGTGAAAATGACAGGGAAAAGAAACAAAACTGTTCTTTCCCCGCTTGTATTGTCTCCAAAGCATTGGTCCAGCTTCTCATGAGATGAGGACCAGCCTTCTAAAAGCAAATCATCATATTTTTGGTAGCAATGAACAATCCAGCCCACACATACGCAGCAGGAATGATAAGGGAGCCAGCTGTGGAAAAGGAGCAGAGAAGGCTCTGATGTGCTGCTCTGCTCCCCACTGCACTCAGAGCCGCTCCCTGCAGTAAATCTGAAGCTAAGGCTGCTCTCCAGAGAAATGCCCAGGCTGTGTGGGCATGAAACACAAACAGCAGCACGGAGAGCAGCCATGCAGATGCATCCAAATCTGCAGTCTGCAATAGCTGTTTTCTTCAGATGCAGCATGTCAGCCTGCATCTGCAGGCCTGCATCCACAGCAACCTTGTGCAAAATACAATTAAGAGTTTCTTTTAAATCTTTCCTTCTACCAATCCCTTAGGGAATTTAAAAGATACTCACAAAGAGTAAGCAGAAGAGATAAGGAAACAAAGACAGAAATTGACTGAGGAGAAAGATTTAAAGTTGTATGACACAGCAGTAGAGGTGATGGTACGCTTCAACAGAACACCAAAACTATCAATTTGGGACATTCAGTGAAATAAAATGGAATTATTGAGAAGAAATTAAAGACAAAGGGAATTTTATCATGTATATCTCATCTCACACACTATATTAAAAATTCAGTCACTTCAAACTTTGGCACTTCACTGAATCATATATAAATTAATAGATTTTAATGACAGTGCATTGTTACAGACGTCATAACATCATAAACCATGAAGTTTAGTCCAATTACTCCTGCCTAACACACCTAGTTTCAGGAATATATTATGTATCAACCCCCCTGTTTTAATTTAATTATATGTGATGCAGACTATTTTATCTCTGAATTAATTTTTCTGATGTTGTTTCTAAGTTGTCCTTGTTGTTCAGCATTTCTCTCTTCTCTAAATAAATGCAGTTTCAGCATTTAACTATTAGATCTTATTATAGCTTTGTTTACCAAATTAAAAAATACAGAAAAATATGTTACAGATACATTAACCACATTTAACTATGCAATTAGATGGCACCAGATGTACCAAATTTGCTTTTCCTTCTTGTGTATGATAAGGGTAAACCAGGGTAAACTGCTTGCTCCTACCACAGCTGGAATAAGTCACTCCTCCAATGAAGTCACCATGTATATAAATCCTACTAATAACATATATAAGCTTGGCACTGGTTTTACAGCCAGGAAAACCACTTCCATTCTCTCCATATTTACAATCAATTTTACTTCTCTTTCATTTTTAAAACACCTTTTTTCTTATCATCCAGATGCTTTATTCATGACTTCTATGCCTGCACCACAACAATCTGAATTGAGTGTGTTGCTTACAGAACTTGCTTTCTATGTACAAACAGCAACAGCTAAAGCTCCTTACACAAAAGTCATTAAAACTGAGACAGCAGCTCCTTTTATTACCAACCACTGTCTTGACCTTCACAGTGATACTTTGAATTGGGCAATTCATATGAAATTTAGTATGATGCTGTAATTCTCTCTGTCATGTGTGATAACTCAGAAAGCATGCTAGTCATTCAGTACTACAACTAGGTGTAATTGCTTCTGCAGCTTGACTGAAAGCTACATCATATGATCTGCCAGCACATGATTAGTAGTGTAAGAAATCTCTGAAACAAGGCATGCAAAATACATTCTTTAAGTCCCAGATGCATCTAGAATTTACTATTAAATGCTTTTTCTCATGCAGGAAAATTTTGCTGGCAGTGTATGTATTTGTTGTGATCATCAGTCACTAGTGAGCAATCAATGTTACTCCCATTATTCCAACTTTTAATAAAGAAAACTGAGCATATCTGTATTTAACATCATAAAACCCCGAGACTATAATGATGTGGTAAAAGGCTGAGTTTATACATGTTTTGCATAAAGCAGCGTTGTTGCATAAGTAGTAGCTTGGTGCCAAATTCAGAGCTCAGACATGAGACAGCTAAGAGCAGAAGAAAGGCACGCCCTCCTCTGATAAGAATGTCAAGAATTTTCTCATTTCACCAATTTTACCCTGTGCTGTTTCAGAATAGATCACTGAACCCACAACTTAGGCCACAGGCTGGCACAGTTGCCTAAAAGGAGTTCACTTTTATTCCCTACTTAATGAAAGTAACTTCTTAATTTAACTGATATTTTAAATGCCCTCCTTTTTGCTGTAGTCTATTGTGTTATAGCTCTACTTGGATTCCTACATTCACTAAATTAAAAATGATTACTTACAGCATGTGAAATATGCCATCAAGATAAACTTATTTTGTGGACTGAAACAAAAAGGATTAATTTCCAGCAAGGGGATGGCCAAAAAAAAAATAAAAAATAAAAAAATTGTAGTTTTAATTTGAAGCCGAATATAAAAACTCTGAAGCACAACAATGTCAGATTGTGTGTTTTAGTTATGAATGCATGCAGGGATAGCTGGACTTCTTCACTCTTTTTTCTCCCTGCACAGGGTAAATTATGATTTTTTTCTTGATGTTGGAATAAGGATAATGAAATATAAGTAATCATATCTTTAACAACCAAGATAATTGCCAAATAGAAACAGTGCTGTTTTCAAAGTACATCAGAAGCTGTTTCCATTGGGCTGAAAAAGTAGGAGAGAGAGGAAGGACAGGAAGAAGGAAAGTATTTCAATAAAGTAACTCAGTGATACTTTATTTTTTAAACTGTAAAAATAATTTTAATCATCTTACTGAATCCTTCATCTATTCCACCAAATTAAATAGATGTAACAGGATATTCTTGTTACTCTCCCTCCTGTCACAGAGATCTTTATTCTCCCTCCTGTCACAGAGATCTATTAGTCTAAGGAGGCAAAACTGAACAACGGCAGCTGCAGGGGAACAACTGGGGCATTTGGAGAAAGGTGCCTGTGTCCCTGCATGTGTCCAAGGGCTTGGGAGAAAAATCGGACAGCACAGGTTCCACCCTGACACCCCTTGTTTGGGAGTCTGCTGGCTTTAGAGAAACTTCAAAATGTTAATCTGCACTTAAAGTTTTCTCCCCTCAATTTGCTCTCCCTCACTGCATAGGCACCGGTGGTTTCCAACTTTTAAATTAGTGAAATGAATTTGGGTCTCTATTTTGTATTGTCTTTGGATGTGCTATGGGGCAAAGGGTTCTCCCGTGTACTCACCCGCAATATCCCAGAGCTGCAGCCGTACCACAGTCTCTGCATCCCAGTTCAGCACCTTCAAAGCAAAGTCCACACCGATGGTGGCCCGGTAGTGTGGGGAGAAGTTCTGGTGGACATAGCGTTTGATGATGCTGGTTTTGCCCACTCCCAGGTCCCCGATCACCAGCAGCTTGTAGAGGTGCTCCTTCTGGTTGTGCTTCTGCATCTTTCCTGTGGCTTCAGCTGCTCCCTGCAAACTGATTGCATGCTCTGCCCGAGGAATCCTGCCAGCCTGAGGGGAAGAGAGGGAGTGAGGAACTGGGCAGGGAAGGCAGGAGAGCAAGGTAGGTGGAGGCTCTCTCCCTTTGTACGGAAGCAGGATCACCAGGTCCAGCAGCCCTGCTGGGAGATGAAGTAAGTCAGGACTGGGGGAAGGAAGTCTCCCAGAAAGTTTTGTGCGTATGTGTGTAAAGGTCAGCACGAGGTGTGTCTGGGATTAGTCTGGCTGCTAGAGACTTTGCAGGAAAATTCATGCAACAGTCCTGTCCTCTGTTTTGATCCTTGCTGGAAAGACAGTATTTCTGTTGTGCTCAAGTTTTACACATATTTTTTTAAATCACTGCCATGGTGATAATTTTTCACCCCGTGCTTGTTTCTAGATGTTTTTAAGATGCCAGTCCCTGCAAAAGAAGCAGAAATCTTCCTTCAGAGGTTTCCTGCCTCCATCAAAGTGCAAAAATTAAAGTAGTGTGACTTTAACTTTAGATGATATTTGGTTTTAATTTCATGGAAGTTAGTGTGAATGCAGTTACTCCTCTAGAAGGGGCAGTTATAGCAATAAGGAACATCTTTATTTGTTTCCATACTAGGAGGGCTGTATGAATTTAATTATAGTAGATACATATTTTTTAATTCCTTTACCACAATTGTGATTGTCTTTCTATACCTATAAGCATGCTCTGATCTGAATGCGGCACACAGTTTATGCTTTGGTTTTTTTTCATACAACTGGACTCTAAAATGCAAAAAATCCAGGTTTATCCCATGACTCCGATAATCAGAAGTTATGAAAGCGTAACAGCATTAGAGCATATGAATGCCAGTGCCTCAACAGACTTCTGTTTTCCAAAATAAGTGACCTCAAACTTGCAAATAAATGCGCCCATTTGAATAAATCATTCCACTGACATGATTGTCCCTATATTTTAAATGAAGAACACAGGTAATTTTACCTAGGTAGCCTAGTGGAGACATCTACCCATTGCCTAGAGGTGTTTGATTCTTTTAACAGCTTTGATAGCAAATCCTCAGAACTTTAATGTTGTCTGCAATTCACCAGTGAATGAACTTGATAAAATGAAAACACATTTTACACTTATTGAAACACTATTTGATGGAGTAGTTACCTAAATGTGTACTGCAATAGCATTAGAATTTTGTCATCTGTCCAAAAGCTGGATTTTAGTAGACAAAGAATTCAGAACACTTGTATTATACAATCTTTTATAATCAGTCTTTTAACTCAAACTTTAGAGTTTGTATATATATACAAACACACAAAATAGAAATAGGTAATTTGAGGAGAAAAATGTCTTAATTTTCCTTGAAACTTTCTATTTTTAATAAATTATTGGGTTTTTTCCAATAAGATAAATTGTCTTTCCAAAAACGAGCTGTCATTTCTATCCTGTTTGGAGACAAAATTTTAAAAGGCTTAGCCTTGTTTGTTATGAACATCATAGAAGACTACAATTTGAGGAGCAAACCAGTTCAATCAATTAGTATCTTTGCACAAATCAACCTTATTATTATTGTTATTGTTAGTGTGTGGTCTGAGAATTCTTGCCTTCACAGCACCAATCTTTTCTGAGAGGATCCAATACTCAAGCATGGCTAAGCACTCACCATTCCCCACTAAAGCTGAAGATTTCCCATTTTAGAGCTTAAACAAAGAACAGGCTGAGAGAGTTTAGCAATTTAGGAAATTAAGAAATTGCTGGTTTGGATGAGGTTTAAATTACATCTGATCTTTTATCCTTTTTTGATCATGGCCAATGTTCAGACAACAGTGTGTGGGAGGTCACTGAAAGCAGGTATTAGGTAACTTGGGGTCTTAGGCTATTAGTAAATGTAGTTAGAATTTGGCCTACACCCAGAAGCATGAGGCTTTACCTTTCTTCCAAAGTTTTTGTTAGCATTAGCTATAATAGCTCTGGATAATCGTGTTACTTGTTTAAGTCTCCAATTCTTCTCTGAACGTGGCTAAATTCTTGGCCCCAGCAGCATCCTGGTACAATGAGCTTCTCATAGGCTTAATCAAGGTCACCCTGGGTTGGCAGTAGAGCTTCCAGTGAGATGTTCAGTGAGGTGTTCAGATGTCGGGAAAGCATGTGGAAGAATTCATTGCAGCTGGAGGGATGATTTGCTGAGCTAAAGTGAAGTATGGACTGAAGCACCTTGCTGAGTGAAAGCTGTACCCAGAATTCCTAACTCCACAGTGAACTGGCTTTTATAGACACTGCTGAAATGCTCCTGAAGTGGGAGAAGGCCCTCAGCCCTGCCTTCCTCTACCTTTTTGGAACTATGTGCCTGTACTGGTTTGGCTTCCTTGTCATCTGAAGGCACTGGGGCAAGGAGGTGTGAATGTATTACTGCTCTGCAGTCCTGGTGCAGCACTGTTGTGGGAGAAGGCAAATAACTTGGGCTCATTATGACCTAAGCAATCACTGCAAGACTTGATTGATAATGCCAGCTGATCCCTTCATGAACTCTACTAGGTTACTGCAACTCAATAATCTGCATGCAGAGGCGTCCAGGGAAGCACTCATAGCCTGGAGCCGATGCAATGAAATTTGTCTTAGCTGAGACCACGCTTGAGGACAGCTAGTATAAACCATACCACCTTGCATTTGCCACCCACAGGTAGGTAGTTATCAGGGCTCAGCTGACACTGAGTAACTTGTTAGGCTGGGAGAACCAGATGCTGTCTCTGAACCCTTATTGTACTGCTTCAGGTCCTTCAGCAATGTCCAGGCAATAAGAACAAGTAAATATGCTACCAGTTTGGTTGATATTTATGTGTTTGTATTTTGGCTGTCTGTGTTCTTTCCAGTAGACATACACTTTAAACTTTATTAAATCATTATAAAAAATAATTGAAATTCCATGTGACATTATGTGTATCTATGCTGTTTTATTTTTGTATTTCCTGCTTATCCATGATGCCATTTGCCACAGTAGTGTCACCCCCTGTTCTGCTATCTCCCTTTTAATACTTATACTAATATTAATAGAGTCTAGTAACATTCTATTTTAATTGGTGGAAATTGATACAAATTCTACACATCTCAATTGTAAATAATAACATTAAAAAAATTACATCAAATAAAGGCATTACAGACTCTGTTGACCTCTGCATAAAAATGAAACTCATTTTGCAGTGCTAATTTTCATGAATTCCTCACTATTTTGCTGTTGTTCATAGACATCTTTGAGAAAAATGATAAAATTGAAGGAGCAATTACATTGACTGGAATCAAGAGCAGCATAACTGCATCCTGGATTTTATCACTCCTCTTTGTGTGGCATATTGCACAGAAAAGAATATCAATCTTGAGCACCAGAGTTGTTATCAACATACCTTTTATAAATGACAATGTTATCTGAGATATTGAAACTACAAGGCAACAGTTTTTGTCAAAGGAAACACATTCAGGTTATTAGAAATATATGTAGTAAAAAGATTGCCATCTAATTACCTAGGGTTTTCACACCACAGCTATTACTGTTATCCCTGGTAGCTTTGGATGTTTTCAAGGGATTGGCCTTAATATGATCTTAAGATGATATAAATGACACTACAATCCAGAGACATGTTATGCACATCTGTGTGTGTGTGTATGCATATATATATATATACAAACCAATATGACAGATTAAAAGATTATTTTATGTCCTACTTTAAAAAAAAACAAACCCAAAACATTGACATTCTACACAGAGTTTTTTACCAGACTTCTGTATTAATCTTGGGGTATGGAATAAATACTAAGTTGCTAGCTACACAGAAGACTGCTCATCTTTTATTAATATATAGTCTTCCTCATTTCCGTCATAGCATATTCAATGACTTCATTATGGGAATGGTCGATCATGACAAGAATAATATCTCACAAAAGAAGAGATTGTTTTAACAAAATGGTGCATTTCCCCCAATTTTATTTTTAGACCAGAAATGCTTAATTGATTTGGATTTTTCCTTCTTCCATTCCAGTGATTTTAGCTATTAAGACATTCTGTTAAAAATTGCTATTGACTCGTCAAACATACCCATAGTGGAATGGTTATTGACTTATCAAACATAGCTAGAACTCTCCTTTGATTAAATTATGATCTTAATTTACAATTAACTCAGCAGAAAATACACTTTATCAGAAAAAAATCCCTCAAGGAATATCTAAATAAATGTTTATGCAACCAATAGAAGTAGCAGGCAGCTTTTACAGTCAGGTGGCATGTTACTGCTCTGAAATTATTTATAGCCCCTGCACTCAATTATTCTCACTCCTTAAAAGTTCAGTCTACACCCTGGCTGAAATCACTCTATCAATAACATAACAATATGGATTTAATGTGATGCTGCTTGGGAATTGTGTTGCAGCTGTTCTATAAAGCAAAGTCTGGATGGCAGAAATAGCCCATGGCAGTCTGTTTTATCTCAGGAACTACACTTCTTGAAAACATCTAAAGCCTTACACTTACAGCCCTATTCATTCAATCACAGAATCATAGAATGGTTTGAGTTGGAAGGGACTTTAAAGATCACTGAGTTACAACCCCCGTGCCCTGAGCAGGGACACCTTCCACTAGACCAGGTTGCTTAAGGCCTCATCCATCCCAGCCTTGAACAGTTCCAGGGATGAGGCATCCACAGCTTCCTTTGGCAATGTGTTCCAGTGCCTCACCACTCCCATAGTAAAGAATTTTTTCCTAATATGTAATCTAAACCTACCTTTTTTCATCTTGGATTTATTTTCAGTTTGAGTCCTGTCACTACATGCTCTTGTTAATAGTGTTGACCCATCTTTCCTGTAAGTTCTCTTCAGGTACTGGCAGCCCAAATTTTGTCATCCCAAATCCTTCTCTTTTCCAAGCTGAACAATTCTCAGCCATTCCCCATAGGAGAAGTGCTCCATCTCTCTGACCAACTTGGTGGCCCTCCTCTGGACTCACTCCAACAGGACAATGTCCTTCTGTCAGGACTTAAAGAGTGCAGTTAACTGTCTCAAAACACTGTCAAAGAAGGAAGTTCCCATAACATAAGCCACTACACAGGGACTTCATATAAGTACAGATGGCAACAACAGGAAGACCCCAGGCATGGTAGGACAGATCTGGGTAACTTATCTGGACAAAAAATTCCCACCATGCTAAGCTGTGAGAGAGGAGGGTGTTATTTCCAGGCCTAAATGGAGGTGAAATTTTGGAAATACACACCAGACAAAACTTCACTGTACAGGCAGTGGAAAAGAAAACAACTGTTTACACCCACGCCAGCTCAGCTTGTGGGAATGGCATCTTGGTCCTGTGGATATCCAGGACTTGGCCTGTATAAAAGTGGTACCTCCAGAAGAACACTCTGGGACCCCCACCACTGAGAAGACCAGAAGAAGAGGACCAAAGGGATGCTGTCAGAATCCACATGGTGGTGGTGTCTTTGTCTTCTTCCTTAAACTGTCTCTCACTGTCTTTCATATGCAACTGTCTCTCTTTTCCTATTTCTTTCTATCTCCCTACCTCACATTTACTGTTAAATAAAATCTGTACTATTGACTTTGGCATATGGTCTTACTTTCACCTTAATTCAGGCAGAGGCATCTCTTAATAATCGGATCCTAGCACCTTCCTGTGTTGGGGATCCCAAAGCTGGATGCAGTACTCTAGAAGGAGTCTCACCAGAGCAGAGTAGAGGGACAGAATCACCTCTCTAGACCTGCTGGCCACAATGTTTTTGATGTAGCCCAGGACACATTTGGCTTTCTGGGCTGCAAGAGCACACGGCCAATTCATGCCCAGCCCTAGTTCCATCAGCTCCAAGTCCTTCTCAGCACAGCTGCTCTCAATCTGTGCATCCCCCAGCCTGTGAGCATTGCCCCATCCCACGTGCAGCACCTTGTACTTGGTCTTCTTAAACCATGTGAGATTCCTATGTGCCCACTTCTTCAGTCTGTCTAGGTCTCTCGGGATGTCATCCTGTCCTTCAGGTATGTCAACAGTCTTAAACAGGCGTGAGTTACTGGTTGAGGGTGCAATTTTGGCCCCTATGGTAACAGACCTGTTTCTAGGGTTAGAGATCTCACAAGGCCAGACCTCAAGGCAAGATAGGATTCAGGGCAGAGAAAAAGGGAAAACACAGGAAAAGAGATTCCAAATGTTAACAGCCCGTGGGTGCATGAAACATTGTATTAAAAGAGTGAAAATCAGTGGCTCTCTCACAATTACAAACTCTTAGTGTGATAAAGAGACCCAGCTTGGCTACTTACTGCACATTCCAGCACACCTTCCATATCCCTCAGCCCTGTGTGAGCACAGTCAGTGCTCAGATGCAAACACATGTTTTTAATCCATCAAACTAAAAAATTAATAATAATTTGATGTGATTCCCTCTCTCAAGGATGGAGGGTTTTTTATATATAGATCCACACAGCCTAATAAAATCCAAGTTAAGGTCTGTCCTTTGGAGCCTGCAGTAAAATCTTAGATGGGTTTCAGTGCAGTTTATATCAAGTGTGGTTGAACAGTCACCTGGGAATACATGAACACGGTGCAACTCAAAAAGCAATAAGGGGAAGGACCAAAATGTCTGCCAAGGGTAAAATCTAATAACAGGGGGTCAGTTATACTCTGGAAACAGTAAAATGGCTTGTCCCTGAGGCCAGAGAGCAGAGAAAGCATCATACAGCACAGATTTAGTCTGAAATGTGCCAGTTCCAAAGGAACTCGGTTGTATCTCAGATTCAATAAGCGAAGTATAAGAGCACTCACTGAGACTCCAGATGGAAGTCTCATACCCATTGCAGGAATGCTACTATGGAGCTATCAAAAAAAGCCTGGACCATATTGACAGTGCAGCAGTTTTAACCCTCTTCAGGTACTAAAATTATTTGTTTGATGAGAATCAAACAGTTACAGTGCTACACACAGGTAGGCCTTGGTCAAGACAGAATGTTACTGATAATCAGTAATCTCTATTAAGCCAATCCCAGGAGGGTCCATATGAAACCCTCACAGGAGGAGCTTAGAGACTAATCTATCCTCTTCTGCACAGAGAAAATCATCTTTAAGAACAGGGCTGACTCACATCAGAAAAACTTTTACCCAATTCATGTAGATTTAATTCTGATTCTTGGAGATTATCAGGCTTTAATAGTGCTCACCTAGAAGCACCCACTTCAGCTGCAGAAATATTTGTAAGAGTAGATCCTAAATGAATAAGCATTGGCTTAAATAATTTCCCTTGAAACTGCAAGCTTAAACCATGGAACAAAACAAAAGATGCTACCTTTACCTGATAAAATTTTGTCAGCATTATAATTTGTAAGTTGTATTCATTGTAATTTAAAATATCACAGAACCACTGAGGTGAGAAATTACTTCTGGAAATCACAGAGTCCAACACCCTGCTCACCCAGCTGAACTGCCCCAGCTCTTTTGGCCTCTCTTCATTGCTCCAAGCTCTAAATCGTCTTTGCATTCCTTTGCTGGACTCAGTTCTCCCTATCTCTTATACTGGGGAGTCAAGCATTGGACACAACACTCCAGTTGTATCTCATCAGTGTTAATTAGAGATGAAAGATCACCTCCCACAACCTGTTGGGGATGCTCAGCCTAACGCAGTTCAGGAGAATGTTTGCCTTCTTTGCTACAAGGCTCAGGTTCAACTTTCACCACGACCCCCAGGCCCTTTTCTGCAAAGGTCTTTTCAATTGCCTGGCCCCAATGGGCACTGATGCTTGGGGTTATGCCTCTCCATACACAGAATTTGACACTTTCCCTTGTGAAACTTTGTGAGAGTCATCTCTGCCCAGTTCTCCAACGTGTCAAAGTCTCTCTGAATGGCAGCCCACACATTTGGTGTAGCAATCACTTTGTATCATCTGCAAACTCACTGAGGGTGCAGCCTCTCCCCTTGTCTAGGTTATTAATGAGGATGTTGTACAGTATTGGCTCCAGTATTGATCCTGGGGTACCCCTCTAGTCACTGGTCTCCAGCTAGACTTTGTACAATTGATCCCAACCCTTTGTGACTGGTATTTGAGATAGGTTTCAACCTATCTCACTGCTGATTCATTTAGCCCATACTTTGTCAGCTTGTGCATGAAGTTATGGGAGACAGTCATCCACTATTCTCCCTTTATCCACAGCCAGTCATTTCATCACAGGCGGCTATCACTGGTCAGCTATGATTTCCCTTTCATATATCTGTGTGGACTCGTCCAAATCACCTTCTTGTCCTTCCTATGTTTTGAAACAGCTTCCAGGAGGATTTGTTCTATTACCTTTTCTAGGATTGAGGTCACGCTTACCAGGCTGTATTTGCTGAGTTCCTTTTTTCCTTTCTTGAAGCCAACAGTGAGATTTGCTTTCTTCAATCCTCAGGAACTCTCCTGCTCACCATGACCTCCCAGAGATGATCCAGAGCAGTCTCACAATGACATCAGCCAGCTCCCTTGGTACTTAGGGGGACACCTCTGCAGGCTCAGACAGTGAGTTTATATTCATCCCCAGTCACCTGTCCCTGCTTCCATCTGCTGTTTATTATTATTATTCATCCTTTATTATGTTTGAGCTTGGTGAGGAGCTACTTGTTCATCCATGCAGCCTCCTGCTGCCTTTGCTTGATTTCCTAGATGTTGAAGTGGACCATTCTTGAGCTTTGAGGAGGTGATTCTTGAAAATCAAACAACTCTCCTTGACCCGTTGTCTGTCTAGGGCCTCCCAGAGGATTTTCTCAAGCAGATCCCTGAACAGACTGAAGCCTGCTCTCCTGAAATCAAGCCTTGCAACCCTGATTTTTGCCTTTTTCCCTCTTCTCAGGATCCCAAACTCCACTCTCTCATGGTTGTCAGCCAAAGCTGTCCCAAATTTTCACATCCCTGTACAGTACTCCCTTGTCTGTAAGTATGTGCTCCAGTGCAGCATCTTCCCTCATCAGCTTCTCATTCAAGTGTCCTAGGAATTTGTCATCAATGAACACCAGAAACCTCCTAGGCTGCTTGTCCCCTGCTTTGCTGTCCCTGCAGCAGATAATCAGGATGATTGAAGTTCCCCATGAGGACTTGAAGCTTCTTCCAGGTGTGTGGGGAGGGCCTTAATATGTAAGAATATTTCTAATACCAGTGAGAAAAAAGACATTCAGGAATAGAATCAGTTTAAGGAGCAGGTCCATCTAAGTTATTTTGGACACAATGGATGAGGAGCCTTATTGTAGTTGCCCATTATATGAGTTGCAGATGCTCCCACCATCTTCTTGCATCATAGGTTCACATCCTTTTACTCCTGCCCACAGCAACTTTTCAAGCTTTCCCCACTCTCAGCAACCTTCACGTGGACTCCTTATGATACCAAGAGAAAGCCCACTCTTGCTTTCCACTGAGGGCTGAAAGTACCTGATGCCTTTTGGTCTTTTGATTAGTTTCCCCTCATCCTCCAGGTTCTCCTTTTGCTGCTAGCCTTCCCAAAGGAACCACTTGACCCCAAAAGAACAATCAAGAGGCCACTTTTTTTCCTGATGCCCAGAGACAAGTCTTTGAAAAGGAAGTAAGACAAAATAAAAGTGCTTATAAACACAGTGCTGGGCTTAGGTTCTTTTCACCTTTTATTGCTTGATATTCAGCCTGGTATCAGACTAGTGCTTCAGGGCTCAATGAGAAAGGCTCCTGCATGCTGAACGCTGCTCCAGCCCTGGATAGTGGCCAAGCCTTGTCCTGGAAGCCTTATCTCAACAGGCAAGACAAACAAAAAGTAGAGATAAGAAGGATAAGCAACACTGCGTGGATCTCAGTTCTACTGGTGCAGGGTTTCCAGATTATGATATTTGTCAGTGTTCTCAACTGTAAGAAAAGAGAAAAAAAGTGCTTTCTGTTTGTGTATATGTACATACGCACAATATATTCCTTCCATATATATAAAAGGAACGTCAGTGCATGTTACCAAGCAGCTGAAAACTCTCATTTTTCTCAAATCTTCCCTTTTGGTAGGTTTCTCATGAACACATTACAAAACAAGAAAAAATCCCAATGTAAATCAGAAATACCATGACTGTTTAGTTTTTTCACATTTTTTGACCACTTTTATCCTAGTTTTAGCACTATTCAAATGAAGCAAAAAATCCCTACCCATTCTGGAAGACATTTTAGCAGTGAGACAGCTGCCCTTTCAGTTGGGAACCAGCCTCCCAGCAATGATTTTTTTACCTGATCCACAACCCGAGTAAGAGGGCCATCACCTGTCCTAGCTGAGCCAGCATTTCTTTGTGGAAGTGGGATTGCAGGCAAGGTTGTAAACAAATTAGACGGTAAAGAAGAGCTTTGCCATACATGATTTTTCATGAGTTCAGAATACCACACAAATTAACACTGAGGAAAGGAACTGTACTTGGAGACCTGTAGTTGAACTCTTAAGCCAGAGATTTTGTAGTAATTAACATTACTTCTCTCTAGCAGCAGCACAGCAAAACTCAATGCAACACCTATAGGAGGGGAAAGTAATTCTATTTTTAAACGTACAGCAACACTGATACTCATCTTCTTACAAGTGCCATGCTCTATGTTAAAATACCCTGCTTACCTATACCACATATACATACCCAGTGCTTTGGCCAAGTTTTCTTGCACCAACGGAAAGGAAAAGGGACACCAGCTACCCAGACCCCATTATCTTCTCATCCCTAGGTTAACCTTTAGGTGCTGGTTTTGGATGAGTCTTGTGTTACTGCATGTCTGAAAATGGTTGTGATCTGGGGTCTCCATTCTGTTCCACTTCCATGAAGTATTAGGTTTTGCGTATTAAAGTATCTAGTCTTTGTACATGGAAGCTGCTGAAAAGGATTTGTCCGTTTCTTCTTACCATCACCTCTTATTGTCATAGGTAGGTGATCTGTCCTTTTATATTTTTATTTATTTATTTATTGATCAATGGCTCTATGTCCAGGTGGAGCTGGTGATGAGTGGTATCCCTCAGTGCTCTTTCTTGGGATTGCTGCTCTTCAGTATCTTCATCAATGATCTAGACAGTGGGATCAAGTGCACCCTGAGTAAGTTTGCAGATAACATGAAGTTGAGCAGTGCATTTGACACAACAGAAGCAAGGGATGCCATCCAGAGGGAGCTGGACAAACTGTAGTAGTGGGCCCAGAAGAACCTCATGAAACTCAACAAATCAAAGCACAAGGTACTGCACCGGGGTCAGGGTGATCACAGACATGGGTAGAGGCTGGGAGAAGAACTCATTGAGAGCAGCCCTGTGGAGGAGGACTTGAAGGTTCTCATGTATGAAAAGCTGGATATAACACAGCAACACACACTTACACCCCAGAAAGCCACATGTATCCTGAGCTACATCAAAACCAGTGTGGCCAGCAGGGGACACTGGCCAGGAGAGGCAGGGGATTCTCCCCCTCTACTCTGCTTTCATACGACTCCATATGGAGCACTTTGTCCAGGTCTGGAGTCCTCAACACAAGGAAGATGTGGACCTGTTTAAGTGAGCACAGAGGAGGCCACAAAGATGATCAGGGGCCTGGAGCACCTCTCCTATGAAGACAGTCTGAGAGAGATGGGGTTGTTCAGCCTGAAGAGAAAGCTTTGGGGAGACCTTATCACAGCCTCCCAGTACTGTAGTGGGGCTTATTAAAAAAGAGGAAGAGCAACTTTTTACAGGTGTAGTGACAGGACAAGGGGGAACAGTTTTAAACTAGGAGAAACTTATATTAGATATTAGGAAGAAATTCTTTACTATGAGGATGGTGAGGCACTGAAACAGGTTGCCCAGAATAGTGTCCACGGCCAGGCTGGATCAGGTCCTGAGCAACCTGCTCTAGTGGGTGGCATACATGCTTATGGGGGGAGGGAGTTGGATCTTTAAGGTCTCTTCTAACCCAAACCACTGAATGAATTTTTTTGTTCCTTTAGGTTGTCTGTTCTTTTAGGATGTCCCTTCCTCTAGGTTACCCTTTCTTACCTGTTCCGGGTGTCCCAATGTACTTCATGCAGATGTGCTGAGAATTTAATAGGCTATCAACCCAGATGCCAGCAGCACTTGCCTTTCCTATAGCTCATCTCCTGCTACTCTCCCTTTGTCTTCCACACCCTGATAGTCCCATTCATTTTCCATGTGGAGAAGTTTTAATGTTGCTATTACAAACCTTTACAATCTTAAAGGATAGGACAGAGCTTGAGTTCTGGTTTGCCAGCCTAATTAAAAATGGTACAGCTTAAAAATCATCCCTCAGCAATCAGAAAGATGCAATCACACTATTTCTAATTTTCTATGAAAAGATGGATTGCATTCCTTATATTTTATCATCCCACTGCTGAGTTTTATGTATTTGGTTTGGCCTTTCAGTCCATTTCTTATAATTGATTTTTTTCCCTCAACAACTGGATGCAGTTTCCTGAAGTTATTTTCCTGCTGAAATTTAAACCTGTGCTTATAATTCCAAGGTTAATAAAGGGCTTCAGAAAAGGAGGGAGAAATGTGAGTGACAAAACTTACAGCCTCAGCAGCCTTATTAATGTACGAGATTTAGAAGGAAATCCTCATGCAAAGCAAAGTATAGTAGAACTGCAGACTTAGTCATCCAAACATCAAAGCTTTTGGAGTATTCCTGTTTATGCCTAAACACCTACAGGGTGAAGTCAGAAGGTGCTAGAATAGGATCAGTATTTTAAATGGGCTCAAGATGTTCCTGAACTGTGATGCAGAAATAGGTCTGGGACCAAGAAGTGGCACAGTCAGACCAAGAGCATAGTAGTGAGTCAAAACTCAGAAGAGAGTTGGTTTGGTTATCCCCATTTCCAGGTGAACTCCTAGAGGTCATGGTTGGTCTGCCATGAAGATTTGTCTTCTGAGATACTCAGTTTCCTTCAGTCATAAACACTAATGAGAAGAAAAACCTTAGGGGATTCCACGTACAGTCCAAACCAAAAATTCTATTTATTGTGGTTAAACACTAAACAGAACAATAGAAGAGGCCATAATTTTATATTATAGTACTGTTACAAGTGTTAAATAAGAGAGTAATAGAAAAGGTAATTAAATGAAGTTTTAGAAAGATCCACATGCTGTATGTATTATGCTCCATTTTAAATACACTCATAAGGATTCTGTACACTTCATGTTTTTAAAATTTTTTCCCATCTTACATGAAGGGCATCATGGGTTGGAACTGCTGGACATTTAAGAATGTACAAAGTTCTTCAAGATTCTGAAATCCTCCTAGGGCAAAGACATCCCTTTCAATATCTTAGGAGATTACAACCGTACTTAAAATTTATCAACAGTCATATTGCTAGTCATATCAGTCCTTCTACAGAGCCCTTAAAAATATTCTCTATTTAATGGGGTAAGTCAGAGGTCCCAAGGATCACTTCAAGCATAAACATGCATAAATATATTTTAAAGTGCCAATAGCAAAATATGCTTGGAGAAGAGCGAGCTAAACTATCAGCCTAGTGAAATGTTACCATGAGAGAGTTTCATTTAGCTTGTGCATCTTGTGCTAAATAGCATCTGCTGGATCAAGCCAGCTGATCCAGATGAAACAATTAGGAATAATTAGCAGAAGTACATGTCAGTGCCTTTCCTATTACAGATATAGAAATATTCTGCATACGCGCATCCCTGTTTCTCCCTAGCCTGTACAAAAAGGCTTTAACCTCTCCTCCTCCTGCCCCACCTGTCATTCAGAGGGAACTGATAAAAATTGATGCTCTGTTAATATCCTGCACCTGACCACCTCCTAAAGTTGCATGTTATTAATAACTTTCTAGCTGACATTAAATGCTTCTTGTTTTTTTTTGAAACATAAACATACAGCTACACATGCTCACACGCTGCTCCAGCCTACAGCACATCCAGAGGCCATAGCAACCAGCAGAGAAATCTCAGACTGCTTGAGCTGCACTCCTCAACACATAAGATACTTTGGCTCACAGTCAAACAAAGTGTGAGACATTTCACTTAAAACTCACTGTTCAGAAGCGGAAGTCAAGTATATTGCACTATTTCATGCTGTAGCCAAAGATCCCACCTTTGCTTTGGTTATGACATGGTACACATATCATTCAGGAGATGGAAAGGAGTTGTGTTTTCTTTAAAATATGCTTAGGCTTGCCCTCAAAGTTTCAATTTGAGGTCCAATTGAGATCAACTACTTTTAAAAGGATCTTGATATGTCTAAATGTACAATGGACTGCAGTGAGATAAACCAGAGCTAGCCTTGTAACGGTCTGGGTACAAATGTTCACACTCACAGGCTTTTAGATCTCACTAATACATTTTATTTTACAAATCAAGTGCTATTTTGCTCTCATGGTGCAAATGAGGGCATTAGTAAGGCTGTGCTGTGAGACACAGAGTGAGGACAGACACTCCAGCACAGTGGCTCAGGCCAACTGCGACCCAAATCACCCACAGCCGTCCCTGCCCTACCACTGGCAATGTCCTGGAGCTCCCAGAGTCACAGGCAGATCTGGGCACAGACTCCTCCCAAAACCTCCCTCCTCACCTGCTGCTGCATCACATCGACGAGAGGCTCTTGGTGTTACACCACGCTCTTCACCACATTTTGGAGACCACACTATTTCCTACATTATTTCAACCCAAAGTGAGACAGTTCCAATGACATCAGGCAGTTCTGTCCTTGCAGATTGTCTAAAGCAGAGCTAAGTAAGTCTCATCCATTGAGGTGAAAGTAAAATTAGTGATGGCTTTGATGTGTTAATGGGATATTTAAGATATGCCAGAAATGGCTTTTCTGAAGAAATTAATGATTTGATAGGGAAAAAAAAAAATGCTATGATTTTTTTTTTCCTTAAAGGGAAGACAGGAAAACTGAAAACTGATAAATTCAGTAAAATACACTTTTTTGTAGACTGAAATGACAAAAAAATCCTTCCCTAGCCCAACTTCCTTTTACTCTTCTAAAATAAATAAAAAACCCCCCACAGCATTTGTCCCTTTTAAAATACAAAAATGGAGGAAAAAATGCTTTTCAAAATTCGCCGTTTGACATCATTGTAAGTGTTCCATTAATACCTACAGCCTTGTTTAAATCATACCTTGATCAAAGTATTGAAGTAATATAGCTTAATATTTTCAGGTCACACGAAGTCTTATAGCAGAATCTTTAAAAGTGGCCCAATGTTCTTACCTTCATTTTACAAACTAATTTTAAGCCTCCATCACTGAACAGTAAAGCAACAGATAAAGTGTAGGTCATTAAAACAAAACACAAAAACCCCAGCCATCAAACTATAATGTTCTCCTGAGCTTGCCATTTTAGTAAACTTCATTGGTGCACACTGGTTTTTCCTGTCTTCCCAATACCCCTGGACTAGCACAACTCTAAAATTACTCAGTCCTAATTTCATAACTTTTATCCTCTGTATGTATCAATTTTCAAAACACCAAACTTTTAATATGTGTTTTCCATGCTGAAAATCAGCTGTGTTTTCCCTGTAAGTATTTATCAGCCATGACATTACCTATTAACCTTCCATGATAAGTTAAATATATTGGTCCCCTACTTGTTCACTGTAAGACATATTTGCCAATCCTGCAATTATTCCCCTTAGCGATGGCACATTTCCCATTTTTAAGCTACTTCAGCTAACACATAATTTATAGGTAGAAGCCATATAAGCAAACTCTAGCCTCTTATAAAAGTAGTGAAGTTTCAGAAAACTACATCTCCATTTTGTGGCCAGTAGTTAATTTCCAGTCTTCTGTACTCCTAAACCAAGCTTAGTCCCACTGCTCAACTTCTGAGAAGCTGGAAGGGTACCAGTGGGTGAAGTGTGTCACAGCCTGCACCATCACAAAGTGGAGTGTGGTACCTCCTCATTTGTAAGGTTTACCAGCTCCTGCAATTGCACCCCTTTTGCCCTGTGGGAAGGAAATGATCTGGCTGGTCTTCAAGCTGTGGCCCCTGAATGTACTTTCTGTACATGGCCCACAATCCCAAACAAAAGTTGAGAATCCAAGTATGTCATGTTGGCCTCATACCAGCTCCATCAGGCTGACTGAGATTGCTCTGAGCAACTCTGGAATACAGAAAACAGGGATGTTCACATACCACAGTCAGCCAGAGGCAAAAAAGTATGTCTGATGACAGTCACCAGGGGCAGTGACTGACAGTGACACTTTGAGAACCCTCCCATCTTCACAGTAGTGCTGGTGCAGCTGCCACATGCAAGCAGTGACATATAGTGGTTGGAATTGCTAAGAAAGTAATACACAATATTATTCCAAACAGATGTAGCGAACACGATATAAGGCAGGGTGAATAGCAAAAGTTTTTACATTTGTAGTGCCATAGCTGTCACCAACAGTTTTATTATAATGAGTTGATTTCCTAATGGGTGAAAGTAAAAAGAAATACCTAGATTTTATATCCTTATTCTCAAGCTAATCTCATGTGCTGCAGCTATTAAAGAAATCCAAGGAACTATCACACTCATACAAAGCCGTAACTTCACGAAAATACCTGCTTGTTAAGAACTGACACTTCAAAATGCCCAAGATATTCAAAATGCATTATCTGTGTAGTGAAACAACAACAACAAGCCACAAGTGGCAGGACAACCTGCAGGTCACCTACACAAAGACAACCATCATCTGCAAGGGATTTAGTCCTCCTCAACAGGACTCTCAATTTTCCAGTAACACCAAATAATCCAAGTGGGAAAGAACAAGTGCTCTGCTCTTCCCCCTGTTCTCCAATTCCCTCAGCTAAAACAATCCAATGCACAACATGAGCTATTTCAGAAATCCTTGTTCCAATGCTGGAAAAACACAAGTTCTAAATGTCCAATATTGATCTGCTATCTGGCATGGGGTCAAAGAAAGCCAAGCCCATGAAGCTACCCTTCCCTTGCCCCCCAAACTGAGCAAACTAGAGTCCAGGAGTTCCTGTGAAATTCTGCTACTGAAGGGAGTTTTCCCTTGTAAGTTAAAGGGGATATTTTGATTACAGACGATTTTTCAATTTTTCTGTATTTTATAAATTTCCCTACACCTAAAAAAACCCCACCCATGATTGTATTTTGCATAGAAATACCTTGGTCACATTTTAACAGGTTACTAAAAATGTCATCTTCTACTCATGAAACAGGCACTCACCTCTGTGCCACTCTGGTTTACTCCAGTGGAGAACAGTGAAGTGCTGGATTAACCAAGTCAAAAATGGTTAATTCCAAGTGTTGCAATTCCCCCCCCCCCAACTCTGTTTTTCTACCTTGCATATTTGAAAGAAATAGGGCAACAGATTAACAGAAAGGTCTTAAACAGGATTACTGGCAAATTAGCAAATTTACTCAATGAAATGTCCCACATCCACAGCCTGGACTACTGGTCTTCCGGACAACCTGCTCAATGCTGTTGTGTTATCTCAGCTTCAACTCTAAGATTAGTAGTTCCCTCTCATCCTCCTTTCCCATCAGTTTAGATCCTACTAAAGCAAAAAGTTCTTGACAGGAAGCTCACAACTTACAGAAACAGGTCACCAAAGAAGCAATTTCTTCCACAAGTACAAACTCCCATAGGAGTGCAGTGATTTTTATTGAGCTCTGAAATGATCAGTTGCAAAGCACAGCAATAAAATCCAGAACTGGAACATTTAGTAACAGCCTGAAATGTAGAATTGATTTTTATTGTCATAAGGGTTTGACATGCAGTTTTTACAGGACACTTAAAGCTTTAAAATTCCCTTTTAATCAGTGTAATTGCCTATTCCTTCCCCAATACACACTTATGTTCTAAATTGCAGTGACTTCCTGATTTCTGAGAAGTAAGGCACTACAGTGTCCTTCCAAAGTAGCTACAGATTACCATAGCAGACGCTTCCCTCTGAGATCTGAAGGTCAGGACTGGCCACAGAAAAAAATGCAACTCGTAACTGAAGATGTATAGCCAGTGACAAATAACTAAGTACAATCGCTATCAAAACAGCCATTCTAGGTCATCTACCTTCAGACTTGAGAGGAAGCCTTCAGTGCACAGAGTAGAAGTAAAAGTGTTCATCCTTTCACATAGGGAAACTGCTCTATTTTGGAAAAAATTATTAAAGCTGCCATGTTCAAGCTAGGGGACAGATTGTAACCAGTCTTCAACAACTGGTATGTTCTTATGGCTCAGGACAAGGCACTGGATGAAGACCTCTACATTTATAATTTTGGAATAGGAGTTGCAGCCACTGCAATGCTTTCAATTGCACATTCATCAGTGCCACGGCGGATTCTGAAGTAACCATCTTCTCCCCATGAGGTGCCCCAGCTGTTCTTCACAATCCAGAATTTTTCACCACTTTCTGGGTCTGTACCATAGCCCACCAGCAAGACAGCGTGATTGGTCAATTCAAAAGGATTTAAGTCATCCTGCAGCCCAGTGTGATGGTAGATCCCCTCTTTATAAACCATGAAATCATTATAAACCTCAAAGGCAACAGTCATTGGCCCATGCTGAACAAGCTCAAGTTTCATCAGGGCTTCATTGCAGCCTCCATAGAAACCACCAACATAATGGTACTCTGAAGTGTAGTAGTGGTAACAGCTGCGCTTGAAAAGGCATGGAGAATCTTGGGCTGTATAAGGGAAGCAGTCCTCTTCCACCACACCAAAGTCTTGGACATACTTTCCAGCAATGAGATATGGGAAGCCACCATCGCAACCTGAACAAAAAAAATATGTGCTTATTCCCTTGGAGAGTAATTTGAGGTAGGAACCTCTCCTACTTATATCTTTTGGAACACTTTCAGATACAGTATAGAACACAGGCTGCAGAGACCCAGACAATCCTTATATTCTAGTTAGCTACAGCTAGCTTTCTCTAAAACACAAGGCAAAATTCTCATCTGTGGGAACTATACCGGGAACTAATACATGGACCCCTTTCTCATCCAGTTGCTCCTGACAATCCCCATCAGAAAGACCAAGTATCTACATGCAGTACAAACACCTGCCTAAGATGCATATAGTTCTCTAGAAAGCTTGAATCATTGTTTTTGCTCATCTCACCCTCCCTCAAAATCTGCTACTGAGACAAGTTCCATTCTTTCTAGGTATGCATTGCAATTTAGCTACATTTTGAGCTCTACTCCTTACATGTTTCCCCATATCACAGATTGATCTACTAAAATCCAGTACCATCCTGAGCATGAGGCCACCTACTCCTGATTCAATACCATCAATACAATGAGGTGGACTGATAACTCTAGAATTTTTTCCTGCAATCTTTAAAAAATAAAGAAGTACTATAAAGTATAGCCTGCCAAATAATTTATAAAAAACTAAATTATGTGTGATGGGGAAGGCATAGAAGTTTTTAATATATAGTCTCCATCCGCAGTATTATCATTATTTGAAAGTTATCTTTGTATATACCAGCACACTTACCCTGGGAATACTGGCTGCAAGACACAACCTGCTGGGGACTGAAAATCGGTTTCTGAGTATTGTTTGTGAGGATACGTATTCTTGCTTCCAGCATGCCCATGGAGGAAAACGCGTAACAGCTGCCACAGGAGCCTAAGAAGGGGAGAAAAAGGAACCATGAAGAGCAGTCAGTAACATAAGGCTAGTCACCTACAATTGGGTACAACTAATTCCTAGAGTCCACTGAGTCAAAACCTACCAGATGTGATTAGAAGTTGAACACTGATGGAACAAAAAACTTTAAATCTACATTTAGCTTTTAAGTACACAATTTAAAAACCGCTTCTAACTTCTGAGGGAACACTGAATTTATTCAAGAATAGGAAGCGATATACTGCTTTTCAGTGGTTTTCATTAGTACCACTTAAGAGCTATTCTTTCAGAATGAACCTACAGGGATGGCATTAGCAGGGCTGAGAAGGCTCAATCTACTGCCTCAGACTATAACCCTTCATGGAGCACCTATGCTAAGGGGCAATGAATTATTTGAAGTGAATGCTGACAATATTGATCTTATTTCAATCTACCAATGGACTTAGTCCTCTAATTTCCAGCTGAAAAAATATTCCACCTTTCCAGCTATGCCTAAAATAACTGACTTTGGAGAAACTAGTGGTATTAACCGCAAGTTTAATATAGTGGATTCATCCCAGCTCCCCTGGCTTCCCAAGGGCATGTAATTGCAGACTGGCTTTTCAGAGGCACCTTAATTTCCATTTAGTTTCCTGTCAGAGAGTTAAGTCTCCTTACTTTTGCATCAAAATTTAGCATTGCTTCTAGCTTTAGGCCTCTTCACTCCCTAGGACCCTCCTTTCACATATTAAAAACATTTGAAAGTGGAATGACAAGCATCACAGGGAAGAGCAATTACTTGGATGAGGTCCTATTTTATCTACTGATTGTCACCAAGGCGTATGATTTCCTTTTGTTTCCTGACAGTGGGAAAGTCAAATATTGCAGAGCTATGAAAACGAGGGAGGCTTGAGGAGCAAAACAAAACACTTTCTCTTGAACTGTGTAGGTGTATAAAAGCAGAGTTATTACAAAAGGCAAGATTTTCTGAAATTGCACCTTCACTCAGTTAGATGTATCGCAGAAGAGAAGGGGCAAAATCAGTCCGACCATGAACACTCCTCACCCAGCAGGGCAAAGTGAAGCAGTGCAAGATGCCTCCCACTCATTGTACAGTCACAGTATCTGAGACAGGCAACACTGAACACTTTGTTGCATCTTGTGTGCAAAAATGTAAAAAAGTACAATTCACACAGCCTTTTTAGTCTGAAGTCTGTTGGAGTGGCTATTAAATTTCTCTCCTGCTATCCCAGTGGCATTTATGAAGCCTGTAGAGTGATCTCTTTTGGATGTTTCTTTTTGGGGTTTTTTGTGTTTGTGTTTTGGTTTTGTTTTTTGGGTTTTTTTTAAGCCTGAAAGTTAAAATTCTAATTTGATGAAGCAGAATGCATATTCCCGAGACATTTAACAAACTCAGCATGGACTCTCAGATTACAGGAAGAGTGTAGGAAGCTTTATTATTGGAAACAACAGACCAGTTCTCATTTAGATGAACTTTGAAGCAACACACTGGAGAAAGGGGAAGTTTGGAATTGAATGCTCAGTTGTCTAGAAGGCAAAAGAGCCCTTGGGATATTCACAGTTCACTCCAGGAGAAAGTAGAGGACTTACACCTACACAGAACTATATAATTTCCTGTTGCCATCTTCCAGTGATGGCATGTATCAGCTTGCAAGCTAGAACTCCCACAAGCCTTCCTATGCTTCTTCTGCTACCAGGAGCCCAGCTGGCAGAAGAACTAAGCCATAAATGAGGGATAAGTGATTTAAGTAATTTCTTGCCCACCATGCTAATGTTATATTCCCTTGCCCCTAAAGCTGTAACCAGGTAACTACCAGTAGATGCATGTTTATTCAAAAATGGTTGGGACACATTAACTGAGTCCACTCCTGGCTTCCATTATGTAACCATCTAATTCAGTTCCCTCACACCACAGTGCTATAAAAACACTCCCTATAGAACAGACATATATATACCAGTACAGTATCCTTTTAATTTTACCTTAAGCTAAATAATTCCTTATTACAGGGCAAAGGAAAAAAATTAGTTTCTACCAGTATTCTATAATTATCAGTGTTCACAATTTTCATAGCAACTAATGCCTCCTCTTGCAACTAACCATTGAAGTAACTCCTAAATTTATCAGGGTGGCAAGATTTGGAGGCAATATAAACAATTTTCATGGGCTTGCTCATAATTCACCATCAGCAGGAATTAGGGAAAGAGTTAGATGCACATCAGTTTGGTGTATGTACAGAAAACCATGGCTGAGACTGACTGGACAAAACTTGACAGCTGTCTTTACACAGGGTTCTGTGGCAATTGGCTTTCACTCCCAGAAGTTACACTGCTGTCTGGATAAGCCAGTACCACCGCTTGTTTTGGCACTGTCTTGCTAGCCAGGATTCCACCCAGTTTCCACAGGTAAATTTCATAGTAACAGTGCAATCTGTCAACTGCAAGACACTAAACAAGACCTTCTTGCCAACAGCAAATTACAAAGTATATCAAAAGAGCACTAGAGCATTGCATCCAGAGATTTTATTTATTTTTACCTTGATTCCGAATAGGGCTGACATAATTGACACCATTCACATTTCTCCAGTCCCAGGATTCTGGCAAGCTTGAAACTTTTTTGAGTAACTCAGGTGTTAGAGGTGCAGGCTTTGGTCTAAAGAGGAAAAAATGCTTTTGAGAAACATACCACACTCTAGACAAGGGAACAATTACGTAACTCTCTGTTTTCATCTTTCAGGCTATGCAATTTGAAATAGTCTCCATCTAAACTGAGTGGGTGTCAATCTGAAGGGATTAGTTTCAGCAGGATGCAAGACCTACTCTAAATGCTCCCTGAGGGAACTATATTATGAACTATCCACTGCTGAGGAAAACACATTCAGTACAGGTGTGCAGCTGCAGTGCCAGCTGCACATTGAGCTCTGGGTGGCAAAAGCCTCGGGCAAGAGGCTCTGAACTGTCGATCCTTTGAACAACAAAGGGCACAGGGACGGGTGGCCCATCCAGGTAACCAGACACTCAGAGACAGGGCAGGAGTCCATGACTGCAGACTTTCACCACTTAGACTGTGAGTGGATAAAAGCCCCGAGTTTCCTTTGTTCCAGGCCCCTCCTCAGAAGCACCGGCTCGAGCTGTTATTTTGTTATTTAGTTACTGCACCAAGATTAAATTATTTTAATGATCGGGACTCTGTTATGGGAAATCTGGGGTCAAGCCAGTATGGAAACCTCGTCTGACTGTGTGAGTGTGGGCTGTGCAGTTTTAAAGGGGCCTCCGTCTCAGCTGAAGGTGGTGTGAGTGGGACTGCTGAAGTGGCTCCTAGATGGTCAAACAGGGATGTTTCCTTTACATCCACAAACTGCTGAAGTCAAATACTTTTGTACTAATTTGAAGTGCTGAGGTAACTCTCAGAGACTGTAGGAACACAGTTCTGCTACAGCTATTTTACACCGCTGCCATCACGAAGTATGTAGAGTATCTGACTGCAGAATGCACCTTGCCTTGGCACCATGCGCTGACAGCAACTACAGACTGTTTAACCTCAGACAGACATGGCTTACATAAACACTTCACTAGCTGCAGAACCACTTGCCTCAGGAACTTCCCTGGAGAAAGTTTTAACTGTGACTACTGAAGAAGTACTGAATGTTAGTTTCCAGCTTCCCGCATTCAGCTTTGACATAATCGGATGCTTGTCCTTAGGTGCCACCCACAGATAACAGACACTGGAATTTGTTCTGAAGGCAGGAGAGGGCTAACCAAATAGTGTCATGGCACTGTATAGGTGCAACAGGTTACTGTTACCAAATAGGCTACTGTACTTAGATGATCTACAAGTTCTGTCTATATGAGAAACCATAATAATCTGCATAATACTCTCACAAAAATCAGCAGGTTTTTTGTATAGCAGGACCTTCTACAAACATATAATTGCCACAGTTTGAAAGAGAAGTAGAAAAAGCAAAAAAACAAAGAAGGTGTAAAGCTGTAAAGAAGGTAATCTTTAGATCAAAGAACTATAGTTCTCAAATTAGTGTAGAGAATAATGTACCCATCCCCATTATCACTCTCTGCTAAGTGATCTGCAAGACCCTGAAGGCGTTCTCGGGGCTACTTTCATGAGTCTTCACTGAGACACTACTCCTATTAGAGCATTCTTGTTGAAGGCATGGCAAATTATCAAAGTAATGTGGGAATTTCCTCAGAAATCTTTATGTTTAATAGCAGAATGCAGTTTACTGCTTTTTAATTGCAGTGATGAGCTAGCAGAACCAGGACAAAGCACAAACAGAAACTCCTGACTATGGCAAGCAGCTGATGAGCAGACACAAGAGTGATGTGACAGTTGAGACTGTCCCCACTTCTTCCCTGCATATATGAATTCAGCAGCAAGTTACTGGGCAAGATTAAAGGGTAGGTGACCCTTTTTGTATAACTGCTTGAGACAACAGATGCTCAAAATAATCATTCATATGAAAAATGTGTTGGCACCCCATGACTATGACCTGGAAGGCCTTGAAACTTGATTAAACATCTGATCTACAAGCCAAAATATAGCTAGGAAGCAGGACAAATACAAGCAGACTCTTGGCAGCAGTGGGGTTTATGGCAAAACAAAAGGTCTTCCTACCTTGAAGCTCTGGAATAGAGACCCCCAGCTCTTCTAGTTAGTTCTTCCAGGGCAAAATGCTCATACTCCTTGTATCTTGCTGCTCTCCATGACTTCTGGTGAGCATTGATAGCATTTACGAAGTCAAAGTTGTGCACGTAACGCCTGCTTGAAAGTCTGCAAACAAAAGCAACCAAATAAAACAGTAAGAAAATGACTGGGATTCAAAATTAAAGGTGTTCTCTAAACTCAGGATGTAAAAGACTAACTCTGGAAGTGCCTTGTGGTAGGTACTGACAAAGAAACATGGAAATACTGAATCAAGGCAAGGTTTCTAAATTTGAGACTGACTTAAGACTGAGACATAATCATCTTCCTTAGAAATGCCAATTTTGTAACCGGGCTTCACCATAGACTGAAGGAGAAACTGTGATTCAACAGGCACACACTCCTCAGTTTTTGTGCATTCAGGTTTATTTCCAACATTGTAATTAGTATTAACTTTGCCCTCAGTAATGAAATTGGTTTTTATGGTTTTAGCTAAAACCCAAAGCACAGCTATTAAACATTTTATACCAGTAAAATGTTACTTATCTGTTGCTTACCTTCCCCCAGGCTTCTGGAGAGGCAGCTCATTTATGTGAACATCTGAGGGAGATGAAGAAATCTTCTGTCCGATGAAACACGCCCAGTTGTGGCCAAGTACGTCATGTACCCATCCCGGTAGAGTCTCATTACAGTAGCTGGTTACATTCAGGCCTTCCTTTTTGTACTGCAAAGTGAAAAAGTTACGCTTGTGTTGAGCAGATGCATTTGTTAGCACAGCACTAGTTCCCCACCCACTCAGCTGCTTCTGTCTGTGTTTCAGAGGAAGTGGCCAAACATACTCCAGAGGTGAAGCAGACAAAAGAAACTCATACTTAATAAATTGCTGCAGAAGACAATCAGGCTGTGACTTGCACATCAAAGCATGCCTTAATATCAGTAACAACTAACAGGTGCTAACTGTTTGGGTTCAACAGCTACTTTCTATGCAAGATGGAAAAGCCCTCTTAGTACCTGACCTTTTCTTCAAGGCCCTAAGGTTTCCTTCGCCTAATATGTGACTAACTCTCCTAACTCTGGCCTGCTACAAAAGTTTGAAAAACTGAGACTCAAACACAGGGAAGATAGCAAGTTTCTAATCCAGTAATCTCTCATGGACACATGTACTATTTTTATATATTTATGTATAATTTTTGTGCTATTTTTGTTTTACAAGTCAGAATCAAAGGTGAGACTTCCTGCAACTGCTTTAAGTTTGAACTTTGATGGTAGAACAAGAAAAATTTCACATGAGCTATCAAACTGAGACAATATGAAATTATGATCTACTGAGAGCAACCAATTTAAAGTTGGTAGTGAGAAGAGCATTATTAAGGCCTCAAGTTCTAATACTTTCCTGTTCAGCCACACAAGTCTTCATTTTACTACTGAAGGGGAGTAATAATTTTATATATTCAGTTAATTGTGTCTTCACACAACAGTTAGCACTAACACTTTATGCAACTGAGCTCTTGCCTTGCTCTGTTCATCCTCTCTTACTGTGCAAGACTGCAGTATAGGAAGAAACTACACTTGGCCAAATACCAAGGGCAAGATCCAGAGATGACTTGAGAAACACCCTCTACACAACAGGAGTGCTAGAAATCTAGACATGCAATTTTACATCTCTAATTTACTGACAGATCACATTATTTGGCTCTACACAACAGCATTAAATTAATACCTGTCTTTTCTATCTAAAAGCTACCACAGACTATAACAAGACCAAGTACAAGTACTCTCAATAAGCACAGGTCTTCAATCTAAATACTTGAAGACTGTTAGAGGAACAGGCCTGCTTCCTGCAACTATTAGATATAGATCCTACCTAGCACAGAGTTATACTAAATTAAAATAATTAATTAAATTAAAACAGATTTGGGACTTATCTTCATGGAAAAAAGGGCAATGAGTTATCTGCTAACTAACAAATGAAAGCAACACAATGTCTTTTTCTTGTTTTTGTTTTTGTCTCCTAAAAATCCCTCTTCTTTTCCAAGAGATTAAATTAATTGCTTTTTTAAAGATATAAACAGATAACCAGAACAACATTCAAAACTTCTGTGCAACTTATCTTTCAAGAAAGTGAATTTAGCAAGTTTCTTACATTGTTCTTTCCGTTCACACATATCAGCGAAACTAGGAAGGGAGTGAGGGGACAGTTAGTAGCAATGCTTCAAGACACAAAAGCCAATTTCAGACAGTCTGTGTAGAAGTCTAGAATTAGGCAATTCAAATCCTCTGTTGCTACCTTTTTGTAGACTAGCAGATTATAAACTACTATTGAACTGACTTCAAAAAGGGGACATGGAGACTTTGAGACCACAGCACATCAAAAGATTCTCGATAAAGAGAATTTCAACTCCAAGAAGCATTATCAGCTAGGAAATGAAAATATACCCGATAAGGTCCCAATTTGCTTTTCTCACCTCTGACTTTTGATTGAGAGCCAGTGACACAGAGAGGTGACAGAGAAACCTTTAAAAAAACTCCAGGATTTATGCTTAATTTCTACAAGTCAGGTAACTCCCCAATGAGCTGCATGTTAGAAGGACTAAAATGGAGTAGCATCACCATAGGTACCATGATAACGATACGCATTGCTTACTACTAGAAGGTACACCACCAAATCAGTAAATCCTTGCTAAAACCCCAGGCAGCATTTGTTATTGCTACCAGTAAAGGGCTGAGAGATTAGATCTAGCAAATCTAACTGTACCAGTTTTAGAGGACCAACTATGAGCATGCCGGCTCAACTAACAATCATACAAGGACATGGCACCATTGCGTGAACAACTCAGGTGGATGTGAATTGTAACATCAGACCCAAAGGAAGTTGCCAGCACAGCACCCAAAATATCTGCAGAACCCACCCCATAAGAGCATCCTTCATGGGGGACAACACCCACACAGCTGTTACCACCAGCAACTGATGGACAACTGCTGAATACATTTTCTCTGCAGACTTAAGATGATGGTTTTCATTTCCAAGTTAATAAAGACCACTGTAGCCATGCCACATGATAACTTCATCAGCCAGTGCTCACATCTGCAGCAGTAAGTAAACTCCATCCAGCGATCTGACCAGTCTAGGATAATTCCTGTAAAAAGGCACCCAAACTATATTCAACAGTTCCAATTCTGAGGTTTAAGCTTTAATTCTATTTCAAATCCAAATTTTTCTCAAACCTGACAACTCATGTGGCTTTGCCTAATGCCAGAATTTAGCCAAGCCATTCCAACATTAAACTTAAAAGGCTTCACATAGCTAAATTTCAAAGCTTGCTGTTTATTTGTCTGAACCCCAGGTAAGCTTTTTGGTGCAGTATACTTTTAATAACATCTTTTCTGTGTTGGTCATCACATTATAATCTATCTTCATATTCAATTCTAGTCCTGGTAAAAAACCATAATTGTTTAAAGCTTTCTTTAAATCTTTCATCTCACTAAGAGGAAAGCAAGAAAGGATGGAGACCTTATTGGACACATTATTTTAACAGGGATCCAGCAGTGCTACATACACAGGCTGTCAACTCATCCTCTTTTACATTTATTGTTCTCAACTTAAGCAATGTTTGGGAAAGAAGTCAACTTAAATTCCAGAAGGCAGGACTACCCTATACATTAAGTACTTAGACGACCGGGCAATCATCAACAAGAGAAAGTGCCAGATTCTGTACCTGGGATGGAGCAACCCTGGCTGTTCGTACAGACTGGGGGAAGAGATGCTGAAAAGCAGTGCCATGGAAAGGGACCTGGAGGTCCTGCTTGATGGCAAGTTGAATATGAGTCAGCAGTGCTCTGGCAGCCAGAAGGAGGGCCAACCTGATGCCAGGGGGGCATCAGGCAAAGCATCACGAGCCAGCCAGGCAAAGCATCACGAGCCAGCCAAGGGAGGGGATTGTCCTGCTCTGCTCTGCGGCGGCCCCACTTTGAATATTGTGGGCAGTTTTGGGCACCACAATAGAAGAAAGATATTAAGCTATTAGAGACCGTCCAAAGGAGGGCAATGAAGATGGTGAAGGGCCTTGAGGAGAAGCCATATGAAGAGGGGGAGGTCACTTGGTCTGTTCAGCCTGGATAAGAGGAGACTGAGGGGACACCTCAGTGCAGTTACAACTTTCTTGTGAGGGGAACAGAAGGGGCAGGCACTGATCTCTTCTCCGTGGTGACCAGTGACAGGACCTGAGGGAATGGCCTGAAGTTGTGTCAGGGGAGGGTTAGGTTGGATATTAGAAAAAGGTTCTTCTCCCAAAGGTGGCTGAGTGGTCACAGCACCAAGCCTGACAGAGCTCAAGAAACATTTGGACAATACTCTCAGGCACATGGTGTGACTATGGTGGATGGTTCTTGAAGCGTTAAGAGCTGGAGTTGATACTTCTTGTGAGTCCCTTCCAACTCAGCATATTCTGTGATTCTGTGATTAAATCCGGTAGAAAGACTTATCACTCATTTGTTACCAAATTTACAAGAGTGCCTATGCATTTTAATACAGGAAGCACATGTTGAATTACAACAGGGTAGCAGACTTGCAGATGCCCAATTGTACAAAAATACAGAAGATGTTAGCAGAACAAACTACTGCATCTTTCTACCCGCTATAAAATGCAAGCAAGTATCAACTACAGGTGCATTTTCTTTACTCTAGGGAACATTCTGGAATTCTGAGATTTGTGCTTTCAGATATACACTTTAGGGAAGCAGCAGTTAGACACTGCCAGTTAAGTAAGCACAACTAAGATAGGTTAAAATTTGACTTTCAAGTGATTTGCAGGATCACTAAAAAGCATTAGCAGCTCTAACATTTCTACTTTAGCAACATGAATTAAAAATGAAATTTTTTTTCATATCCTCAAATTGTAAATATTAACTTCTGTCACATATCTAGGCTGGTTTATTTCAGAACAGCAATCCTTGATTTTAACCAAATTTGGGAGCATTGGGAAGAGATAAAAGGATGTGACAAAGATGTCATCAAGTCAGTCTGGAAAAGATTAGTAACTTGAGTGGTGGAATATTCTATAATCTATTTCCTTCTTTTTGCTGAAGTAGTTCTAATGTTTCAAAATGTAAAAATGCCAGACTTCTGATTTTTGCTAAAGGACACCTCAGAAGTCAGAAGTAGTATCATTTACCTTAAGGCACAAACAGCGAGAATCTTACAATACTGTCTCTCTCAAAGTGGTAGCCTTAGAAATAAATAAATACCTCAAAGTTATAAAATAATTGAAACTAGTTGGCCTCAACTTTTCTTTCAGGCTCACTCCATCTTATGCTGTTCTATTTCTTTCACCATCCCTCCAGGGGGAAGGGGGGAACAAAACTTTAAAACCTTATATATTGCATATCCCTAATGAATCCTTGTATCATCCAGCAGAAGCTTCTGCCAAGAGTCAATATGCTAAATTCACATCCAAGTTCAGTGTAGAGATGTTTCAGCAGCACACATTAAACAAGAGCATTTCGTATTTCTATTTCATATGTAATGCAATATTTACTGGATTAAAAGTAAACAGATATGCACAACTAAGTATGTCACAAGGTCAAACAGCTCATAAGGAACCACTTCCTCCTTCCAAGTCCCCACTGATGGCTGTGAAGTAAAAGTTTGCCCAAAATTGCATGTTGTTGACCAATAACACGACGGAGTTATCTGCAGCAAAAAATGCATTTACTAAATGTTGTGGTATTTCCTCATGCTTCTCAACCATTATACATGCATTTTGGTAATACACTGTTTCCTTCATAGCAGCAAAACTACTAAGAGTAACTGAATTTGGGTCTAATCCTCTCAATAATGTTTAAGGAAAGAAGTCTTTAAATTAAAGCTATCTTGCTGAGGGATTCCCTGCTACTGAACAATGAGCCAAACAAGCTTGCCATTTCTCAATACCAAAGGGAACTGTAAAACTAACAATTAATCCATTTGCCCACAAAAGGCTAGGACACATTCCTGACCATGAAATGCAAGATATTGTGTCCTGCTGCTGCTCAGGTGTATATTTGATTGGCCTTGTTTTAAGGAACAAAGTGAATCAGATGACCACCAGAAGTTCCTTTCAGGCTAAATTATTCTGTAAGTTTTGATATATTGTTTTAAGAGTACTCTTGCAAAACAATGCAATACACAAAATCAACACTTATCATTAGTTGACTTAGTGCTCGTGTTGCAGGATGCATTTCACAAGGTACAAGACGTCAAGCAGCAGAGCCTTCACTGACTCTCAGCTGCCTTCAAGTTGGCACCTAACAGATTCATTTACATTCCAGAGCTGGCCACACTGTTTCTGTGATTAAATTCCTCACATACAAGAATTAGTTTAATAATCAGCACCTGTTTCACTACTCAGCCTACTGGCTTGTAAAACCACTCCGTATTTCAGTGTAAAGTATCAGCCTAAGGATTCCCAGTCTGCTAGTTCAACTATATTCTCCTCCTGAGTTCAACGATGACTGCTGAATTCTACCTGTCAGACATGACACCTCAAGCCTGAGCTCATGGAACTACTACAGCAGAGAGTGTTCCCCTGTCCACACAGAGGCAGCAATCCATGCTACATCTGAGGCAGGCAGCATCCTTGCCTGAGAAGTTTCAGAGCAATTCTGCCCTGTTAGATTATCTTTCAGTGTCTGTTCAGCTTTTGCTGTTATCACCTGCCACACCTATGACAAGTGCACACCACAGCAATTTAGTTTCACTGTCTTATACAGATGGGAACATCAATCAGGTATTTCTCACACTTTGCTTTTGTTCACGTGTAAGACCCTGTCTTATTTGAAAAACTGCATTCTTATTTTAAAAATTTACAGTTGCAAGAGTGCACTAGTCTTGACAGTTCATTTTATTTCTAGCAACTGGTATAGTGCTGTATTTTTGATTTGTGAAGAAAACAGTGTTGATAATCCAGGGATGTTTCAGTTACTGCTGAACAGTCCTTACAGCATCAAGGCCTCATCTGCTCCTCAGACAGCCCTGACGGCAAGTAAGCTGGGGGTGCACAAGAAATTGGGAGGGGACACAGCCCGGACAGCTGACCTCAACTGACCAAAGAGATATTCCATGAAATACAGTATCATGCACAGAAATGAAAGCTGAGGAAAGAAGGAGAAAAGAGGGACATTCAAAATCATGATGTCTGCCTTCTTGTGTAACACTCATGCATGATGAATTTCCACTACATGGCAATTGCTAAACACCTGTTACTGGTGGCAAGTAGTGAATGGATTCCTTATTTTACTTTGCTTGCATATACAGCTTTTGCTTTACCCATTAAAGTATATCCCACTGAAGGGGAATAAGCTGAATCATGCTTTGCTGCATACTAGGGTAACCCCTACCTACAGACTGGGGTTGACCTACAAGCATGAACAGGTAAACAACTTCCCCATTAGCAGTAACAGCTCAAATCTATACAGAGGACACTGCAAAGAAGGTGCCTTATACATCATTTGGAGCCTTATACATCGTTGCTCTTCAGTAAGGACTACGATTCTCCTGGAAGAGTGGATTATGACTTTTGCTAACATATGAAGACATTGACTTCAAAATAGCTGCTGTAAAATAAGCCATCTATGATGGCACCCAGAAAGACAATGTAAAGCAAAAGTAATTTCGTCATTCCCCTTCTACTAGTGAAGGTTCAGCGATTTTTTTGCTTGGACAAGGCCTAGGTGCTTACTGTCAACTCATCTGAAGACAGATGCAAGATCACGCTTCCAGGAACAACCAAGAAAGATGTTCACTGTTCCTGCCCAGGGCTGCATTCACCAACTGAACAGTCCTGCTGCACAATATATCTGCATCCCAGGTACTAAAGCCATCCTGCAGAGATTACTTCAAACCACCCTTCAGATTCACAATGCCACTCCCCAGGACAGCAGCAGAGCACTCCTTTACCAAGAGAGTTTCCTCCTGTCTACCCTGTGCCTACTATCACTGTTTTCAGCTTGATCTGAAGTCATTAACAGGGACAGGAGATAACAGTATTAGTCCAAAAGAATAATTACAGGCAGCATAAAGGTTCATTAGGTATTAAAGCAGCATTCTGAAACAAAATTTAAAGAATTCTATAAATCCTTCAGCAAGGAGAACAGAAGGTTCTAAAGCTTTCATGCATTTGAGAACATCCTTAAGGCAAGATAAAAGCAATGGTGTTTGCTATTTCACTTGGGCCCACAGTGTCAAGAAAACAAACAAACAAAAAATTCCAGGCTACCAGGAGAGTTCTCCATGAAGGCCTATAATTGCTTTAAGCATGAACAGAAGGGAAAGCATCAGCATTCATAATTTTCTTTCAGATAATGCCCAGTGTGGAACATAAATACCTGTTCCCTCCCTCTGCTCCCTAACCAGTCACTGATAATTGCTTCCTTATATTAAAAAAAAAAAAGAAAATCCTTTATCTGGTAATCTAGGCAAACCTTAGAGCCAAAGATAATCAAGTGTCCCAAAAGACCACCCTGTGGCTCTCAGGGACTGAAGAGAAGCCTAACTATAGGCCATATTGGCAACAGCCAGTGTTGTAGAACACACCAAGTTAACTCACCTTAAAAAATGCAAACCACTTGTAGTCATTTATCACAATTTCAAAACCTTGATTGTAAATCAAAGTGAAGAAACCATAGTTGCCCAGACTATCCTGAGCCACATCTAACTTCTGAAGATTGACAAGCACCTTTTTCTCCACAGGCCCTAAGAGAAATACAAACATTATGGCATGATTATTGCGTGAAAGAGATAAAAATAAAGTACAAAGGATGTTGCAACATTTGTTTTGTTACTACAGATGCTAAAATACCCTTGTTGTGTACAGTCTTCTGCAAAAAAGCATCAAAACACTTGAGGTACCTTCACTTACCTGTCAGTGGGTCTACATGCTAATTTTTCCCACTGCTAGACGGTATTTGCACATTTAATTAGCAGCAGCACAAACCAGCTGTGACTGGGAAACACAGCTTACTTAAACATGACTTTCTACAGAGCTACACAGGTCTCAGATGCCGTGTCACTCGCTCACTGTGGCTGCAGTGACAACTCCTCCTTCCCCTACAACACCTGGGATGAGGCATCACCCATCCCACGCTCCTTCACACCAGTGCTCTAGCACTCACCTCACTGCTGCTGCTGCTGCTGCTGCCACTTGTCTCACCTGGGCAGAAAGGTGACGGCACAGAAAAACGTAAACCCTCCACTGTTTTTAAAATGACACCGGCATAGCACCCCTAGACAGCAAGCTACTTTATGCGCTGAAGGGACGGGGTGTTTCCCCCGCGCTGGCTGCCGGTGTCCTCCCAGGGGTGTCCTCCCGGGTGTCACGCTGCGGGCACTGCGCGGGGCAGGGTGCAGCACGGCCCGGTGGGGCCCACGGCAGCCCCCCCGAGCGCTAACCCAAACAAACAGCAGCGCCCGGACCCGCTTACAGGCAGGAGCCCGCCTCCCCGGGCTCCCCGGGCTCTGCGGGCACGGTGCCCCCACCCCGGCCACAGCCCGCCCTCCGCCCGGGGCCGCGGGCGCCGCGGGGCCCGCCGCGCTCTCACCCACCCGGCTGCGAGCAGTTGCCGTGGCGGCCGCCGGCCCGCCACACGCGGAGCTCCCAGGCGCCCAGCAGGTCGGCGAAGGAGCAATTGGCCGGCGTGTCGGCCAGCGCGGCCCCGGGCAGCGCCGCCAGCAGCGCCAGCACCGCCGCCCACGCCGCCATCGCAGCACCGCAATGGGCCCGGCCCGGCCCGCCGCCGGCTCCTCTGCCCGCCCCGCCCCGCCCCCGGCAGGGGATGGGCCTCCTCCTCCTCCTCCGCCCCACAGCGTGGCCTTTACCGTCCGTGTGCGCGCTCGACGAGGGCATTGGCCTCCCTAAAGGCCAGCCTGCCCCGCAAAGGGCAGCCTCCTCAGCAGAAAGCATCCCCCACCACAAGCGTTGTCCTCTCCTCCTCCCCAAAGGTCATTTGGGGAAGAGCTGGGTATCCACCTCCCCGGATGGCATCCTTCCCCAAAGGGGAAGAGTTGGGTATCCACCTCCCTGGATGGCATCCTTCCCCAAAGGGCATTTGGGGAAGAGCTGGGTATCCACCTGCCCGGATGGCATCCTTCCCCAAAGGGGAAGAGCTGGGTATCCACGTGCCCGGATGGCATCCTTCCCCAAAGGGGAAGAGCTGGGTATCCACCTCCCCGGATGGCATCCTTCCCCCACAGGGTGGCTTCCTGCCCATCCCCGCTGTCCCGCTGCCCAGCCCCGGCACTCGCAGGGGTTCCCCGGGTTCCGCGGTGTCCCCGCAGCTGAGCCCCTCGCTGCTGTGCCCGGTGGGGCCACCTGTTCGCCCTGGGTCTAGCGGCACAAGGTGACTCGGTTTCCGCAGCAGCATCGTCTCACAGCCAGGAAGCCAGGCGGCACCAGTCCTGCTCGGGGTGTAACCCCAGAAACCTGATCCACCTTCGGGACTCCGTGTGCGCCGCAGCAGATAACAAAAAGCACAGAAAATCCCCCTATCCCCCAAATGCGGAAGTTTTAGCGACCTGCAAAATCTTGGTCGTGCAACAGCCAGAGTGTTTGCAGGGTTCAGGTGTTGTCTGGGGCAGAGATGTCTCCAGGGAACCGTGAGCTCCCGAGTGCACGGCTAGGTGCCCAGGGAAGGGCTTCTTTCTCTGCTGTCTCTCCAGATGCGAAATGTGCCTGCTGTCACATCCCCAAAGATACATGTGCAATCAGGAAGTGTTAATGGGCTTGCTAATGAGTAAATATACCCTAATTGAAAAAAAAAAGGGAAAAAAAAAAAGCCCTTTTCCGGGGAATAATAAATACATATAGTATAAAAATGTTGGCTATGAAAGTGATGCACTAGCTTAACTATGGATATAAATTTGAAAAGGATTTTGTTAAACTGGTATAAATCTGCACATAGATACTTGTCACAGATTTCAACGGTGCAGCTTTAAATAACTCTCGAGCTAAACTAGGTTTAAACTATAACTGTCCCTATTTATTTTTGTATTGATTTAAATCAGGAGATTAGGAATTATATCAGTAAATTTTAATTGTTTTAAGTAATACATTATTTTACCACTTTACCTTTATTCTGTCTTCTCAACCTTTCGGGGAAGGATTCTTTTGATAATTTGCTGCTGATTCTTAGAGCAACCAGCTAATGGATGTTTTTACTCAGACTAGCAAAGAGATAAAAGCACATTTTGCTTGTTTTGGGACAGTCTATTAAGGATCCTAAAGTACTGACTTGGTTGGAAAAGCAGACTGTATCTGTCTAACAAAAAATAATGCTTCCTTACAAACCCTGCTGTACTTTCATTAGTGTATCATCATCTGTACTGCTGCTGAAGTTGTTAGCACAGTATAATGAAACTAATTTCAAAAAAATAACTGGGGACTGCCTTTTGCTGTGTTTGTTTTGGAAAGGTGTGAGAATACCAGCATTTTCATGGTCCTGTGTAGGATCTGAAATTAAGTCCTTACAGAGACAGTTGGTGCTGTTCTGCAGATGGCTTTGCAAGAGCCATGTCCTAATTGCATGCTTTTAGAAAGTGAAGAGCTGTACTCAAAGACTTATTTTTCAGAGCATTAAAACATACATGATCATTATCTCACTATAAACTTGGACTTTTTTTTTTTTTTTATTGCAGAGTGCTTAAGCCAGTTTAGCACTATGTACTTCAGTGCATGATTGAACACATCCTGTTTACTTGCAGTGAAACTGCTTCTGGCGGTTTTTAGAAATCAGATAGATAATATGTATTCATTTGTTGCAACTATAAACTTGGGGTTTTTTAAGGTGAAACACTTGTTATATGGAACAACTCAAAAGGTTTCTAGCAATTATGTGAGTTAATTTTGTGAACAGAATGAGCAACTCTTTGCCATGGAGGTAGGGGAAAAGAAACCCTGTTCACTGCAATTGCTGCTGAAGCACCCAAATTGTTGAAGGACATCAGTGGAGTCTATTTTTTTTCCAACAGCACACTGCAAAGTTGGAAATTGTAGTGAAATGTGATTCCATAAGTAAGGCATAGATATCACCTTTTGGTTGGTTTGGCTCGCTTTTGTTCACTGACAACTTATTTTTTTCTGCCAACTTTTTCTGTAAGATGATACACAGAATACTTCTCTGCATAGCCTGTGTGCACACAAATGTAAGTCTCTTGTTCCTGGAAAAACATGTTATAATTTAAATAGTGTTGAATTTGTTCTCCTATTTAGAAACTTAGGAAATTTGGTGAAAACTTCCTGGAAACTATTACTTTGATTATTGTAATGACTATTAAAATAACAGTGATAATTCCATGTTGATCAAGACACTATTAAAACATCCAGATAATGTTCCAGTTAGGGTGGAATAAGAGGAAATGTCAGTGTAATTAAAAGCAACATGAATGTCCTATTGTCTTCAAAACTATAGAGAAACTCGACTTTAAAATCTTCTTTCTTACAGGTATTTAAATGTGTAGAATATTGCAGCATCAAGGAATCAAGAAGGTGTCAGTTGAATGATTTGATCCATTTGAAGTAGCCATGCAGAAAGATATGGGTGAGCTGCTGAAAGTCCATAAACACTGCCCCATAGTATATCCAAACTGTACTGGAAGACATCAGCTGATACTGAATGGATGGCAACATCTTGGAGAGCTCTTCAGCCCTATGAGACATTGAAAGAAGGTGAAGAAGATCAAAAAGTGTTAAGTGACCTTCCCAGAGTTGCCTTCATTGAAAGAAATATCATTTTTCAGAAGCATCATATCTTTTACACCAAAAGATTTTCTGTCTGAGTGCTTGGTACATATGAGCATTTGCATATTCAAAGGGTAAAGGATTTTACAAACCTGAAATAATCCAATATCTACACATCACATAGGTAAGTGCTATTATTTCCACTGTTATGAATGGGCCAGGGGGTGGGGGGGCATAAAAAAGGTCAGAAAAGTTAGATTCATCTAGTGTCCTACAAGCTGATGTTACAATGTGTGGGTCATGTGGGAAATTGGATGGCCATGAAAAGTAGAAATCCTGGTAACAATATAGCTGTATCATGTTGAAATAAAATAAGAAAATCCATTATATTTAAATTTCCAGTCAACTTTCATATAAGCAAACAATTAAAATGATAACTCTTTTCTTTTTCCTGGTGTTTGTTTGTAGTTTGGTGTCCTGCTCTAGCTGATATAATTGTAGGCTGCCAATGCAAAAACCAGTCCCGCTCTGCCTCTTCCTTTCTCTCTCTTCCACCCTGCCCAGCAGGTGCTTTTGTAGCATCAAAGCCAGAGATTAAGCAGTCATAGGAGAGCAAGGAGATCAGGCAAAAAAAAACCTAGCATGTCCGCCCCTCAAAAAAGAATCTCTTTCCATTGCATCAGGTCACTGAACCATGCCCTGAAGCTGTGTCTAGATGGTTCCTGCGTCCTCCTAGGAGCTGAAAGAGGGGTACAGCAGCATCTCTTTCACTACGGTAACACCTGTGGACTCGAACTGCCCTCCATAATAGGGCTAATTCATTTGTGGTCTAACCATTTTCTCCCAGGCTTCTGGCAGGTTTTCTTATTCTGAGATGCAAATCAGCAGTTTGCTAAAAATACTGGTTTTCACAGGGTTCTGCCTATTCCAGGCAAAAAAGGTCATCCATCCACTGCTCTTTTGAGATGTGGTTGATATCCCAGCTTTTGAGGGGTGCTCCGCTGCCCACTGCAAAACCAAATCAGTTTCATGCCATGGAGTTGAGTGTTGCCTCAATCATGGTGATGCAAAGTGTGGTCATAGCACACACAGTCCTCTGTGCACACCCCTGTGTCCCTTCAGGGGAGCCTGAGTCACCCAGAAGGCTTTTACTGGTGCTTGCCCTGCCTGGAGTCCCTCAGGAATTGGTGACAAAGACATATTCAGCATGGTCTGTGGAGCACATGTACTTGGCAGGTAAAAAGGTATTTTCAATGCACCCCAGACTGTTACTGGCTGGTAGGAGCTGGGGAACTGAAGACAGGTGTAAGTCAATCCTGTGCTTTATCAATTGCTAAAGTTCAATGAAACAAGGTAAGCCCCCGCTCAAATACTAGCTGCTCTCTGTTTGTTGCTATGTATTGCTGCCTGTAGGCCATGAGAAACTTTCCAGGGCTGTGTCAGCTATGCTTCTATTTGAGAAAGGATGAAAAAATTAAGGATATTTGCAATTAGAAGTGCTTAATGGCAATCCTTTCTATTATTATAATCTATAACTCAGCTGAAGTCCTGCCTAGTTTTAAAATGAGGCTGCAGAGGGTGAATACACATACGCAGATGTGTGGTGTGACCTCAACGCCAAATGCCAATTAAACTTTTTGTGTACGAAAAAGCCCTATGCTTATGATGAATATTCAGTATTGCTTTTCCACCCTGAATTTTGAAAACAAACACTGGATGATTTTTCTTCTTTTTTTTATTTGCTTTCTTGTGTTTCTTTTCTTGTTACTCCAAGATGCCTGAGGATTATACAACCAATGCATTTTAAAGTGTGTCAGGAGCTTGTCAGTCTGTAGCACTTTTTCTGAAATGCTGCCAACCCAAAACCTTCCATTTTTCAATCAAACCTGAAGGTTGGCAGGAAAAAAAAACAGTCATGTCTTCTCCCAGAAAACTTTCTGTAATTGCCTTCCTGTTTATTGCTAACTTAATTTTCTAATTTTTTTTTTTTAATCCTTTGTTACCAGGGCCACAAAAAAATGGAGTCTGTCTTGGAGTCTTTCTCTTTTCACCTTGTTTTACATATGAGCTTAAAAAGCTTTTTATCTCAGGCAGTTCCTTAGCCTCTTTTGAGACACAGATGCAATCAGACTTCAATCCAAATTGCAGGTTTTGCAAATGCACTTTGCTTGTCTTCATTTACAGGAGATAAAGGAGTTTATCATCAGCTCTACCGTTCACTCTCTGCCTCCAGGCAATTATGAAATGCAGGACATGCCATTGCTGGCAATTACTGCACTGGAGGAGGTGACACCAGAGACAAAGATGTGTAACCTGAAACCAAGTGACTGCTGGCATAGCAGCAGATGGGAACATACTGACTGGGCCAAAATTCAGTTTGAAATCAGAAGGCAGCTCCTAACCTATAAAACTGCTGGGTTATTTATCCCAAAGAAGGGGGTAAAACTATGAGTGCCCTGTTATAGGAGGATTACAGGAAGCCTGTTTGCCACAGCTCAGACTGAGCTCTGTGACACAGAGACACATCTCCAGGCTTAGAGTTCTGCAAGTAGACATGTATATAGAACATATGAAGAGTTAAGTATTCTAATTTAGACTCCTGTTTTGAATTACCCTGTGAAAGAGGTTTTCCCACACTGGGAACCTAAAGAACCACACTAACTTATGCTACCAGGTTTAAAATAGCTTATTTTCTGAAGGATACTAAACTAAGAAAATAACACTAGGCTGTTTATTTCTTTTGTTCATTAGCTGATAATTTTTTTTTTCCTTAAAGAGACCAGAGTTTCTCTTCAGGGAAATTCTTAAGTGAGTTAGTGTTGGTTTTAATAGAATAAATTGAGTGTCAGAAGCTGCTGCCTCCATTTCCAATCTATAAAGCCACTGAGTTAGCTGTATTGAGTCTATCTTGTCTTTAAACATGAAGCTTTTGGCTACAAATACATTTGAGAAACTTGCAGAAAGCCATTCAGTGCATATTCATTCATTTTTTCTTACAAAAAAAGGAAACAGTCCTGTAATTTCTAAATATATTTTCTAAAACATCAACAAAAATGTTATGTCCAAGATGATTATGAGGAATTTACACCTATTTTGAGATGCCTTAATACATGCCAATGCTCTGAAATTTTGTCACAGCAGTCTTTGGAACATCAGCACACACAAAATTTTTGACAATCACAGTACACAAGGTTTTGGACATCATTCATATGAATAGGGGTGTTTTGACTTATATAAATGCAAAATTACAAGAATGAGTTGATTTGTGATGGCCTCAATTGGCACACCTGCATTGCATGGTGTGACAGGAGTCAAAGGTGATTTCCTCTGAAGTCATCATAAACACAAAATATAGCACACAAGCACAAAAAGCCTGTCTGTTAAAATCAACAGTGTTAATTAGTCAGGGAAGGAGGAGGGAACAGTGGAGCAGGGGAGCCTCCAAATTCGAGCCTCTTTTCCAAATCACGTCAAGTGTGAGCCATTTCATGAGGTGGAAGTGGTACCATGTCAAGAGCAGGTGGATATGCTGTGAACCTTTACTTATCTGTAGCGCAGAAGATATGTATTAGTCACCACAAAACAGATGTACCACCCACGCTGAAATAGACCTCTGACTTTTTTTATTCACCCTTCAAAAAAAAAAAAAAAAAAAAGAAAGAAAAAATGATGGATTTTGCACATCATTTTCTGGCAGCAGTTGTGTTACTTGTCACAACATCATCTGAGCCTTAAAAGTTACAAAGCTGCCCATCTTTATTTTTCTCCCTCTTCCGCCTTGTGTATTTTGTCTTCTATTTTGTTTGGGGGTTTTTGGTTTGGTTTTGCGTTTTTCATCTTGCTTTTCTAGTTTTACCCTTCTCATTTCTGCTTTGATTTTCCTTGGATTGTTCCCTCTTGCAAGCAATTTTTGCTTTACTGGAAGCAGTGTCAGACCTATTACAGAGCTGCAGGGCTTGCTTGCATTAACCTTAGGATTGCTTCACACCACTTTGGGTAAGAAGCTGAGGGATAGTTTCTCACTATGTCTTTGTACTCCCCATCTATTATCCCTAGTTTTTGTCTGATCTAGGGCATGGATAATCACAGGGGAGCAGAGCACCAAGGTTAGGAGTTGTCACTTTGTTTTAGTTTTGTACAGGACCTACCCTAATGGAGTCCAACAACTCCTAGGTACAGTTGCACTATAAATAATAAACTATTTTATGTATTTGATTTATTGTATAATATGTAAGTTTGCAAATTCCAAAACATGAAAAGGAGGCTTCTGTAAGAGCAAAAATCCATGTCTTCTCCAGCTTTTAACCCTGAAGATCTGCTTGCATTTATAGTGATAATGTTCCTGCATTGATCCACATGCAATAGAGACTTCACAAGGTATCCCATGGTGGAAACCTCTCTGGAGACATGTGCAGTGATGATCTCGTAGAGAGTTTACATTTGTTTACACCAGCCCAATTTTGTAAAACACCAGTACTGAGATGGGAGAAGAGGAATGAGGCCGGAAGAATGGAGCCGCACCCTGGTACATTTTCTGTGCATCTGACCTCACTTTTGGCATGACTATAAAGAGATTCATAACACTGCAATCAGGACCAGGGTCTGGCCCATCTGTTTAAGAGACAGTATAAATCCATCTTTTCACTGCCTCACAATACACAGATACTTCACATGAGAAGTTAAACAAGCAGAGTACATTAATGCAATCCTGAAGTACTTCCCATCACAGAAACCTGAGAAAAGGACTCGAGGGGACATCTTTCAGGCTTGCATCAAATATCATTTAATTCATAGTTACCCAAAATGAGGATGACTTCACTGTGGCCATGATCAATTTTAGTACATGTGAGTACAGTGGTGGAACACTTTTTTTACCAAGCATAGGTGTTTTTGTTTCGATGAAACCAAGCCTTGCTTAAATGATGTGGACCTCATTTCTGGTTTTACAATGTGTACATTAAAAAGCCCCTCTGGTTTTCTGGTCACCAAACTACTAAGGAATTAGACATTCTCCCTGGGTAGTCTACAATTTTGCTGAAAAACTCTGCTCAGAGAACACGGAAAAAAACATTATTTTGTATGCTGAATGCCTCTGGAAAAGGCACTTTCAGATTTTGACATTATTTGGAATAATTTGGAGTTAAGGTAACACTCCTCAGATTAAGAGAGAAAACCTCCTGTCCCCTCTGACTTGCTAAGTATTCCTTGGCACCTGCTTGAGGTAGTATCAACATCTATTCAAGGAGGTACCAGCACTGCTGTGCTTCACATAAAAACAACACTACTCAGTGTGCCAGGCCTCTGAGACATGTAGACTAAGTGTCACCTTTTTGAACTCCTTCTGCTGGACAGCAGCCACAAGTCAGCACATGGGCTGGCTCAGGCACAGGGCTTGCAATCACACTGCTCAGCTCTGCAGCAGCTGACGGATGCCCTTTTGCCTCTGCTTACTACAGTTATCTAATCTTGTTTTTAAACCATGTCTCTGCCATTTATCAGTGTGGCAAAAATACAGCAATGGGCCAATCTTTTCTCACCAGGATAGAAAAGCTGAATGTCCTCAGAAGATGGACAGGCTACCTGATAGTCCTATTCAATTCAATGTCTGGAAGTTAACATCCAATCAATGTAATTTCTCACTTAAAGTGATGTGATGCATGATAGGGTGTATTTCAGAAATGGCTCTTTGAAGATTTATTTGAGTTTTCCTCACTGGGTTTTGCACTGCTTTGATGCAACAGTTTATGGATAGGATAATTTTAAAGAACAGTCAAGCTCTGCTCACCAACCATGTGCATACAAGGAAGTGCTTGCTAAACACCTCAGAGCAATACTTGCATTCTCATTTGTGTAAGGATGAATTTGTGCCCTTTGCAGCTGTGGCTCAAAGTCCTTGCTATGTGTGGAAGCAGCGAGTCTCTTTCTACAAAAACACAAAAAGCAAGGAGTAGTTATGTTTTCTTCTGCTAACTTCTGCTGAATTCACTCATTCTAGGGGTTGTAATGGCTTGGACTAAGATGGCTTCTCCTTCTTCTCCCTTCCTTCCCAAATATATCAGCCAAATAAATATTAGCAGAGATTTCTCTGTTTTCTGCTTCAACACTAGGGTGTCCTCAACATGCCTCAGCTAGAGAGGAAAAGGTCTGGCAATAGATTCCTGCAGGAGCAGGAGACCAAGTCCATACACAGGGAAGCTTATCTTTCTGAGCAATACCATGGAGCAGGGAAATTGCAGGCTTTGATGAACAGCACTCGGGGACTTCTCTTCCATTCCCCTGGAAAAGAAGAGGTTGAAAGTGTGTAGGATCATGGGTTGATTCAGGTTGGAAGTGCTTTGGGCACCTCACTCCCCAAAACCTGGCCAAAGCAGGATCATCTCTGAACAAGTTCAAGTTGCTCAGGGCTTTATCTGTTTTGGTCTTGAAAACCTGCAAGGACATGGAGTGTAGAAACGCGGGGCCTCTGTACCATTGCCTGACTGTCTTCATGGTGATAAAAACTATTCCTAATATCCAATCTGAACATCACCTATTATGCCCCACTATGAGGACCTTGACTCTGTTTTCACGAGGACACCACAGTAAAAGCTCTGCCCAATGTCCTTCTGCAATGCTGTAAGGGGCAATGAAATCATTTTACTTATCCCTCAGCAAATGCATGGAGCATATGATGCCTGCCTATTTTAGAACCACCATCATCTCTTTACCCTATATCCATGGTAGAGGGGCAGGTTGAATGCAGAAAGAGACTGTAAGAGGTCTTGTGAGCTTGAAGAAGTCCTGAAATGGCCTGAAGGTATGGGAAAGCAATCAGCCCTCTTTCACTGTTGTCATTCTGTGGACAGAAAAGTGCTTTCTCCATTGTCAGGAATGTGAAGAGCAGACATGCCAACATACACCTGAACTTCCAGCACTGCTCTCAAGCCTTTCCTGGGCATCAAGGAGTCCAGCTGGCTCCTGAAACACAGCTCTCTGGAGGTTTTCTGGTGTGTCCTGTCAGCCTGGTGGGATTCTCCTGTGTGTGATGCTTTCCTCTTTGGTTGGTCTGAGGCCTTGGGATGGAGGGGACATTGTAAGGTCTGTACTGCAAGAATTTTCTATGTGACAGTGAGTTCAACTTTGTGCAGTTGAGAATGGAAGGGTTAAAACTCCATGTGATATAGTTGTAAAGGGAAGAAAGAAACCCCAGCTGGGAAATTTGTACTGAGATTAGCAGTGTTGATGACTGTGAATCTGCAGTGGTTTTGCAAACAGCCCCTAGATCTCCCTCAGCTCAGGGAGGGGATATTTCTGCTACAAGGTTATTCTCCCCCATTCACAGGAGAGACAAAACGCAGTCCCAGCTCTGGGATCTCCAAAGGCTCTTTTAAAGCAGAAGGCAGTGAATCCAGCTGTGTACTTCATTTTTACAAAAATAAATGACACTTCTGTGGAAATAAATGCCAGATCAAGTGATCTTATTGCTTTTTTGCTTAACTAAGGCAAAAGGAGCCAGGATTCTCTTTCACAATGTGAAGTGCCTGTTCATTGCTTTTCATGCTCATTCTTGCTTTGCTATTTGTTTCTCTCTACCTCCTGAGTTCACAACGTCTCACACTTAGATCCTTTCTCTTCCAGGCAATCACCTCCTTGCCTGTGGAAGAACTGCTGAACACTGACTGCAAAGAACCTTCTTTGCTGAGTGTGCAATAAGATCAGGTCTTACTGGAAACTGGAGGTTACCACAGGTACCCAAAAATATGGTGTGTGCATATGTGTGATGTATTAAAATATTAAGCAGTCAAGATTGCTTTTCCAATCCTTTGGTTGTTTCCTACCTAGTCAGAAGTATTTGTTAATCATTGGCTTTAAAAGCTGAAATCCATGAAATCCAGCATGTGCCATCATTTTAGGAAGATCATAAAAAAAATTCTAGCCAGTTGAACACATACTTATTGAGCAAGAGTCTGTCTAGAAAAACAAGCATATTGCAAACTAAGGGCTTCCTCATAGCTAGTTTTGCAATATATTTAATTTATGTTCTTCAAGATGACTTCCACTTATTTTGCATTTGCTGGTTTTGTTCTGAGTTTGTTTTTAAGAATGCATGAAAAAAAAAATCAGAAGACATGTACATGTGCTATCAACACTAGATCAACTTCTTTACTGATCATCTATCAGTATTGCTGATATATATATATATATATAGTCAGTTTTGCTGACTACCAGCTTACAGTTGAGGCTTTGAGGTGGTGTGTAAGTTGTCCCTTCAGAGACCTTTCTACATCTGTCCAGGGTAGAGCCACAGAGTCAAGGTCTGCCTGGTTCCATGAGGCACAAATTGAAGAAAACAGGAAATTCCATAAGGGCAGAACAAGTAAGACCAGCCTTTTGGTTTTAGACATAGCCCTCAAAGAAGTCTGAAGACTAATTATTAATATCTTGTCAGAATCTGGAGGCTGGAGGCAAACTGATATGCCTGGAGGCCTCATTATCTAAAAAGACCTTTGGGAAAAATAACAAGTGGGAGAAGAAAGGAAAAAGTTACACTATACAGCTCTAACAGATCTAGCTGGTGTTAATGCTGCTATCTCAGCTAGCTGGCAGGACAGACATGTATGATACTCATGTCCAACCCACTCACAGTACAGGCTTGCTAGACTACAGCCTGGCATATGAGCTCAGGCTGAGGCCAAAGGGGCAGGGGTGGGTTACCCAGGGCAGAAGGTTTGCCAGAGGCACCTGGGAAAATGTCTGTAGGTCCATGCTCATGAGCATGAACCATGGTGCTCTGATAATCCAACACTATATTAAAACTTGCAACTCATCAGCCTTTGGTAATAGCTTAAAGCTTCCAGGCAGATGTGAACCCAAGCATATTTCCATGGATTTAGTGTTCAGTATAATTCTTCTTCTCAAAAGGGGGCACATATGAGAGGTTTGTTTTCCTAAAGTAGTCAATGCTATGCATTTTTTTCCCCCCTAAAATATTGTATAATACTAAAATGTTAAAGTGATACTGAATGATACTTGATATCTGAATTCCTGAGGTCTCCAGGCACATTGCTGAGCAGCCCTTGAGAAGCACACTGATATCTATGAGAGCAGGTGGAAGATATATTCTCCCTACCTGACCTGGGCTGTGAGTACTCCTATTGTTCCCTTCTTTGCAAGGAAAGCCTGGCACATGAAACACAAAAACAGAGTGTGGTGCCAAGCACTGTTCCCAAGTCTCAGGCAAAGCAGAGTACATGGGGTTTAAAATACCACTCTCTGGTCATGGAAGGAGCTGCTGCCAAGAGGGACTAAGCAACAATCCATCCAGTGACACCCACTTCTTTCAGGTGCTTTTCTGGCAAGAAGCAGCTGTAGTTACCTGGTAGCCAAGCTGGACAAAGTCTAGTAGGTTAACATGAAGTTAACTTTCACAGTGTTCATCGGTGGGAGCACAGGGACTTGGAATCACTCATTAACACAGAGTAAACAGTCTCACTATGAGGACTAAGCTTGCAAGATTTTTGATTTTTTTTTTCTCTTTTTGCATGCAGAAAAAAAATAATTCTGAAGCAATCTTAAATTTAAGAACTTCTGAATTGATTTCATGCAATCTTGCAAAATGGTTTTCTACTCAGACTGAATTTTGGCAGGATATTTGATAGAATACAAATTTAGAAATTAAGCACACATAGAAGATTATGGGTTATTTATAGGCCTGAACTCTTTCTAGTAGCACATCATTAACCTCTTTCCTGAATTGTTATTTCTCTTTCTAGTGATTTCCCTTCTTTAGGCCTGAAGATTAGCAGCAGCTGATTGTTTTGGTAGTGTGATTTTTATATCTTTTATAGGTTACAATAATGCTTGTAAAGTAAAACTCCCTTAGTCTGGATGTTCCTACTCTTTTTACTTTCACCAGTACAGAAAGAATATGAAACACCAGTCCATGGAGATTTTACATTCCTATTGCTCAATAGCAGAAGCAAAAGACAACATGGGTTTTGGTGCAAGTAAGTGTCAAGTTTCCTGTTGCTGCCCTGCTAATTTACTGCCATCTCATTTTGGGAAGAGTTAGAGGGCTGCATGGTTATATGGTCCATTGACAATACTGAGAAGGTCTCAGTGACCTGTTTGCTACTGGATCTTTTTCTCATGGAGCTGGAATCAGATCACAGTTATGGGTCTTGCTGACTTCTAGGGCACTAAGAACATGGTCCCGGGGTATAACTGGGGAAGTTTTTTTTCAGTTAAAGTATATTTCATAGAATCATAAAATTGCCTGGGTTGAAGGGACATACAAGATCATCTAGTTTCAGCACCCCTGCTGGACCAGATTGCTCAGACCTCTGTCCAATCTAGCCTTGAACACTTCCAGGGATGGGGCATCCACAATTTCTCTCTCCAGCTGGTTCCAATGCCTCACCAACCCCACAGTAAAGAATTTCTTCTTAATATCTAATTTAAACCTATTCTCAGTTTGAATACATTCCCTTGTCCTATCACTACATGCTCTTGTAAATAGCTTTTCTCCATCTTTCTTGTAGGCACTCTTCAGGTACTGGAAGGCCACAACCAGGTGACCCCAAAGCCTTCTTTTTTCCAAGATGAACAGCCCCAATTCTCTCAACTTTTCCTTGCAGAAGATGTGCTTTGTCCCATTAATCATCCTGGTGGCCCTCCTCTGGCCTTGTTCCAACAGAAATGATGTCCTTCCTGTGCTGGGGACATCCCTGGTTTTATTTCAAAAAATTAAAGGGAACACAGTTTTTTGGAAGAATGAGCTGCCAGCCAAGACCTTAATGACAAAATTATCTAGTTTTCAGATAAAATGTACAATGGCAAAGCACAGAGAGAGTCATTTGTGTTTTGAAAAACAAGTTGGAGTAACAATCTCAGGGGATTTCATCTTCCTTTGAAGTGCTCATGCAATTCTCATTCACAATAATCAGAGCTGTAGGCGCCTGGCACATGTTTAGCAGAGCACAGCTTCCATGGCAACTTCATATGTAGTGAAGTCACCTAATTTGGATGGTTGGAGGAAGTGGGTAGTGGGAGAAGAAAGTCTGACTAAGCCACAAAATCCCCATGTGACTTTATACAACTCATATATAAGCATGCAACTTCACCATCTGTGGAGCTGAGCAGTGGTTTAACATTTTGATTCATCAAGGGTAAAACTAGAGATGTTCTTGTAGGTGGTCCCAAACAAGGAAAAAGGATAGGGGAATGTGATCTCCACCTGTTACTTGAGAGCAAAATGTTTCCTCAAAGACATATGTTTATCAAAAGCATAGTGATTCAGCGGCAGCCAAACCCATTACCTACCCCTCCTAGAGAAAATACTCAGCATTTATCATGAGAGCCAAAGGGGCAAACTGCATGAATTCACAGCATCTCCACTAGCCAGCTCTGTTCAATACTGTTCATAGATTTTCCTGACCTGTTGCCTATTTGTTTTTCAAGCAGCTTCCAACTGTGTTCTGACTGCGATAGCATAAAAAGATAATAAAATTTATTCATTCACCAGTGCTTCATGCATATACACGAGCCTAGCTGCAAATAAAGTATTTCTAGGAACCTGACAACTGCCTTCATACACCCTGATGATCATTGTGGTGTAATAACAAAAACCAGAAAAAGGAACAAGGGGTAAGCTTTAAGTAGGAAACACAGAGCACAGGTTTATTAAAGTAGTTTTGCAAAATGAGGGTTTAGTAATGAATAGGGAAAAGAGGAAAGACAACTGTGACCAGAGAGCAAATGTAATAAATAGGTTAGTGTTCCTTTTACAGATTTCAAATAGTAGATTTTGTACCAAAAAAAAAAAGAAAAAAAAAGGTGATGCATGTTTCATACAAACCCTGCATTTATGATTAAAAGATCTAATTACATCAAATATTACTCCTCAAGTCAAATGACTTTGAAATAAGCAAAGGCAGTAAGCTAACTAGCAGGAAGCTTTCAGAAAAGATCTCTGAGCTGAGGCGTTGAAACCACAGCTAAATGCCTTGTGACTGACTTCAGGAGGATGATTAACTCTTGATTCACAGTTCTGGGAAGAGCAGCCAGCAGCCACTTCCTCTGGAACAGTGCTGATGTGCAGCTCACTGCCTTCGAGCAGAAAGTGTCTCTTACATGATTTCACAGAAATGTTGCAAGTGGTTTCTGCTGTCCTTTGCACTGGTTTTGCTCATACGCTCAGACTGAAGAGCTTCTTTCTTATGCTTATCATAAGACACAAAACTTGTGTAACATTGCTGGCAGCTGGTTGCGTGTTTGCTCTAGGGAATTTGCTGCCTTTAATTTTGATGAACATCCATTAGCTAAATGGGAAGATGATATCTATACTTTTGTTTTCTTTTTTCTTTTTCCTCTTTTTTTTTTTTTTTTTTTTTTTTTTTTGCCAGTGTATTACTAATGTGATAAATGCCAGTTTGTGTACTTAAAGGAGATATGTAGGTTTGTTGAACAAAGTGCCATAAGAAGGTTAAAAATTCACTGTAGTACAGGAAAAGTAAAAGAACTTATGAAAAATTAAGGAATAACCAAATCTGAAGGAACCGAGAGCCATGACCCAAGTAAGAACAGGAGGACGCTAAATCAAACTACAAAACCAAAGAACAAATTTGCTTGAACTTTGTGCTCATTAGCTCAGTAAAATGTCCTCCAACAGGCTGATTACCCCATACTCATGTCAGCCTCTTCCACTTAGAGCATGCATAGTAAAATCAGTGTCCACCATATCTTTATATTTAAACTGAGACAAGAGAACAAAAAACCAATGACTGTAGCTTTGTGTTGTCACTTATACAGGAGATTCCAACTTCATATTGCTCAAAGTCTATAACAATGAGCACCTGGCATGCTGAAGGTGTGCTAGCCTTGTGGATTCACCATGTAGCACCCATCTTTGCACAGATATTAAATAAGATCAAGTATCTTGACTCTGTGTGTCGTTTGGAATCTTGCACAGTGGGCAAAAAACCCCATATTTGGGAATACAGGTTTGTAAAGTACATTCCCATCCTTTGTCAGTGGAGAAGAAACCATCAGACAGGACCTCAGATCCTAGAATTCAGAGATCGTTACTGAGTGTAATCAATGTGTAACCAACTTGAGTGCATAAATGAAACTGTACCACTAAATCAATCACCTGTTACTAACTCATCTTCACACTGTTTGGATTCATCTTTCTCTGCAGCAGATATTTCATAGGGATAGCTAGTTGGAATTGTCCAAAAGAAACCCAGGAGAGAGAGTTAACAAGCAGTACAAACCATACAGGTCCAGTGCTTCAGCTTCCTTTTTGACACTCTTTGTTTAGCTTCACAGATTGACTCTCAGGTGCTTAAAGATGAGTGGGATGGATGCAGGGTTAATTACCCTGTGGAGCTGTATCTTCCTTTATCTAGGTGTAGTGCTTGCAAATTTTTCCACCAAGAAGCTTTTTGCTTATCTACAAATGGTGCTAATAAATACAGAATATTTCTACATATGAGAGGGTAGATTTCTAGGGATTCCAGGGGGATTTTTAGGGTACATTTTTTTTAACATCCTAAGTACAGTACTGGTTATGCAAGGAAAGGAAATAAGAGGCCAAAGGCTTTTTAACGGTGTATGTGGACAATGCAGTGGTGATACAGCAATTGTGTTGCCAGACCACGAGCAGCATAGGTCACCCCTTACAATCTGATTTCATGGTTATGGATCCTACTACTGCTGGACCAGGCAGGAAAACACTTCATGCAGACATCTGCTGAGTCAACCCAAAAACTCATCTGGATGATTTTTTAGTTTTTTAAAAATAATTTAATCTGTGGAAGACATGCAATTCTTTGTAACACCATGATATTAGTGATGTGGTGGAGAGAAACCACTCAGAGCCTACTGATACAAAATTAGTCTACCAGTATTTTATGAAGAAATGTAAATAGATGGAGTTTCCTCACTTTTCAAACTGGGACTGTGCTGCTTATCTGACAGAGTCTTAGAGCTGTCTTCACATGACCTGCAACCACAATTCAGAGGGGGGAGAAACAGAGAAGTGACACACAATGAAAGCACAAGAGAAGCCCTAATCAGTGATTTTAAGGTCAGGTTTTAAGTATTCTTATTGTTCACTCAGGTTTCTTTTTTTACTGGTTTTCATCACATGTTTTTGTCAGTTCTAAATCTTGCTCCTAAAGAGGACAAAGTGCAGATAGAATCTAATCTTCTGGTGTCAGGCAGCTTCATGACTTTGCATCAGACTCTGTGTCATTTCTGAAGATTAACGCATCTTTGACTCTCCCTGGAGGCCCAGTTACCCCCCTTCTTTCTGTTGACTTTCAAAAAGAGTTTTCCCCACTTGTGTCATTTATTTTGAGTCCAGTGCCTAGAATTTGATGATATTTAATGGATGCATTTCAAGCCTTACATACTCAGAACTGAAAAATCCAACCAACCCATGTCAAAGAAAAAGTCACTAAACATTAAACTCCATCACTCTCAAGAAAGCACCACCAAAAATTTATTTACAAAGTAAACATATTCATTCTGTGTTAACAGTGTCAAACATTAAAAAAAACAGTTGCAAAGTGTATTGACTTGTTTTTCTCAACACTACAGGTACAGATGATTCATAGTTCAATTTAGCATGAAAAGAGTTTGCAGTTCTCGCTGATTTCTAGCTCACTCAGCCAGAATAATATTTATCCTATTGATGATACAGTCTCACCTAGTATTTGTAGCAAAGGATACCAGATAACAATACAATGGAGTACCAGATGAGAATGGTGTCAGCAGAATCTTACCCTGCATAAACCATATCTTCCTGTTCATTTTGGGATTATGGAATGGCCAAATCAAGGAAACAACTAGTGGTTGTGATCCACAGGATCCTGTGGATCTGTTCCTGTCTCCCCTCTAAATTTTGCCTGTCTTTGCTTCAGATTCGCAGATGTGAGAGAAGGGAATAATCATCGATCATGATGTTCTAAAACTGTGGCTTACCAATTAATTAATTTACAAGTAATGTGCTTGGATCCACAAATCTTTTGTTTAAAGTGTGAAATTTTTGTCTTTTCAAATAAAATCCTTTAAAATGAGCTGGAAAGGTACCAGTGTATGGGCACATATTCTATAGGAAATACTCATTCACAAAAACTGAATAGGAATTTTTATGTCATGTTTTGCAAAGACAAGTACAGATTTACCTTCCAGCAGTCTATATTTTGCATTCATGTATTGTGGCCCAGAGATAACTGTTGTTCATGCTTGCCTAATTGTCCTAAAGATAGATGCACAGACACTGCCGAAAAGAAAACCTCAGGCAACACTTTCCCTCCCAAAACTTTTGTGTTTATCTGTGCTAAAAGACAGGGAGAATATAAGAGTTCCTTTGGCATGTTCCTTCGTACACAGATTTGAACCGGAGTTATTTTGCTTTTAGCCATACATCTTACCTCTGGCTTTTTTCAATTTACAGGTTAAATGTGTTGGTTTATAGTCTGAGAGATCTTGCAGTGCCAGAGAAAAGAGACCTGTTTTCTAGAATGTGAAAACTGTATCAAAATAATCTTTGGGAGATGAATTGTGTTTCAGGCAGAGTTCAGAGTTTACAAATGCTTTACTGGGAGACTGGCTGACTTGGAAGTTCATTTGGAAGCTCTTCCAAAATGCTGGACTGGAAAAGAGAGAAAATTCTGTGACTTGGTTGAAAGTACTTTTTGTCTTTATATATTTTTTGCTTTGTCTGGCCTGTATTTATGCATTTCTTTTGTCACTGAGAAGTACAGTTGAATAGAGTTTATCATAGCAGTGGAGGGGAAAACTCTGCATGAGGCATTTTTTTATCTAGGATGGCTACCTAGATTAATTTCAGTGGAGTAGTTTTATTCTTGAAATGCAATTCCTCTCTTTAAATCAAGTATTATGAGTGTTCCACTATGGAAACAATATGAGTGCTCAGGATTTAGTCCTACTATTCCTGCAAAGCAAAGAATTTGAGAAAGATTTTGGGATGATCTTTCAAACCTGAAACAGTAATCAAATCTAAATTATAAAATCATTCAACTTGGAAAACTGGTAAATGAAAAATCACCTCTAATTAATATGTGCAAGGATTAAGATGGCTAATCCATCCTGAATGCACTTAGGATTGAATTCATTGCATCCAAGGTCACCTACATAAAAAAATATGTTTCAGTGTAAACTCCTTTCAGAGGATTAGTCAATGCTTCTTAAGGCACTGGTTATAGGATGGGGTGAGAGAAAATTAGAGTTGCCTCCTTTTCTTTATTACCTGTGAAAATTTACAAGAGTAACCTGGATTTAGCACACTTGGATGACTTATTTATGAGTATTTAGTTTTAAGTGAAATGAGTATTACACTTACTATTCAACCTGTATGTGCCAAAGATATACAGTAGTACAGTATACAGAAATCTGCCTACAGAATACTTTGTAAAAAAAAAAAAAAAAGAGTATAAAAAAGAAAAAAGGTGGGAAAATAAATCCTCCAAGCTGACTCTTCCTCAACAAAAATGTTCCTGGTGAGATAGGCAGGCTGATGACTAAGTCCTGGCCTGAGGCTTAGTTAGCTGATCAGACCATAAAAACTGCTGGATGTAACAACTAGCACTGAGAGAAGATGACAATAGTTATGGGTAATACTATGAAGGATGGCCCAATTTTACAGGTGTTTAAGGAGAAATTGTAGGAGAAACAACCAGACCCCACTGACACCTGTAGGGAGGTACTGGGGGCCTCTGGGAATGAGGTGGCAAGTTCCAGGAAAACCCTTCAGCAATGCCTGGTGTGGCTGAAATGATCAAGGTAACACCATCAGAGATACCAAGTTTGGGTGCAAAGGTAGCAAAAGTGCCACTGAGAGGGAAAAGTAACATGGAGGCTTATTTATTTAAGAGGCCAAGGAGCTAGAAAAAGGGAAATGAAAATAGGCTGGAAAAGAATGAGAAAACAGGGAGAAGGGAGCTTGTTAAGTGTAAGCAAGTAGTTGATTAACAACTTGGGCCAAACCCTGTGCCCCATCTTGCAGGCTACCCTGTTAAAATCTGTTTCAATTTTCTGAGTGAGCACACTTTCAGTTCTGTATGAGATTTTCACTGCATGAGATTTCACTAGCTGGTGAATAGGACAAGGGATCTTGTCTAATTCTAAAGGAAGTGAAGATGTGAGCCTAAATAAAAGGAAGAGGTTAGACAGCTAAGATAAGACCTATAGTCAGAGCACAGCTTCTAGTGCACATAGACTATATTGCAATGGGGCAGGGGGACCCAGGGAGCCTGGATCATTCACCTTTGTTTTCTGGAACTGAGTAGGCACTGACACAATTTTGAGTTCCCTAAGAAATAGTTTGCTGCAACCTCAGTCAACTAAAAATTCAATTTTTAATTCTGCCTATTCTTCAAAGTCCAACCACGCTTCTGAGAAGATCTGTTTTGTCAGGAAGGTCAGCAGTTTCTCATGCTTGGGCCAATTCTGATCCAACAAATAACTTCTGCAAGTCACTGGGATATAGGAAATCGACTGCTCTACAAAGTAGATGAGCTCCCGTGACAATAAGAGAACCACTGGATACAGAACAAAGTATTTTGAAGAATGAAAGGATCTCAGTCTGAGATGAAATGCTTTATAAACAAGTTCAACAACAACTCTCATTACACATTGCTCATTTAATTTATGTTATGGTTTGGTTTTGTTTTTTTTTTTTGGGGGGGGGGGGGGGTTGGTCTTGTGTTTGTTTTTTTGCCCCTGGAATATTCAATTTTAAGTCTGACCTTGAGAGACCTACAGAAAAGCACAGAGGAAGACATAAAAGACTACAGATAAACCTTAGAAGGACACAGTGCTTCTATCCTAAGTCAGTTGTTTTCCAGGACAGTATCTTACTCTTTGTTTTCTTAAAGAAAAAAGCCTATTGTTAAAGCAAATGACATCAATAGGATTATATATAAAACTATTTATTCTCCACAGTTTTATTTCATCAAATGTTTTAAATATGCCTGTTTTAAAAGTGTAGAAACAATCATAACATTAGTTGAAGAGACTATTGTATACAGAACTGCTTGTGTTTATCACCACTGTTTCCTAAAAGATGATGCCTTATTAACTTCTATTTTAGGACTTTTAGGGTTATTTCAGGGGGTTTTAGGGCTATTCTAGCATTACCTTCATGGTGAGAGATGGAACTAATTTTACACTACATTCTGCATGCACTGAGGTTGTACCTTCCACAGGCTCCCTATGCCCTTGGGCTCTTTGGACAAAGAGCAGGACTTGTGGGTAGTTACTGGCTGGGGAAATTTATTTCTCAGTCTTAAGGAGGTGACCCACTATGACTGAACTCTAAACATTGACTCTAACTCATTATTGGGTCCAATTTTTTGGCATATAAAATACATTTCATTTGCAGTGCAATGTGTTACCAGCACACAGTCCAGGTTCACTTCCCTGTAAAACTGGTTTCAGAGACTTGACATAAAGCCTTGTAAGGAGGCTCCTAATTCACATCAATGATTATAGCACCAGTGTGGGACAAGCGTGTTCAAAATGGTCCAGCTGTTTTCAACACATACTTTTGTGGAAGCTTACAGCCAATATGCCATTGAGCAAAACAAATAACAGCAATCCCTTCTGTTCAATTGAATTTATAAAACCAAGGTACTCTCTTATATGTCAAGTCCACAGACCATGTGGATATCAATATATTTCAGTGGGAGAAAGAAATACAAGGCACTTTCTTCCCTGTGCTTCATATTTCAGCTGCAGACAAATATTTTTAAATTTTCTCTTCAAATCATGCTTCTATGTACCCTCAATTTGAGAAGAAAACACAGAATTGGAATCAACTGAATTCAGGTCACCTTGAAGGGTAGGAATCTTGTCAAGAAATCATGAAATGTGCATATATATGAAAAACAATGACAATTTCTGAAAATTTTATTTGGTCTATGGCAGCTCAAGGAAATGAATCTCACTCTTTTGCAAGTATTCTTAAATTGCTTGATGATCTAGTCAGCTTTGAAAATCATGGCACACAGCAAGAAGAGACCAGGAGTTGTAAAATACAAAGTGCTGTTTGATGACTGTGGGTGGGATTTTAGCTTTGGAGTAAGGTTTTCTAATCAAGGTAGCTTAACTTAAGCACGTCTCTTCATGCACTGAATGCAGATCTGATACTCAATGCTTACTTAGAGTTCTCAAGAACATATATGTGAGACTAAAAAGACCATATTAGTGATAAGTTCATAGTCATTATGAGCTTTAATTTTAATGTGTCTCGGTTACCAGTTGTCTGGTAGGACTAACCCAGTTCTGTTTCATGTGTTGAATAAGTGAACACTTTGTAGTAACTGTCTCATACCGTAAATATCTAAAGTCAATGACTTCCACCTGTGGTGTGCAGGGCTGCTGGAATCACAGCCACTTTGATAACATCCTGAAAAATTTACAATATAATGTGAAAAACATGTGGACATAACAGATGGGGAGAATGCAATGTGTCATTGAGATCACTGTATTACCAGTATTTCACCTACATTAGATGCAAAATATAGAGGCGACCTTTAGCAAAATATTTGCCACGCTTCTGGTGATTTACAGAGAATTGGTAGTACCACTTAATTAGACTTCTAAAGTTCATGGCAATAATAATGAGTGCTCTGCTGTATATGTTAGCTTTAGAAAACAGACTGGCAATAATCACTCGGCAAATGCATCTGCTCACCATCAAAATTTTTCTATCACATTCTGATTTCTTAATTAGTTGGATCAAGCAGTAAAAGAACCAATATGTTTATATTGTTTTTCCTGAGGGCTACTTACCATCCTTTGATGACCATTTCAAACTCCCATTGGTTTTTGTGATAGCCATTTCCTATCCAAGGGTGTAATTTAGCCCAGGGAATTTATCAGCTACAAAATAGACATAAGCATCTCAGAAGAGGCATTAACACCATATTTTAACTTACTCCATTGTCATTGTGCTTAATGAACTATTTCCAAGTCTGCCACTAAGAGAAATGTCATAAAAACAGAAGGGTGCAGATGTTCAGAGCTGCCCCGTAAGATGACTTCAAAGAAACAAAACAGTCTAGGCATGATGGGACAAAATTCAGTAGTACCTAATTCAGCAAAATTCTTAGTGAACCCAGAGACTTTTTGTGGCTACCCCAGCCCATACCCACTCCTGCTCCACCCCACCCCTATCTCTCATAATTTATCTGTGAAGAAAACTGACTGTTTCCTCCTTCATCCAAGAGCCACCTATAACTCAGACCCTTGAGCAGGCAAAGACAGGACACCATTCCCTTTCACTGCACCTGGCCACAGTTACTGCAAGCTCTGAGTAAAGACAGCTGGAAAGACTAAATCCAAACTTCTGGTCTTGTAAGAAACACAAAGTAGAGAGTGATTTGGATATAGTGCTGAGATCTAATGAACACAAAGAGAGATAGTATCAGCAAGCTGCTTATACAGTAAAATATATAGAAAATAAAGTGTTTTCTCTATCAAATCAAACTGACAGTGAGAATAATTGGGGTTAAAATAATTGGTTTCTGTAAGAGATCTAGCCTTGCTGGCTTCCTAGAGGGGTGAGGCCCAAACAGCATCAGAGCCAGAAGAGGTCAAGAGAGCTGATGTGGTTAAAAGAACATGAGCAAAGAATGAGAATAATTGTGTTAGTGCAACAGACATCTATGATAGATAGATAACAAAGATTCAGGTAGGAAAGCATATACAGTTCATAATGAAGAGACACAGAAGAACTTTTTTCAATCTGATTTTTTTATGACCAAGAGAAAGAGGATATGGAGATTTTAATAAAGCTTTTTAAAAGAAAAGGAAAGGAAAAGCTGGGATGAACCATTCAGTATAAAGAACAGTTTACTATATCTAAGACCTCAGGGCAAACTAAGAAAATAGAGAGTATACAAATGATGCAGTCATTAGTCAATAGTTAAATAGCATTGAAGAACCACACAGGCCAAATTATTCACAGTTGTCTGCTCAGTGTCTGCACAGCATTTAGAAGTGTGTCAAAAATAGTTATACTGCTTCCTCTTAGAAATTTTGAGTTCTGTCTTTCAAGGTGTTTCACCTCAAAGCCTACGGAGTAAGTGAGGACAAAAGAGGTCTTTGTGTTTTTTCTACTTTACAAACCTCAAATCATAGGCCAGTTGAGATGGACTCCACTTATATCTGTCCACCCCTGTGCAGTGCATGGGAACAAAGCAACAACAACAAAATGACTCCCTGCAGAACTGACTAACAGCATGTGCAACAGGGATGCTGCCAATAGAACTATAAGTGGCACCCTGGTGATGCTGCTTTTTTGACAGACAGACATCAGACAGCCTTTATCAACAGAGATGCTCTTTACATCTGGATCCTTATCTGCTTATTTTACTGCTGTGCTGGTTTTGGCTGGAGTAGAGTTAATTTTTTCCATAGTAGCTGATATGGGGCTTTGGATTTGTGCTGGAAACACTGTTGATAATACAGAGGTGTTTTATTTACTGCTGAGCAGTGCTCAGAGTCAAGGCCTTTTTTGCTTCTCATTGCACGTCACCAGTGAGGAGTCTGCGGGTGCGCGGGGTGTTGAGAGGGAACACGGCCAGGACAGCTGACCCCAGCTGACCCAAGGGATATTCCAGACCATATGGCAACATGCTCAGGAGATAAAGCTGGGAGAGAAGAAGAAAGAGGGGACATTCAACGTGATGGCATTTGTCTTTCCAAGTCGCTGTTACACATGATGGAGCCCTGCTTTCCTGGAAATGGCTAAACACCTGCCATTACATGGAAAATTATGAATTAAATCCTTGTTTTGCTTTGCTTGGGTGTACAGCTTTTGCTTTCCCTATTAAACTGTCTTTATCTCAATCTACAAGCTTTCTCACTTTTCCAATTCTCTTCTCCTTTCTGATGTGGGAGAATGAGCAAGAAGCTGCGTAGAGTTGAGTTGCCAGCTGAGGTTAAACCACAACAGTGGCTTATTGCTGCTTCTTTTCTTCTCAGTTTACAGTGATCTTGCTACATTCAGGGCCACCTCATCATAAACATGATTTCTCCTGTGGCATTCATAGCACAACAAAATTGCACCAACTGTATCATGATCAGCAGCAGAATTCATCTCTGGCAGAGGAATAATGAGAGACCTCACTGCAGTTAGATTAATTAACCTACAAAGAAATGTTATGAAAATGTTCTCACTCTGTGGACTGAGAATGGAATACATTAGCACAGAAGAGTCTATAAGTTTTTGTCAATATAACAGTTAATGGTTCTTTATTTGGAGTAACTAAAGAAAGATTTTCACCAATTTGAATAAATACATTTAAATGTTACATAAATGCATGGGATTGCATCTAGTGTCTTTCATAATAGGTTAGCATTGTAGATAATATCTCCATTACAATAAGGCTGTTTCAGATCTGGAATATATTGTTCTAGAATAGCCGAGACTGGAACACAATAATACATAAAGATGAAAGAAACTATAATACCTAATATTTCTATCTGCTGCAGAAATCTGCCTTCCATATAAAAACGAATGAATCATATTGGACTTTCCTGTCCTGCAACAGATACTTTCAGCTACATGGTAGTATATGCAACACAGATCGCCTTGTAGCAGGAGTTATTTCTGATTCTGATATTGCCAATTTTGTTGTCTTAATTTTAAGTAATTGTAAAGTTACATATTGTTACATATGTTGTATCCTTAAAGATGTACCCGTTTCAACAGAGTGAGCTGCTTAAATGTTAAACTTGCTAAAAGATGAAAACATGTAATTTTTTAGTTGCTTTTTTTTGTTTGTTTTGTTTCGGTTTTTGTTGTTGCTGTTTTTTTTTGTTGTTTTGTTTTGTTTTAGTTTTTGGTTTGGCTTGTTTTTTTTTAAGAATTATTATTTTAGTAACCATAAAATACCAAAACTCAGTATAAAACAATATTCTGCCTGGCTTCCTGATCATTTTTACCAGTATTCAGATTTCTAAATTATTCCTAAATATTGTTAATTTTTTATTTGCAATAATATTGTTGTAGATTCCTAGGATGAGATAACTGGGCAGATGGCAGTACCTTATGGCACATTCAGATTCAGGTCCTAACTGAGTTAAATAAGAATATTTATGAAGATTTAGCTTCTAATCCAGCTTTTTTTCTCAAATGATGGAGATTTGTCATTAGTTCATCAGAAATTCTGACACAAACAGAAGCTATTGCTGTGTGAAGGCCTCAGGTTAGAAGAGGCAAGGTGTTGTTATCTCTACAGAATTATAAAGAAGCATTTAATGTGGAGAGAAAAAAACATGTTAGAGGGGACACCAGGCAGTTAGTCTGCATAGGCATGACTGGAACATTGTCTGAAAGTGGCTGGCTAGATAAATAGATTTTTGGCTAAAGATTCAATCTGAGTTTATTTGCTTGGAGTCCATGTGTTAGTATTTATGCATGTATTTATGCATTTGGAATGTGATAATGAAAATAGCCCCAAGAGAAAATATGATCTAAAGGCAAAAGAGAACAACTGGAAATGGATTAATAAAATAACATAAGGGACTCAGCTTAGTGAAGATGCTGGATTTGCAGCACAAGTATGAAAACAAAACAAAACAAAAAAAGTAAGAACTGAGCCTGTGTCATACATGAACAAAAATAGAAAATAAATTAGAGAAATAAGTTGAATATTTTTTTTCACTGGAGAAGAAGAATGAGGAGTGAATGACACCCTTCAGTCAAGAATAATGCATAACATGCTGGAAGGGCAAAAAGAGGTAACTGTTGAGTGTTGCATTCACTAACACAATGGAACTTTAGAGAGAAATTGCTAAAGCCAAAAACAAGCAGCAGATGACAGAATACATACCAGAGTGAGGAACTCTGGCACGCAAATGGGCCTTTGGAGGCATTGCATGTTATGTTAATGCACACTCTTGTTAAAGGTAACATCATATGCAGGACAGCAGGTTCCAGGTTTTAGGACATACCCTTGAGGGAAACCTCAGTGAGGCTCAGAGGGACCTCACCTACTGCCGAGGACAGAAGAATTTGTCTACTGAAAGACTGAAGACACTAAGGGTCATCAGCTCAAAACAAGTTTATAGGGCTAAGGAAAACCACCTGTTTTGGACCAAGAAGAGAAATAGCATAATCCAGTTTATACATCATAGAAGTCAGAAGGAAAACAGAAATAAAAATGCTGGAAGGAAGGAAGGAAGGAAGGAAGGAAGGAAGGAAGGAAGGAAGGAAGGAAGGAAGGAAGGAAGGAAGGAAGGAA
>JAWWTY010000001.1:35552516-35564683 GCA_035222235.1 Margarornis squamiger
AAGGAAGGAAGGAAGGAAGGAAGGAAGGAAGGAAGGAAGGAAGGAAGGAAGGAAGGAAGGAAGGAAGGAAGGAAAATAAGGGAGGGATGGAGGGAGGGAGGGAGGGAGGGAGGGAGGGAGGAAAAGGAAAAAATCTTGCTTTCTGCATTAACGAGTATGAGTAAAGCATTTCCAACAAGCCTGCCAGATCCCAAGGTTCTTTTGGCACTGAAGAAGAAGGATGCTGTGTTTTATGATCTGTTTTTATATCAAAGAGCAATTTGTTTGCTGATAGATGGTGCAGCTAGCCATAATATCAACCTACAGAAATGATAGAAGGTGATTTTAGAGTGAAGAAAACGTAGCCAAGTAAAAGGCATATACAATGCAAGCAGCCTGAAGCTGTTAGTAAAGAAACAAAGGGGAAAAGCAATAAACATTGTTCACTGGAGTTCATAAAGGGTGAAATGGCAGCGTGCCATTAAGTGCAAAACTCATCTTCAACAAAGCTCCTTTCTCAGTAAATTTGGGGTTACTTACCAGTTTAGTGGTGTGACTAAAATCTTGATGTGAGAGAAGAGGGAGAAAAGTGAATTGGGTCAAAATTTTAATAGCATATGTGCTTCAAGGAGGAAATTCAGAGACCAAGCAAAAGTTAAAACTGCGCAAACTGTCTCTAAGCTTATTCATGAGAAAATTTCTTCAAGTTGGAGGAAAGCTTGAAGGTTGCACAGGGGTCAAAATCCACCTGTTGAATTTAACTCTGAGTATGATAACAGCATAACATTGGCCATGTGTGTCACACTGATAAAAGACAGGTATCATATAGTATGAAAGAAATCAGGGCTTATCATGAATGACTACAGAAATTCCACTAGATTTACCCAGGATAAAAGTCATATGGTATATTGAATTACATCAGCTTCCTACTCCTCTGAAAATTTTTGAACAGGAAGACCTGGGTGTGAAAGTCTTTGGATCTCATCTTGATTGCAAAGTGGTCAATGTAAATGGAGGAACACCCTCACCTAGAGAAAATCCTGAGTGCTTGGATTTTTACTAGAGCATTTTTACTATGAGAAAAGAAATGTTATGTTGCTGTAAGTTGTAGATGGCATCAGGATGCACAATAAGGAAATCATATTCCATCCACCCTATTGAGGCAGTGAATCACAGAACCTACCAATAAATTCAAATACTACATGAGGATATAAGCAGAAGATGTCCTGATTTCTGTGCTCACAAAAACCCATGAAAATGGCACTGATAGTGAAGTGACTGGTGGAATGGCAACACAGATAGGAAGGAAGAAACAGTGTTGATTCATCTTTTGGATCAGAAAACACAGACAAGATCTGTGGTTGTCTGCTTGATGTGATGGACAGTCTATTGCTGCCAAGGAGAGTTGTGCACTGGGAATGACATAAAATAAAAACAAAAAGCAAAACCAGCCATTAAAATACTGTGGGGTACACAGAAGATGAAGTAGAAACAATCAGGCGACAATGGAGACAACACTGGAGATAGTTACTTCTATCTGAAGATAGAATTTCAGCTTTCTCAAACAGAATATTGACCAAGAGGTAGAAAAAGGCCAGGGTTTGAGCAAGACTAAAACAGATGTGTTGGAAAAAACAAGAGGCATATAAGGAAGATTAGGAGTGTGATTGAAGTACTCAGAATCTTAACAAAGGTTAGGAATCACAGTTAAGACACATCTCTTGGATGGAATATATCTTAGTGACCCCTGGCCTTAACAAGTGCTTATACTGCTAACAAATCACAACCAAACTGTTTAAAGAGAAAACACAATGGTCTCTATGAAATTTGGGAAGAAGGGGATCGACTACAGCAAGGAGTAATCTGGAAAAAACTCTAGAAAGTTTATACAGGACTGGGAAGTTATCCTTGCAACACTTCTGTAAACAGTTGTCTTTGCAAACAACATATTTTACAAACATGGCATTATCCCATGTATCGAATATATTATACAGTGTATCATATATCACTGTTGCAGATACTGCTTATGAGAAGTTTTTAGTCATCAGCTATGATCACTGTAGCTTTGCCGTGTTATCCATTTTTGAGATGCCTGTTCCTACAAATAAGTTCTAGCTTATAGTAACAAAGAACAAATCCATAAGAGCTCATCAGCTCGATCATATGCTCCAGAACTGACACTTGGCAGGTTTCTGTAATGAAGACATGCTGCATTCACCTAATACATGTTCACCCATCTTTCTTGCTTTCATTACTTTGCCAGTGAAAACATTTGTTGGCACAGTGCAGCAACTCCAAAGTCTTCAGAGACAAAGTTGGAACTAGGCAATCTTTAAGGTCCCTTCTAACCCAAACCTTTCTATGATTTGATGTTTCTATGACTTTTTGTAGCACATACTGAAAAAAAATCTCATTTTAGACTAAACAAGGCAAAAAGTAAGACAATTTTTTTATTGTTTATTAAACACTTTTGTCATTTTTTTAAATATTTGGTAGTGCTATCAAGCTTTTATTACTTCACCTTTCACCAGTCAGTCTAAAAATATGGGATTTAATTGGAAGATTTATTTAGCTTTGCCAATTCAAAAGCCAAACATCCTCTCTAAGCAAGTTGTCTAGCTTCTTTCTGAGGGAAACAAATTGACACTTCCATAGATGATCCATCTCCATGCAGAGTGGTGTAATGAGGCATAGAGGACTGAGGGGACTTGCTCAGAATCAGCCAGCATCAACCATGGATCAATTCTACTAATTGAAGGGTTCAGTGAAGCATTGGGCAGAGCTATTCTCAGTTCCATGATGAGTTAGCCACTGTATATAAATCATACAGCCATTGTTTAAATTTCCATCTCAAATAAACAAAGATCAATTAAACCAGACTGTGGCCTAATTCTAATGTATTGTAATATGTAATGTATTCTTGCTCTGGAATATGATAAATCCAAAGAGTACCAGATATTTTCTCTTTCCTGGTAGTGAAGTAGAAAACAATAGGTATCAACTGCAGAATGAGAAAGGATCTTATTCTTTATTATTAAGATTTTTTTTCCACACCAACACAGAATTTGAAGTCTGTAAAACAACATTTTTTGAGGACTATTGATTACTTCACCAGAGCTGAAGTTCCAATAGTTGTATGAGTTGTTTTACACAGTGACAATATTTTTCCTTCAAATGAGTTCTAGTCCCAATGTCAGAAAATCTGAGAAAAATTATGTTGCTTGAAGCAGTCAGAAAGTTAGACCGTATGATCAGATAATCTTAAGTGGTTTTAAAATGTTGGATGCTATGTTGGGTTGCCTATAACAGGGACAGAAAGATAAAATAATAGCCAGTTATATTCTCAAGCATGTTTAGTGCTTTTAAAAGGGCTTTCATATTTCAGAATATTTTCCAGACATCTTTCTAATATCTTGTAGGAAGGTACATGATCATCCTGTATTTGTAAATGAAGACAAAATGATTTAGGATTTTGAAGTTTCCCCAAAGCTGGTATTTTTGTGCAGAGAGTATTGATCACTTACTGTTGATTTGGTCACAGAATTAATGTTATGAAGTTGGCAATCTACATGATGGACTGGTGCTTGTATATCTGGTCCTGCCAGACCCAAGTGCTTTTGCATTAACTTTAAAAAAGTAAAAGTATCCAAAAATTCATGTTCATGAAAATCTGCCTTCTAAAGTGTAAAGTTGGAGGGCTTTCCAAACTGCTTCTTTTTCATTAATCTCTATGCCTCCCAAGAATGTGTCACTAGGTGTTCCTTCCTATTGATTGTGTTTGATTTACAGTCTCAGTGAAGCATATTTAACCCAGGAGAACATGCTCCTCATCCCTATTCCTTTAATTTAAGCCATCAAGAAGTTACATTGCTGATTCTCCTATGACCTATGAATTACTTTGTGACCTCATACATAAGGCAATGGATGATCATGAATTTTCATTTGGCTTTTCAATTACTTAATATCTCCTCATTTGTGAGGTATTAACGAAGCAATAGACATTTGACATGTCTCTTTACTAGATTTCCTCCTCTGGATAATTTTGATGATCATTGTGAAAATTGTTAGTTCCCTAGTAGCTGAAATGAAGAATTGCATTCTGTTCAATGGTAGCTCAAAAAAAAAAAAAAAAAAATCAAAAATCAGACCAGAAATCTGCTATAAATGTTTTCTTTGTTTATTGGACAAAAGCTTTTCTCTTTGCTATACAGAAGTATGGTTTCATGACATAAGGAAATGCTTCTTAGATGGAAAGCATTAATTTCAATGAGTCAGAAAAATTATGGAAGAATTGAGCCTTCAAGATGGCTTGAACCTTGACTAGCATACTTTGTTATCAAAACAAGATGAATTTAATGCAATAAATGTAACAGTTGTAGGAAAAAATATTGTAAATTAATATTTTATCATAATTAATAGACACAATTTTGAATACTAACTTTTAGAAAATTTCCTGAAAAATGCAATGGCAGTTAAATGGGGTTTTTTTTAATTTCGCTGTTAGTTTTAATACCCATTATTATTAGAGTTCTGGGACTTACCCGTGCTATTTGTCAAAAGACAATTTTTTTTTTTTCAGATTTTGAAGGTGAAAGTGACAGTACACATGCAAAACAGCAGATGGAGGTAGTAAGATGTGAGATACTGTATTTTTATGGATGCATTTTTACATTTCTGTTGTCCCAGGGAAAAGACATCACATGGAGAAATCATCAGCTGAAAATTGTTTCATTGTTCATATTGTGCAGGTTTTCTGGATTGTCATATTTAAAACTGAAAATGCATTAGGTTAGAGAACAGTCTTGTTCTTGATACAGTGCGTGTTACTGTGATTAGGACAGGAGCTCAGCACTGGTGTTCAGGCATCTTGTTTTGTTAAATGAGGGAGAATTTCCTTCAGGTGACCCCATGTTGATTCAGAAAATGCAGAAAATGTCCAAAATGCTCACAAATCAATTTCCAGGGCTACTCAGACATCAGTGTTTTTTGATGCTAATGGGAAATAGAGCCCCACCTTATTTTAAAGAGCTTATCTTGTGATTTATATCTGCAGTTCTTGATATCATCAGCTGCAGTGAAGTGAAGATACATCTGCCCTAGACATAGACTGCCTAAGGCATTATCAATAGCAGATGGGGTATGGTGGTGAAAAAGATGGCATGAGCTGATGTCTGTTTGCTAAAGTCACAGGTAGATCCTGTGTCACCCTTGATGAACTGCTTCCAGTCCCTGGTGGTTTAAGGCTTTCTCAGATACAGCAACACCTCAATGCTGTGAGCAGCATGGAGCCTTAGTGCTAAATGCAGACCTGCTTCACAACAGTGGATGTACCTCTTCCCCAGAGTGAGCTTTCTATTTCTTCTCCTGACTCTCCTCTTCAGGTTTTACAGTCTTTTCAGCCAAGCTGTCTTGAAAGAAAAGAAAGGCAAGCTAGCTTTCACTGGAATTGTTAGTAAAATTGAACTCACTTCCACCTCCATTACCCAGCTGGTGCAAATCAATAGAGTTCTGGTGAATTCAATGGTACTTTATGCCAGTTGCTCTTGTTACAAACTCAATTCAGTATCCCCCTGAGGTACTGTCATGGATTAGAACAAAGAATATCAACACAACAATATTGCATCTTGTATTTCTCCAGAGGAGAAGGTTTCCTTCTCAGCAGTCCTTTTTCTTTTTATTTCATTTTAAAATTTTGTTTCATTTCTTTGCCCCATTCTGTTGCATTAGCAGCTATGTGGAGAACTATGATGTAATCTCCTTTGTTAAACTGGCTTTACAGAATTTTTTTCCGTGTACCATAGAGGTAAGCTAAACAGGTTCCAGTGCCACTTGCTACTTGATCACTGCAGAGACTTAAGTAACAATTTTAGACAAGAAGAAAAGAAAAGGCTTCCTGAATGCTAAATAGCTCTGTGTGGTTTGCCACCCACTCACTCTGGTGAAACATGGCCCATTAACTCGGTATGACTGATGTAATTTGAAAAGGGGCACCAGTTCATACAGCTGTTTACGTCTGCCAGTAATAACATCATAGATGTTGGGGGGGAAAAAGGTGGCACAACATGATGTTGTGCAGAAGTCCTAATTCACTCTGAAAAACATCTGATACCTAGCAGTGTCTTCTCAGGTGATTAATTGTGAGCATGATAGAAATGAAGGAGAATGTACAAAATTTTTAGAAGTTTGATTTTTATGATTTGAATTTATGGATTATTTATGTAAGACATACTAAGAGTAAATAAAAAAATAATGTTGGGGGGACTTTATCGCTCTCTACAATTACCTCAAAGGAGATTGTTGCCAAGTAGGGTCAGCCTCTGCTGCTGAGTAAAAAACAATAGGACAGGAGGAAATTGCCTCAAGTTGCACCAGGAAAGGTTTAGACTGGATATTAGGAAAAATTTCTTCATCAAAACCTTGCCCAGGGAAGTGATGCAATCGCCATCTCTCGAAGTGTTCAAAAAACATAAAGATATGGCACTTAAAAACATAATTTAGTGGGGGACTTGGCAGTGCTGGGTTGACGGTTGGACTTGATGATCTTGGATGTCTTTTCCAACCTAAATAAATCTGTGAATCTATGGATAAACAGTACATCTGCCAGGATTCAGCTACACATATTTGTGTTTGCATTGAGACTGAATTATTTATTCAATTGTGAAATGGTAGTAGCAGTATTTCCAGTGCACAAAACCAATCACAGTAGGTAAAAGGAGATGAAAGGGAGAGATAACAGCTGCTGATCAGGATATAGTCTTTTTGGCAGGACTTTAACTGTATTTCTTTGCAAGTTTAAATGGCCATCTCTTGAAATGCATAATGGGAAAGAAGCAGCACCTTTAGTAGGGCATTCAATGATAATTTTTAGCTTGCTCCAAATAACCAAAAAGAGGCAAAGTATTATTGGTTTATTTGGGTTAGAGAAGATACATTAAGTGTGTTGCCTAGAATTTAGGATGAATTCAATTCTTTGTTCTGTATAGACTTTGTAGAGGATTTGGGGGAAATCACACTATTGTATCTCATTAGAGGTTTTATTCAAATACAGAGAGGAGTTGCTGAAGGTAATGAGACAAGTAGTAGGGTATAAAAAGATTTGAGCAAGTTAGAAGGAAATGTATAACCCGAAAATTTGCTGATGTTTACAAGTTTCTCTACTCCATAATGTCCTGTGTTTTATTTCATTTTTCTATCTCTTGGTTTATAGCTCTTCATTTTCTTCATCCTTATAAAGGGAGTTCAAGGAAGAAATAATAGGATTATCACTGATGTGACAAGACAGTAAAATTCACAGGGCTGACAGTCAACACCATTCTTGTTCCACCAAAGGGATTTTTGACATTTGGAAGTAGGACTGTGCTAGACAGAAGAACAGTACTTAAATAACTGTATTTGGAAATAAAACCCTAAGGAAGAGCTTTGCAAAAATACTTTTCCTTACAGGCTCTTTTCTTTGCAAATACTTTTACCAAGTGGCACATGAGATAGGAAGTGTAGACATGACAAAGATAAGGTTCTAGCTGTAAGATTTATTGCATTAGGTCAGAAACTTTGCCAGCAGAGCCAAAGCTGAATGGAGTAATGCTGAGGAAGTAGGATGGATAAGGGGGTTTCAGACCTTTTAAGCTATCCATAAACTTTTAAACTGTCATAACTGAACAAGGCTCTGTCTTTTTGCAAGTCATAGAGATAATTAGCTAAATGGCACTGAGGTATGAGGGGTGGTTCTCAGCTTTGTTTGGGGTCAGCCTTGAATTATCCAGCATGGATTGACCTGAGTTTACTGCAGTACATAAAGGGCTATCACTACCTTGTCCTCACTTGGATTTCACAACTATATCCGCGCAAAACAGAATTTCATTATTATTTTTGAAGTGGAAACACAGCTAATGGAATTAGAAAGACAGAAGTTACATGCCACATACTAGTTGCACTTTCCCCCATGTTTTGATCTCTCTTACAGTGGAACAAAATTCTCTTCATTTTAGCAGGCTTGTCAATTTGGAACTTGATTTCTTTTTGTCAGCTTATGTTTTGATTTTCCATAATGTTGAATTTTTTTTATTTTTTTAATTTTTTTTAAAAGGAAGAAAGGAATTTGGTTATTCTGTTTCTTGGAGAAGCTGTCATGTACCATATTTTGACTGATGGATAACACACTATGCACTTGTTTTAAGCTTGTGATATAGCTTTAAGTTCAGGGAGTAATGTTTGAGAGTACATTTTACCACACAGTTGACTCAGGAGCTCTGTGTATTGATTCTAATGACGAAGAGATTTTGCAAAAAATGAGCTAAACCCCATTATCCATTCTATCTTTATGACTGAGGCATATTTTTAGTGAGACAAAACTATTAAAATTGTACTAAAACAAGTAAACTGTCCTTTTAAAACCTCTGCCACTTTGTCACAAGGGATCCGTTTTTTGTCTCTCTCCTCATACAAATATATTTATTATGAAAAGTGATTCAGAGAATACAGGTGCAATTAGTCACTGAAAATGTCAAACTCCATTGTTATAGGTTGTATCACAGTGGCTTTGAATATCAGAAACCTTATTATTATCTGTGAAGTCTAAATTGACAACCAACAAACCAAAATGTCTGAAGAATGAAACCATGTCACACATAACCGTAATTACATTTGACCTATTCTGTGACTTTTTGTTTGATGTGTGGGTGGAATTAAAAACCCAGCCTGACTTCCTTGTGCGGGTAACATGCTTCATGTGTCAGGTGCTGTGCAGTGTGAGCTAACTCGCTGCAGAAATACAGCATCAGAGGTACCAGTCTGCTCTGCAAGGAAGTTGGAAAGAGAAACAGGAAAACAAAGAGCAATGAACAAAGAGCATGATTTTAATGCTGTCTAGCATTAAAAAAAAAAAAAAGGGAAAAAAAGAAAAAAAGAAAAAAAAAAACAAGTTAAAATCAGTCAATTCTAGTGTTTGCATAAATGGTGATTTTGGAAAACACAAAGTGCTGTGAGAAAGACCAGCCCTTGGTATTTGCAGGAAGCTGAATAAAATGCTGCCGTGACTCGTCATGTCCCAAAACCCACAGTGCAAAAAGCATACAGCATATAGAAGTAGTACATATTTATGATTTAGCCAGTGGGTATTAGGAATTAATAACATGTTTTTAACTCAGCTAAATATCCTCCCAATAGCTGATAACTCCACTGAAAGCAATGTCATCCTTGAGGAGAATGAAATGTAACTCTTGGACTGACAACTCTAGATTGATTTCCCAGAAACCGTAGTAAAAGCTCCTTAGGGCTGGGTTTGAATACTGGTTTGGAGCTCTTCCTCTCTTTCCCATAGGACAGAAGAAAAGATGACTTGAAATTTGTTAAACTGAAAAAGATTTTGACCACAGAGTAATCTTCCTTTAATTTTTGATTCAGTTGTGTTGAACTCTTGGTGTTCCACCCTGATTTTGTCATGTTTCAGGTTTGAGTAAACCCTGAAACAGAGAACATGACTTTATACCTAGTCTATTCTAGTAATTTTGAGATGAATGGGAACATTTTGTGTCACTAAGGTTGATTGACATGATGCAGCTTTTGACTGTTCTAGGGAACTTATTCTCCCACAAAACTAGCTTTGTATTAAAGGTAAGTGGTGCAGAATAAAGCAGTGTATTATTCATGAGGAAGCCCAGCTCCAGTCAGGAGCTGTATTTCTGTGAACATGCAATCTGCAGAAAATGATCCCCTTCTGAAGTTACTGACCAGGAACAGCTCCCTTGCTGATGCACATGGGCTGTTATCAGCTCCAATACAGAGAGGGTCTAACAATAAATTTCAGGTTTACTCACTAGTTAAGCAGTTCTATGGCTGCATTCCGATTCACTTAATTATAACTGGGAATTCTTTTTCTGGGTTTTTGTTTAAGTGAAAAATAACCAGAACTGGCAGTACTGATACAAAATTACCAAGGCTTGATTAAAAGAATGCAAGTAAAAAGTTTAATTTGACTTCCAATGGAATTCAGGCAGACAACTTTTTGAGGAAATTCAAGCCAAGAAAACTGTGAAAATTTTCAAATGTAGAAGCTGGGAAAACAAATGCTAAGTAGCAAAAGATTAACATTCTCTGGCAAAATTCTGCTATAGAAACATGTTAAAAACCCACAAATACATCAAGTATTACACCGCCAGTCACCCTGAACACAGTCTCAGACTCTGTTGCACACTCATAAGTCTCCTTCATACTCATCACCTGTATTTTCAATGAAATTCAGGATTGATAGTGCTGTAATATAAGTCCCTTTTTTTTTTCTTTTGCCTTGTTTGGTAAAACTTATGCTTTTCTTCCTTCAGCTGACTGTATGTTCCCTCTCAGGCAGTGTTGACACATTGCTTGTATATCCCAATCTATTTTGAAGACAGCTGCTATCAATGCAGTAGATGTGGTGGACTTGGCAGTGCTGGGTTAACGTATGGACTTGATGATCTTAGAGGTCTTTTCCAACTTAAACAATTCTGTTGTTCTCTATGTTCACAACATATGTGAGAAAGCTCAGGTAACAATTAACAGTGAAGGTTTGCATTTCATGATCTTTGGTAAGAAGTTAAAACATGGTAAATTATGTGGAGGTCAGTTTGAATCCCCACTAAACAAAATCATAGTGAACAAGCACACTGGCTGCTTTGTTTTAACCTAAAAAGGTGACTAAATTGTAAGACTTGGCTTAAAAGCAAATGAAGAAATAAAAGCAGATGGTGATTTGAAGCTACTTTCCTGAAAAAGTGTAAATAAATAACAAATGTCTCTGTAGATGTGAAAGAAAGCTCATCTGATTTTTTTGTCTGAATAAATCTCTCGCACACTCCACTGTGATTTGGTCTTAAACTTCTACAATAGGAAAACAAACTTATTAGATAGCCCCCAAACAGCCAAAAAAGAAAGATTGCAGTTCTTAAAATTCCAGCCCTTTTCCCAATGTTTGTCCCTGTTGCAAGCAGAAGGAGGATGAGAGAAGGAAAGGAGCATCCAGTCCATGTATTCATTCAGCTAAGGAGGGCAATACTGGCAGTGAGGCTTCTCTGGTATCAGATAGCATTTGTGGACCAAACATGAAAGAAAAAGCAAGCTCCAGACAGGCAGTGAAATTAGACTCCAAGCTTTTTAAGAAATTGAACTTTTACTTTACTTACCACTAATTGCCCTGATATTTCCAAAGGCATATTGTGGAATTGCGCCCCTTTCCTTTTATGTAAACACTGATTTGTGATTTAATATGGACTGGGATTTATCAGTTTATTAGTTTCTGAAGGTCACCATACTGTAGTGATAACAGAAAGTCAGAAGAAAAACAGCTGAGAGGTGGTCATGGAGCGTGGAATAAATTAATTTTTCTTGCAAAGCAAACGAATTTGGTCTGGTAGTCCAGAGACTGCTTTAAAAAATATTCTGAAATGGAACAAGATGTTGCATATTGTTTTCAAAATCTTTCACTCCAAAATGCAATGTGATTTCAATGCATAGTTTGCTAAAACATTCTTCACTTTACGCAGTGTATTCCACTGAAACAACTGCTGTGGATTCATGCACTGAAAGGATTTACTTTGGGATGTAAACTTTTAGGTGGTTGCTTCAAAGATGCGATGTGAATTTGCATTGTTTTTAGCTGGAGATGGCCTCTTCACCTACCATTGTGTTCTGAATTATTGCCCCGAATTCCTCAAAAAGAAATGCACCAATTCAGTGTGGTCTCTAGAGATGTGTTTAGAAAGTAATGTGTATGATAGTCTTTTATCTGAGTGCCACAGTTCATATTCTGCTTTTCACTGCATGCAATGCAATTATTCCAATTCATGCCAGTCTGTGTAAGAATATGTATTTGCTTTCAGTGGTCAAAATTTGGTAGCGGGGGGTGGGCAGGGGAGGGAAGGGACTACAGCAGTGGCTTCTGTTAGAAAATGCTAGAAGCTTCCCATGTGTCTGCTGGAGCCTACGCCAGTCAGCTCCAGATCGGGCTTCGTTGCCCAGGCCAAGCCAATTAGGAATGATAGTAACACCTCCATGATAACATATTTAAGAACAGAAAGAAAGTTGTTGAGCAGTTGAAAATTGCAGCAAGAGTGAAAATGTGAAGAACAATGTAGACATCAAGGTCAGTGCAGAAGGAGGGGAAAGAGTACTCCTGCCACTGGAGCTGGGATTCCCCTGCAGCCCGTGGTGCAGAC
>JAWWTY010000001.1:35564783-35695032 GCA_035222235.1 Margarornis squamiger
CATGGGATGGACTCACTCTGGAGAGGTTCACGAAGGACTGTCTCCCATGGGAGGGACCCCACGGGGAGCAGAGGAAGAACTCCTCTCTCTGACAGAGGCAGAAAAGACAACTGACTGTGACCTCCATTCCCCGTCACCCTGGGCTGCTGTGGGGGAGAAGGTAGAACTTGGAAGGAAGGAGGGGTGGGGGGAAAGGTGTTTTTAAGATTATTTTACTTCTTACTCTTTTGTTCTGATGCTGTCAGTAATAAATTTAATTAATAGCCCCACTTTGAGTCTGTTTTGCCTGTGATGGTGGTCAGGAAGTGACCTCTTCCAGATCTTAGCTCAACTCATGAATCCTTAGTTGATATTTTTCTCTACTCTCTCCAGTTGCAGAGGGGAGTAAGAGAGCAGCTTTAGTGTGTACCTGGCATCCAGACAGGATCAATCCACTACAGAATATTAAGACTATTCCAAATTCCAGATTTTGGAACAGGATGGAGAGGGTTTCCAAACAAGAAAGTTGGTGAGGTTTGGTTTGTGGTTTTTTTTTTTTTTTTTTTTTTGTTTGTTTGGTTTTTTTTTTATTACTTATTTTTAAGTTATATTTTTGTGGGATTTTTGTCTTATTTGTTTGGTTTGATTTGGTTTTTGTTTTGGGTTTTGCTTGTTTTGGTTGTAGGTTTTTATTTGATTGGGGTTTTGGGGGGAGATAGGGTGTTTTTCTTTTTTTTTTCCCATTTGGCAGGGAAAGTAAAAATCTACTGGCTGAAAACAGGATGTAGCCAGACTTAAGGCATTGATTCCTAGGGGATCCAATGGCAAAGCACTAAAAAACAAATTGTTCAAGAATATAGAAAATTTTCTCAGTTTGTTTTAGCAATTCCAGATCAGATGTGAACCTACAATGGTAGGAGTAAAGTGTTTTTTTACATCTATAAAAATAATGTTTTTGTATATGAATTCTTAGTTGAACAGCTTTGTTGTGTTGCTCAAGACTACATTATTATTCTATTTCCTCTCAACCTGAAAATTTATATATGCCTCATCCATGAGATTGTGTTTCCTTCAAAAGAGAAGGATCAAACTATACTAGGATGGTATGTAACCACAATACTATTAATATTAAGCTCATCATGTAAAAGAACAGAGCGAGAAAAAGAGAGAAAGAAAGATTGTAATTGAAGACTTTGTGTATAGACACACCCAGTTTGCAGGAAAATGCACTGAGAACGTAGCTGTAAGTATTTCAGAGAAAAAAAAAATCCACTTTTCAGTCATATCACAGAATTTTTTTAATACTGTTCAAAAACACCAACTATAACATGATGTAGACAATTGAGAAACAAGCAAGTGTATTCTTCAATGCTAAAATAAATTACATTTGTACAGGTAGAAAGCAAAACCAAAGCTGATAAAAATGTTATATTTTATGAAAAATCATTTTCAGTTCACATCAAAATAATAACTTTACATTCTCTATTTTTTTAATAGTATAAGCAGCAACAACATAAAAAAGAACAAATGCTCACAGAATGTTTGAAACCAGTTCTTCATAAGTTATTAGCAAATTAAAAAAAAATAAAAATAATTACAAGCACTTATAGCCCACACAAATCTTTTGGAATTGGCACCGTCTCTCTAAAACATCTATATTCTATATAGATTTCTAATTACAAATACCACCAGCAGCTGCCATATAATCCTATTAGTACATGTAATATACATAGTATATTTGTTCCCATTTGGCAGATCAGAGTGACTTAATGATTATTGTTTGTTAGTACTGTCATTACTCAGATGAGGCAAAACCAGCCATATACACCAATTAATCACTCAGATGAATTTTTTACTTACCTTTATGCTTCACTGGTCTGTATCTCTTTTCCTTTTCACAGTATAAAATTGTAAGTGGCAATTGCAGAGATTTGAACAGAGGATATAATAATAAACCCCCACCACAAAAAAAGTTAATTCAGATGACTCAACTGAAGTCTTTACTAAGTGAAGTGCCCAGTGAAATGGGTAGCAGATGAATGATTTTCTTGTTCATGGAGAGTATTGACTTCCTTTTATAAGATTCATGAAGCTACCAGAAAACTGTGATCTTTTTTTTTTTTTTTTAATTTTGGACATGTTCTCTCATATCCTTTAACAAATATGTTAAGTTAGAGGATGATTTTCCCACTGAGATACCAGGTAGAGTAGCAATGATAGAGACGAATAGGGGAAGGTACTATTCACCAAGCCTAGCTTCAGTAATGAACCTAATAAAATCCATCTGCTCTTTGATTCAAAAGAAAGTGGGAAGAACATCCTGTTGCTATCATTCTTGGAGGAACAAATACCCAAAATCTAGACTTCACTGCCTACTATCCAACTTTGATTTCCTTTACATAGATGTTCATCTGGAGTGATTCCATTAACCTCAATAGATTAAGAGCCAATGCCAGCAAAGGACTTCAGCACATACAGTGTAATACATAGTTTTTTGGCTCTAGTGTAGGGATCTGAACCCTTTGTTAAATATCTAACCTTACTTTGGAGTTTGTAAGAAGAATTATGTGCCCAAGAAAACAACACAAGGAAAGAGATGTCCAGGATTACTCTACGAGTGCCAGTTTGGAAACGTAACGTGCAGAAAATGCCAATTTTCCACTGCGATCCATTTTTGGACATGGCTATACTTTTTGTTTCAGAGATGAGTTTCCTTTGTATAAGATGGCTGGAGGAAAATGGAATAGGTCCTTTTTTCTGCAGTCTCAGAGAAGTGGGCCCAAGTTTAATTCCTTCACCTATCTGAGAAGACTCAGTCTCTCCTTTCCATCAAAGGGTCTGAGAACTCCAGATGGAAGACAAGATGGTTGCAGACACAGAGTTATGTAAGGGCACATCCTCCCCTCCTGTCCCTAAAACACTTTTCAGGGAAGCATTTGACATTATTTTTCAGCCAATAGATAGCACAGACAAAAGGTTGCCTCCACTTCTTTGGAGTTAAAATACTTGTCTGGTCCCTGCTCCAGAAATTTTTAGTATTTTATATTAAATGGTCATATATGATCTCTAATTATACCAAGTGTATGTCCTATCAGGTTGCACAGTAGCTGTTCCTTTTCTACTGCAAGGCTCTTGAGTTTGTTTCTGTCCTGTAAAATTACCTTAGTGAGAAGAACAGAGGATATCTCAAGGCTGAGTCATTAGAGCACTTTCCGGCCAGGAGGAAGATTTCATCACCTCTGGCAATGATAGAGCCTGAATTCTGGGTATTCAGCCATGGGATATACAGGGAACCACTGTTTTCTGCATTCCTGATGTGTTTAAGCTTGAATTAGGTGCAAAGATCCTTAGACTTGTGAAGGTGAGGGTAGTTCTGAGCATACACAGACATACAATGCTAGATGCCTGAGTAAGGCATCACTGAATAGTGATTTTAAAGTTGAGTTTTAAATGTAGGTATTAAATTCTACTGAAATCTTAACTTTAGGCACCAAACTCCTTTTTTGGGGGTCAGTCGTAACATTGGTCTCCAATACACTAAAGGAGTCATGGTCACATTATTAATCCTGAGCATAGTGCTCTGATTTCTCTCAGGAGCCGACTTTTTTGCTTGTTGTCTGTTGCTGTCACCTTTTTTCCTCTCATCTCATAAATGATGTATTAAGCAGAACAGCAAGGCTGCACACTTTCCTTTACAGAACTTACACCCACAGCTATGCTGTCTTTCAGTTTGGTTTTGCACACTGTAATGAAAACATTCCCAAGGGAACTCCGCCATCATCCAGAGCCGGGATCATAAATTGGCCTTCCCATTTACTCTTTGGAGATCTTATTCTACCAGTTTTGATCAAAAGTTTTCCTTTTGCAAACACAGCAACTGAATAAATATACAAGCCAACTAACATAACTTTTTTTATTTTAAAACTTTTAACAGTTATTTTTTAATTAGCCTTTTGCTTCTAACTCACTTTTGTAGCTGGAAATCAATGGAAGAAACCAGCACCTTGTGATCAGCCAGGCTCCCAGGAAACATCAACAAATGATTTGTGGACCATGGTCTAAAAATCTCTGGTCTAAAGTATTTGTATGAGTCTAGGCACCAAATGTTCAGATAGAAGTACAAGGAAGCACATCTCCAAAGTCATGCAAATATTCTTCAAACCCAAATTAAAAATACAGTTCTTCTTCAGTATTGCAAAGACTTTTTTTCCCAACTGGGCTGCCAGAGTGATTCACTTTATTTCAAAAGCACAGATCAAGAGGTGGTTATACCTTCACTTTTCAGGGTTGCCCTCAAGCACAAAGAAATAAATGATTTTTTGAGGTCCCTGTGGTCAAGAATGACACTAGTTTCAACTCTTTTAATTCCCTTTCTGGCAGCAGCACTAAATTGGAAGGCAAATTCAAGCCATTCAGTTGGTATTTGCACATTCTGTAGTTAGACTGAAAAGTGTTCATGATTGTAACTTTTGCATTTATATCTGAAAAACCCTGCCGTTATATCTTAATGTCCTAAAGAGAGACTAGCATATAAACAGCATAATGAAATCATGATGTCTGCCATCCAACGTTTTCTTTTCTCTTGTGTCAAACCCACTAGCTTCTCTCAAAGAACTTTCCAGTATTACAAATCTCCCTCTGGGCTCCTTTGAATTATTACTACCGGCATTACACCATCGTCACCTTTTTCTCCAAAACTTTCTCTCAAAAATTTTTCTCACTTTGTTGAAATCCAAACATCTCATAGAAGGTGATGCTGGTGCATTCCAGTTTGCACAATTAAAATTATTCTGCCTTATTTAAATGCCACTAAGTCTGCCCTATTTTCCTTTAAAAATAGACTGACTCCAAGAGAGTACTGTCTCAGCAGGGTCCATCCATGGCTCCTTGTGCAATTAAAATTTCCGCTGTGGCTAATAGATATGCAAAAGATACATGACTCCTTCCAAAATGAGAGTGAACAAAAGTGTTTAAAATTTGGGTTGTGTAGCGTTAGGGCTTTAGGCTCTTAAAACATGCATTCAGGTGTTAGGCTGAGGGGTTTGTGTGTGTGTGGGCACATAGTGCATCTGCATATCTATATCATCTTGGTAATATATATGAAAGTTGTCAGGAAGCTCTGAGCAATAGCTATGGCCAGAATGGTTCAGAACTGCAGTTTGGGAGCAGAAGAGGTATATTTATACTGAGTTTGACAGTTTCTATTTCTCACTCCTTTTTATTAATTTTATATTTAAGAAATGGTTTTTATGTTTGTCTGTATAATCCTTATTTCCACTGCTGATTATTTCACAGTGCAGTGAAACCCATAGATTTTAGCAGGAATACATTAATATTAGTTGTCCACCACAATAAGAAAATACTACAGAAATGGGGACTTAAAATGCTAGAGAAAACTCAGGGTGGAGAATGTTCTTGTAAGGGCATTGGTCAACACTTTAAAGTATAAGAGAACAGGTAGTAATATAATCCCTTTGAAATTAATATTAACTATCTCAGTACACTCTGTTTATATAAAAACAATATTGCACTAATGGGAGACATTATCACATAAGTCTTCCCTGAACAACATTTAAGTGGTCTAGACTCCCTAAATGAGAATGTTTGTGTCATAGATGGATTGGACACGCTCTTCCCTTTAAATGTGGGTTGTAACCTGTGGCAGAAGATGCTTTTGCCTAAAGACATGGGCATCTAGGGAATGATGAGACATCCTAGTGCTGTGAACCAAGAGGGCAAAACTGAACTTTAGTTGGGAAACCATACAGCTGCACAGAACTGAGTCTGTGCTAAGCAGTCACATGAGCATGCAAAACCTACATATAAGCAACAAGGACCTACAGTCATGACTTAGTGTATCGATTTGCCTTCTGGAGTACAGCTGTTTTGTGACCTGCCTGTTCATGCTATAGGCATAGCTAGTAAATGACTGTATCTGGCAAAATAAGCATGCCCAGGTTGTGATTAGATAACACTGCCTTGCTCAGGATGCACAGAGTCACTTGGGTATCTCTGTGAAGTGCTGGTCTGGATTCACTGATCTATTACTTTTCTGTTTTAAGTGTTGTTGAGCAGCAATTTGGGGTGCAACACATAACAGTGAAACAAGCATCCCAAAGGAATAGAAAATGATCTTTGCTAAAGTATGTGAATGTGCTTTCATCTTTTGCTTGTTTGATCCAATATTCATTATTTTGGACACGGGGGGCGGGGGGGAGGAGGTATGAATTTTGTTACAAAATATTCACTATCTTTGAAGAAATATGATCTAAAAGGTTTTTATATGAAGCATAGCAGCCTTATATTGAGGCTCCCTTCCTTGAGGCTGTCTTCTGTATAAGGCTACATCAATTCAACTTTGAATTGAAGTACATCACTCACCACTCCATACTATCCTTAAATAAAATAAAACAAACCCATAAAAGTTTGGCACCTGAGGACAGCTATATCATGAAGAAGAGAGCCAATACAATGTGCGTTTAGGGTCTGACTTAAAAGTTCTATGTAACTACACCTATCAAAAATTATTTAGCTACTATTCAAACTTTAAAACTCTTCCCTGCCTGTATTAAAAAAGTGCTGTGACAGTATGAAGTGCATTAAACTACTACCTTGATATAGGAAAAAAAATATGAGGAATCCCCTTGCTTCTTAAATTGCTAAGAAACAAAGACTCTATTGGTTCATATCTCATTAGGTCTTCTCTGTTTTAACCTTTACTCTGTATTGCTTTGAAAGTGTGTTGTTTTTTTTTTTTTTTGTCACAGTTCATAACTGCAAGACATCAGCAGCTAAACAAAGTTTAAAATTGTTGCTTATTAAAGAGTAGCTGAATCACCTCTAAGCAGACTTTGACATGTTTTTGTGTTTTTTTTCCCTACATATATTGATTATAATTATGACAACCTTTCCACTGACAGTGAGCATTCATCATAATCCCAATCGGTCTCCTAGAATTCTGTCATTCAAAGTATGGAGAAAATCCTTGGGGTGTTTACCTGTTCCTTACAAGCAAAGGTTATGGGAATCTGAATAAGTAATTTCACTGGTATTGTTAGCATATGAATGTCCATAAAAACATTTTAATTTCAGTAGGGAGTGCAGCTATAATACAACTTGGTAGTGCTGCTAGAAAGAGAATATTCTTCTCAACAACTTGCCCTGATCAGGGAATTACAAAACAGTACTGCAGAAAATATTTTTTGCTACTTCATTATTAGTTGGCAACATGGTGAAATAGTCAGGAAGTCTTCCTTGGGTTTTGTTGTTGTGAAGGTGAATCCAGTGTCAACAAATTGAACTTTTGATACTGATAGAAGAGAATTTCATAAACAAATGCGTAGGTAGAGAAGTCACTTGTAAAGCCCTCCATATTGCAGTCACTCACTGCAAAGCCTCAGCTTAGTGTTATCCAAGTGTAAGGTATCACGGACACAATATTCTTCAGCCAAAAGTTTCATAGTTATTGAACACACATTACTGCTTTTTGAGATCTTCATAGAAAAAAAAAAAAAAAAGGAAAGAAAGCTTGACAGGTTGGTCCCAGATTTGAGTCTGTTAGAAAATGTACATTCAATGTTTGGTCTTCTATTCTTGATAAAAGATCAAGGTTCACTTCTGGGTAAGGAATCAGAGTAAACAAACAAACCATTGTGTAGTTGTTTACAATCTAGTTTCCCCCCCCTCCCCGCCCTGTATATTGTACACGTGGTTCGTTGTAATACTAAAGCAAAGCACTTGGTATGTAACTGGATTAACAGACTCCTTATAAGCCCTCAAAAGTAGATTCAGTATTTCTGAAAAGCCCATGTTTTTTTAAGGCCACGATAATCTGCCAAGAGTCATTTTGTCTTTAAATCAGCATAATTAATCTGATGTTTCCACTTCTCAAGTAATTCCTCTTCTTCCCCTCCTTTTCTTACAAGATGACCCAATGCCTCTCACTCTGTCTGCGTAAACACTGGAGATCTTGAAGGCTTGGCTGTTCCCTCACTACTTGCTTGTAGTTGTTGAGATCCAACATTGTCTTGAACTACATTCACAGCGAAGAAGAACTTTGAGTATAATCTCTGATGAGTAGTGTGTCATATTTGGGGGAGGACGGGATACAGAGAGCCGATTCGGAAACCGGAGAGCTGGGAGATGCACTTCCAGAATCGATAGAGTCTCTAAAAGGAGAAGGAGGAGTTAAAGCTACCAACTCCTCCAGGTCTTGCTTGGCTGATGGTGTCTCTGAAGTGCCTTCTTTGATGCTCTCATTTGAAGGTTTCCTACCAGACTGTGAAGTGCCATTGACTTCAATGGCAGGAAGAGGTTGGATCTCTGCAAGCGTGGTCATTGTTGTAGGGAGTTGGATTTCCCGTGGAATCAGGTATGAAGAGCAGAGAGGAGCAGCCACCATTGTCCCTGGAGTAGCTGTTGAAAGCATCATAGAGTTCAGCTCACTGATATTGGCTGTAAAGCGAGTAACCACACTACTGATCTGCTCCATGAGGGAGCCTTGAGAGGAGCTACTTCTCTGAGGAGGTTCTGACTGGAAGGTAGGGGCATCGTCTTCTGTTCGGCTAACGGAGGCAGTTCTGTGGCTCAAAGTGCTGATAGGTGAGGGAGTCTGTGGTCGGTACTGAGCTGGGTATTGCTCTTCGGCTTCCGAAACATCATAAAGCGTTTTGGCACTAGCCTCAGGAAATGTAGCGCTGCTACTAGGTCGGCTACTATCTGTGCTTTTAGAAAAAGGCTTGATCACTGCAGTTTGATTGGGGTTCTCTTTTTTGTTGATGTGGACTGACAACCGCTGCCATAGGTGTGCTCCTCGGCTGCTTTTCTCGTTCTGTGCCCAGGAAACTGATTTCCCATTAGAGCTGTAAACAGAAAAGAGATAAGATGATAACTTGCATCAAAGTTACAAATGTAATTGCTGTAGCTATACCATGGGTATATTGTATCTTTTCATCATAAAGCTGACAGTAATTTCATCTATATCTGTATCTATATCTATCTATCGCGATATATCTATAGCTATCATTTATACCTATATGTCCTAGGAAAACAAGCAGTGTGACAGGTCATTTCACAGGCATGACCTGTTCTGTGCTAGTTCATGGCCACTGATGACCCCTCTGTTGCAGCCCTTCAGATACAGACAGTGTCCATCCTGGGGAAGGGAGCAGCTTGATGGCTTCCCTTCTGATGGACTGGTGTAAGGAAGAGGGGCTGTGGTACTGAGGGATGCATGGAGGAGTGAAGAATAATTAGATGCTTGAAGAGAATGGATGAAAGACCAGGACTGGCTGGGGATAGGTATGTAGGCTGGCCTGGGAGGATTCAGTGGTAAGGAGTTTGATAGGGTTCTGGCCATGGGTTCCTGGTACAGGCCAGAGTTTGTAGATTGGGAGACTGAGACTAGTATTCTGTTATGTCTGGGAAAAAAAATCTATTTATATCCCACTACTTTGAAGTACTGGAATAATACATAGAAAGGTGCTGTACTGGTTGTAGGTGGAGAGATGCTTCTAATTCTTCTTTTTTTTGAGGTACTTGGTAAATTAGCTGCCTTTTTTTTTTTTTTTTTTTTTTTCCAGTTGCAGGTCAGCTCAGAAAATGAAGCCATGTTCCTAGTAGGAAAGAAATACTGGACAAGCTGTACAAGCAGCTCCTCATGGTGACCTGAGTTTAGAGACAGCAATAAACATTTTGCTCCACTCTTCTGCAAAATGAGTCCTCTTTGGGTAAATTCTCTTCAGATCCCATCATACTCTGCTCTTTATCAAAGTTGCTGATTTTTCTCCTTTTGATACCTAAGAAAAAACAACTGTGGCACTTATAAACACATAGTATGAAACTTGTCCTTTCCTTTTACATTTTCATCAGGCTGATGAGCTGGTGTTGGCACATAAATTAACCTATAGTTCTTGGAATTAAGGAAGACCATTAAAAATATTTCTTAGTTGAACAGACAATGACTGTGAAGTGACACAACAGAAAAAACAGTCTCCACATACAAATAAATGTGATTTGTATATAAAATGCAACAGAGTTTCAGACAATTCACTTTGGTTTCCAAAACATTTGCTATAGCCACCTGGTACTTTTGAAAAGACAAAAACATTGGAAACCCTGGATGATTATCACACATTTGGGGTTTGTTTGCTTTTTAGGTCTGCAATGGATACACTCGCACGTTAGCCTGCAGTTTGCAAAGCACATACTTTACTAAACACAGATGACTTTATCGCAGCCTTCTTGTGGAGGCTTGCCTCAAACTATCAGTTTAATAGTTCTTCCAGTCATCTAAAAAAACAAGTTGTGTGCTGAGTGTAAACAAAACCTTCTTGTGGGTTCACATCCAGGATTACATTACATGGAATTACAATGGATCATGTAACACAACATACGCCAATAGCTTTCCCTTTCAAAAGCAGCATGACAGAATCCAGTAGACAAACACAACGTAAACCAATGGGTACTTCAAGCAAGGGAAGATTGGATGATGATCTGTATAAGCATATAAGGGTTCACCGCTTTGCTGCAGGATGCTGTCTGGATCTCAGAAGTTGACTGTAAGGCCTCTACCCCCAAAATGCCAGGCACAAAAGCTGATGGCTTGTAACTTACTGCTGAGACAGTCCCTTCCTTCTGCTGTACCTCAATCAGAGCAAGAAGGAAAAGCAAAATCTAACTGGTAGCACTGCTTACTTTGACTCTTTGAATCTCTGTGGATGTGGTTCTGGACTGAGTAGGAGCTGACACTAATGTCATGCAGAGGAAAACTGTTCCCTCTGAGGACTGTATGCTTCTCTTCCAGCAACATATACTCAATGGGTGTTAAGAACTGTTTGAGGGCCCTGGCATTTTGGTCATGCTGAATCCTGAGCTCAGTGGGAGCTCAGTTCCAGCAGCAGGAACAGAATTTGGATCATTTGGCACATGAGATCTTGTCTCTAGCTCTGGTATGATGACCATGAGATCTTGTCCTAGCTGCTTCTGAATTTGAACTGGACCAGGAGACAGAGTGATCTGGCACTTGTAACTTTGATCAGGCAGAAAAAGAGGGCTTAGTTCCAGTGCTGGATGTCTCCTTGGTGAGGTCTTAGAGGGATCTGTGACAGACCTGCCTGCCACAGAGGTGAAATAAATGTCATTAACCTGAAGGATTAATGAATGTGAATAGAAAGGTTTGCCCAAAGTAAGAGGTATATTGGAGCACCCCTCCTGACTTCAAGCACTGGCTCAGTGCAGATGTTCAAAGCCTATGGCTTTAAGTGTGCACATGAACACTAAAAGCATGTAGATATTTTCATTGACTGAAGATCAAATTGTAAGAGGTTGTGAAGGGAATGTGTTACTCCCTTCCTGGTCACAGTTTAAGAGACAATTATTAAGGAGGGATATGAGGCTGAAGAGCCTGGGGAGAGGAAAGGGGTGAAACCTGAGGTTCTGTCCAGCTCTTGGCAAACACAGCTGACACTTAAATCTTCAGTGGAGCAAGTCTCCAGCCTCCCTGAATCTCAGTTTGGTTTTGAGTCAGTCCTGGCTGAAGCATTCATTCACTGCCATTCCACTATGCCCAAGAGTAATCTCCTAGGGCTCTCAAGGAGTCACAGTGGCCGATGTAAATTTTGTGCAGAACCCTGAAAGACTTGACCATTACTTATTGCAAATTCCTTGATATTAGAAACTCAATGAGAAGCAACCACCATTCACTGAAACAGTGGTCAGGCGTTGGAACAGGCTGCCCAAGGAAGCAGTAGAATCAGCATCCCTTGAAGTGTTCAAAACATATGTAAATGTGGCACTGGGAAAACGGGTTAGTGGTGAACATGGTGGTGCTGGGTTAACAGTTGTATTGAATGATCTCAGAAGTCTTTTCCAACCTTTATGATTTTGTGATTTATTAGTAAGGAGTAAACCCTATAGATAAAATCCCAGTAGTCTGCTCAGCAATAGTAGCAATTGTCATGTCAGAAATGTATCACCTGCTTTATCATGCTGCACCTACTTACTGTGAAGTCAACACTGGACTGAAATGTGCAATCATTTATCACATCTGTGAAAGAAACAGTTCTTGGTTTTTTTTATATTAGTATGAACCTGGGTTATGGATAAATTGCAGTGCTAATACTTTCAGATCCTGCTCTAACTGCATATTGCTACTTTGTCAGGTTGGCTGGAAACCACTGCAAAAAAAAAAAATGCACACAAATTATTAATGAAATAAAGATAGATCAGAGACATAGATTAGGATGTCTAGCAATGGAATTTTTGACATTTACTATTCCCAGCTCTGCCTTGACTCTTTGATGATGGGAAATTTTAGGTCAGTGAAATTCTAGAGTTTTCTTTAAAAAGCTTTTGGCTCCCTCATTTCAGAATGGGAGTATTACACTTTTGAACTCCCAAAGGAATTCCACTGGCAAGTTTGGGTGAATACACACTTTTCTTCCCTCCTCTTCTTTTCTGCTGGTGTATTGCACTGAACAGAGCAGAGCGGAGTGTAGCAAACTCCAATCAGTGACACCAAAATGCTAGGAATTATTTTTTTAGTAAAACAAAGCCTTTTGCAGCACATTTTTTTTTATTTCTCTCACTACAGGTTAATTAAGTTCAGTTTTATGCACAAGAGGGATTTCCTCAGAACCAGTTATACAATTTTTTTCTCCAGTCTCTTTATTAAAAGCTGCTTTAATTTTGAAAGCCTGGCTTTTTGTCAGCCTACTAGACTTACTGTGATATAATATGTATAAGAAATTAAATTGGAATAAACAATGATGGAGCTTTTGAAGTATCTGATATTTTTTCTTCTACAGCTGTCCACCTGATGACAGAATAACAATTAGTATTGTTTCTCTTTTTTGTCCCTTACTTAATCTTCTTAGAGACACTTGAGTTTTGTCTTTAGGGCTTTGTTCCCTATTCATAAGAGGTATTAACTGCTTTTTAGACACTCAGGTGTAAAAAATATTCCCCTCCCCTTACACAGGTGTTTTTTAACTGTCTAGAGTAGACCACTTTGTCTTTTGTTTTGGCTGCTGTAGCAGTAATTTTGCTTCATCATTTTTGCCTCTGTGGGGTCATTATCTTTGAGATAGTGCGTACTTCTGCCATCAGCATTTTTTTACCCAGATGCTAGTAAAGTAAATGTGTTTTGTGAGGTCCTTCAAAATACAGAAGAAATGAAAATCAGGAAGAGAAACTGACAGGCACAACAGCTTAAAACTGTCACATTTTAACAAGGTTGCCATTGTCATTAATTACCTGGAGTTGCTAAAATTAATTCTGATGATGAGAGCCGCAGGGAGTTCTATTGGGGACAGTTACTGAAAACATGTAAATTGAAAATAAGTTACTTATTTTCTTGTCAATATGTTTAACTGAAATAGGAAAATCAGTTTAAAATTATGGAATTAGTTATTTTTTTAAAAGAGCTTGGAATGCATAGCTACATAGTATTATTCAGCAGTGGAAATACTAGGGTAATAATTAGAGATTAATACAAAAATTTAAGGGGATTTTTGTTCTCCATCCCATACTGATATCAGTATCTGACTCCAGACTTGAGATGATACAACTGAAAACAGACACTGGACAATAAGTTGATGGGGGCCTGTATGAGCTGTTTTCAATCTGTCCTCTCATGACTATAATAAGGAATGATTTAAAATTCTTAAATTTATAAGTCCATGAATTAGATTTCATATTTCAGAACACTGGTCTAAATTTTATGGAGCTAAAATTGGTGGCAAATTTATGCTTAGATGTTTCAATGGCTGAAGTATTGCGTTCAAACGTGAAGCAATATCTTGTTTTGGTGTCATAGTTAAGATATTGCACAAAGACTGTGCAGACATTTCCTGTCTTTCAGGGAGAAGTCTTTTATCCCCAGAAGCAGCTGGCAGTGGTAAGCAGGATAAACTTCTGTCCTTGGCTCAGCCCATATTAACTTTCTGCCAAAGAGAACTCGTTATTCAAAGTAAACAGTAAGAAGCTGTTCTCCTTTTAGACTGCTGAAACCTTATTAAAGACTCAATGATATAATTACTCTGCCTGAAAAGGATTTGTGTGCTATCTGCTGATTTAATTAAAAAATGACTCTTCACAAGGGACAATCTGAGTGTGTGTCTATGTTGCATACAAGCAGGGGAACATATGTATTTTCTTTCATCTTGTCACTTGCAATCTCAGATCATTATTCCTTTTGCTTGTTGTGACACAAGTTCTGCATCCTTGGGAGAATTGCAAGTGCCTTGCAACATGCTAAAACACTCAAATGAAAAAAATATTGAAGTGGTGAACTTCAGTATACCTGTATGAAGAACTAAGTCATAGTTTCTCCCAGGACTATAGGACAACCTGGATGACTGACTACAACTGAATGCAGAACAAAAGGTGTCTAAATTAAGTCAATTCTTCCACTATAATGCTTTATGTTGTTTCAATTCTACTCATTTTAAATTGCTTTTAAGAAAACCTTGGCATGTCTATGTAATTGTTTGCCTGGGTGAAAGCCAATTCTACCACACACAAATAACCTGCTAGTGATGTATCACTCAAGTCATTTAGCTTAAATTATTCTTGTATTGCTTTTTCTATGGGGACAAATAATAATGAACAAAAAAGAATGATACAAGGCAAAAACTAATTTTTGTCCTGTCCTGAGTTCTAGAAACAAACAATATATTTTGCAATTATTTTTCAGAGTACTTTTCTGCTGTCAACAAGAACAATTATTTACATTTCTCCAAAAACTGTAACCTGTTGATGCCTCTTTTCCTCATGAAAATCCCAGCTGACATTTATATAAATAACTTTAATATATAAGGATGAAAGAAACTAGAAATTGAGAGAGAGTTGATAGACAGAACCTTTGCCAATGACCTCCCAGTGCAGCCACTGTGATGCTAATGCTGGCAGCTGCTTCAGCAGCATGCCTGGTTAGAACGGGAAATGAAGTGTCTTGTATCCGAATGAAACATTTCTGGTACACTTATTATCATCACCCAAAATGCAAAAATGATCCTGGTATCAGATGTAACTTCTTTCTTCTATTAGTGTGAGCTCATTGCAATTGTTAATTAGGGGAGCTAGAGGTGGGTTTTGCTTTTTGTCCAAAAAATGCCATTTCAAGCATCTCTGAGCACATACACTGGAGCTTTCTATTCATAATATGAAGGGACAACAGCACCTCTTGAACTGTGAATTCTGCTTTCTGACACACAATGCTTTAAGGTGTTTTCAACATCAGTTAGTCAACAAGATTTTTTATTGTTTTCATTGCTAAAGGTATGAAATGGAAACTTTGAAAAATATAAACCATCACCTTACCTGAACCTGAAATCAGGAGCAAAAGCAGTGCATGAGGAAGAAAAAAAAAAAAAAAAAAACAACCAAAAATAAAAACACCCAAAAAACCAATGCACACACATTAAAAAAAATAAAAAAAATAACTTTCCTTGTTGTATCTAGGTTGATCTAACTTTTACCCTCTGCAAGGAGCACACAATTGGAGGAATTTTAGATGTTTGGCATGCCTGGTAAATAATTACAGAATTATTTTTGCACATGGGACTTATCAGTGGAAAAATTACTCCTGGGAACTATTAAGTAGTTTCTTATTCTTTTCATTTAATCAAAACAGAAATGTAAAGATGATGCAAGAAATAAGAAAGAAATGATGCTGTGATACCTGCTTTATAGAAACCTCACAAAACCTCATCCTATTCCATAATAGATTTTATCATACATGTTAATGATGCTCACAAGTGATACAGGATGTCGAAATGTTCTTTAATGAGAAATAGCCTTACAAGATATCACATAGTGTACCTACAACTTCTGTTTTTATGTCACTTTTCATCTTGAAAAATCCCAAGCCTCTTGTAAGACTAATATATAGTTAAACCCTGATGTGGAAAATATTCATGCTAGGATTGGAACAGCAATACAATTTTACCAGGGGTTTTGAGGACATGAACTGAACAGTACTGCCCAGTATGAATTGGACAGCATTAGTTAGACCGAAAGAATGTAAATGAGATTTGATCAGTATCATGGGACCTCTTTCTCCTGTAAGACGATGAGGTTTTCTCATCATATACAAATGGTCAGACCCCTGCATCTGTCTTTTTCCATCTGCTTTTCATCTCACTGACTTCTAGCACTGATCTGATATTGAGACAAGAGAATGGCACCTATTTTCTCTTCTGTAGAGTCTGTGTTCTCTCTGGGAGATTCCCAGGCTATTCAGTGGCAACTCTACTGAGCTCACAAAATTTGACAAGGACCACTGGCCAGGACACTGTGGCTGGAGACAACAAAGCACAGCCATCAAATGCAATTGCACTCTCTGTAAAGCAGCAGGTGTTCTTAACTGTTTGAGTAGATCTTGCAGCTGACAGTCTTGCTGTGGAACTATTAGACTGACACAGTTGCCAGTCTTTTTGACTGTTAGGTCATCCTCTTTAACAGGAACCTTTTTTTCCTCTCTACTTGACTCAGATCGATTACAGTCTGGAATGCAAACAGATTCTTCACTGTGAAGATACAAAAAAGAAGTTTTCAAGTGTATATATATATGGCCAGGCAAAACAGAGCTGAATACTGTACAACAAAATACAGTTGTTTGACATTTACATGTACTTTTCTGCTCTTCAAAATTCCATTATATAGTGATTGCAGATAGCTTTTAAATGAAGAAGAACTATTACTGAAGGCAATACAATGTAAAGAAGAAAAAATCCAGACAACACATGGACAAGAAAAAATTCCAGCTGACAAAAAATATATATTGTGCACAACACTCAGCAATTAATGTTTCTCATGTTACTTAAACTGCAGCAGCCCCCAAGTGTGTGCTGTGTATTGTTAGAGCTGATGGCCTTATGTACATGTGTGAATGCTGTATTCAAGGGGACCATAGCACAGTGCAAGTGTTTCCCTGAATACCCTCTTGCAATGTATGAAATCACCTGTGATATAACATGTGGGAAAAGTAAATGGATAATGTGACAAGTGAGATAAATAACTGAAATCTCCAAGTATTTAACAGGATTAAATAGCCTAAAATATTTCAATAGAAAAACATCAAGATAGCTATATTGAAACTGTTAATCCCAGTAACACTGCAAAAATGTAGTATTTGATATTCATTAAATTTTAACATCGGTGTTTAACGTCATGCACTATATAATGGTCAAAAAAAAAAGTATATAAGTTAAATTAAATGGAGAAAGTGATGAAAATGATGTTCTAAACTTTATTTAAAATGTGTGTGAGACCTTTTCTTAAAACCACTGTAAAACTCAACACTTTCCCCCAAGAAATTTTTATTGAGAAGCACCAACATTTTCATATTGAAAATGTTTTCATCAATCAATTTTCTTTGCCTTTTTTAAAAGTTCTTTTGATTAGCCTTAATGTAATCCCTAATATGTAGAAGTACTAGCCTTACTCGAAGTTTGAAAGCAGTTTCTCTTCCACTGCCTGACTGGCTTAATGAGTCAGGTGTGAGATTTCTCCTCCCCAAACCACCATATTACAACAACATCACACAGGACAAGTGGTTCAGATCACTTGAATGAACATGGTGCAGGTTTTTTTTGGCGGTCAGATGGAACACAGAAATCAGCAGTGGCAACATGTTTTCTTTTTTCTTTTTCTTTTCTAAACATACTTTATTGGATACACAGAAATTACAGACAGAGGATGTGGCCTGGCATTGTGCAGGGCTGCTCCTGCTGTTCACAGACATATCACACTGCCCTAAGGTCACTTGCTGTTTGCTTACCTGGTCATTGTAGCTCTCCCACCATTCCCCATACTCCCTTTTGGGGTGAAACATTCTATTTCCGACTTGTGTGGAGGGGCCAGTCTCCTGCCTTTGTACCTAATAAATCACGACAACAACAGGAGCAAACAGAGAGAGGTGATTGTGTGCTCAGCTTTCTGTGACAGCTGCTGTGCTAAGGGCCATGCACATGAATGCTACTGTGGCAGTAGTAGGAATAGTGTAAAGCAGCTGTGGGAGCGGTGGAATAGCTGCATAAACCCCCAGACCAGTGTTAGAGCAAACAGGGCAGGACAGGTGCTCACCAATTTCTTCATATATATGTATACATATATACATATATATATATATATATATATAACATGCTAACATTTTGTGTTTAACATTTTTTGGAGTTAGACTGAAATACATGACTGAAGAGTTTAAGCAAAACACTTGAATTAAGGATCAATGAGAAATCAGCTAATGGCCATATTCGCAATCCTTAGTTAATGTTTTACCCTGATCCTACATGTTTGGAACACTTGACTTGTTGCACTTTTCAAAGCAAACACCAGTGTAGGTGATTACTTGGTAAAATTTGGGTGGGCTCACAGTTCGTGTTGCGAATGGGCCTCCCTCTCTCCATTAGCAACAAACAGAAGTTAGGTGACTTGCCAAGATGTAGACATAAAGTCAAGTCAAATCAACCCCAATCCAAGAGCCCAGCACAGCACTATGCATATTTAAAATACCATAGTTCACATTTGGATGAAAAATTTACTTGGATAAACAGTTTAATACTTGAGGACCTAATTAATCTCTGGATAGAATACCAGGATAAGACCTGGCCATTGTTTACTCATTGAGCGCTTAATTGGGATGTGAACATTGAAGAAGTCTTACACTGGCTCTCTTCCTGATACCAAGCTTCACCCTAATAACACAAATTCTTGTGCTAGGTGTTGAAATACCTATTTAAATGCTTTAAGAAAATTTGGGCAAAATACCTGCTAGTGTCTTCTCAAAGATACCTCATTCCCAAATCCTATGTGCAGCATTGCGGGTGTTTAACACACTTCTGTGGAGAAGCTTGTGCATTTAACACTGCTAACATTACAGAATAAACGACTTATTTGTTTCTCATTCTTTAACCTCATCTAGATAGCAAAAGTACCTTGAATAGAACTACCCTATAAAAGAGAAATAATCTGAGTACACAGAAAGTGAGACTAAACATTGGATGGAGTTGTAGTAGACCCTCAGATGCAGTGATAAATAACTGATGAAGAAGCTTAGTGAATCAGAGACAGTAAAATGATGTGTTTTTAGTGCAAAGTCCTTTCATTTACAAATTATAACCTTACAGAGAGAAGGAACAACAGGAATTTTGCAGACTGGCTACCAAGGTTTTAAGGCAGTCCAGAGTGTGGTATACGTAGTGCTCCCAGACAGACATGAAGCTCGCACAGGACACATGCATATTAAATGGAAGTTGATTCCTAGAGCAGAAGAAAGAGTGGATGGTCTTAGAGAGTAGATAAATTCACTGAAAAATACAAAGGAAGTCAAGCTGGATCATACAAATTAAGTCGGGGTAGCCAGGGAGATAGAGCAAAGAGAAAAGCATGTGTAGAAACTTCACAGGAAAGAAAAGGAAATGAAGTTGGGAGGAAGGTGTTAGACATCACAGAAAGTAGAGTTTAGGAAGGGCAGAAGGGAAACACAGTTGTGTTTAGACCAAACAACCAAAAGAGATATTTTTCCTAGCAAGGCAGAAGGAGAAAAAGTCAAAACTAGGAGAAATAATCTGGAGACTCTAAATGCTCACAATAACTTGAATTTTAAAAAGTAGCCAACTAAAGGAAACAAGAGGTACGAGTCCTTGGTAACTCCATCCTGAAGAACATCTGTGTAGGATGGATAGGACACAGATAAACACCCAAAAATGTCAATTTTACATTAGTATAAATTTCACCATCTTAAATGTCTGCAGAGAGACTACAATGAATCTCTCAAGTTTTTGCATCCACTCAAGAGCAAACAACACCACCAGAAATAGTATGTTGTCACATAACACCTCAAAATCTTGAACCATAGTAACTGCTGCACTGCCATTCATTCAGTGCTAAATATCCATGTAATTATGAAAATAGTGACCAAACTCTAGTCAATCCTCCTAGTGTGGAAAGTGCATCCAACTGTTGAAAAGAAGCTGCAAAATTAACCATTCTGGACAGTCACCCCAAAGGTTCTGTGTAAAAAGGGCTTTCAGCTTTCAGAGCAGACAAAGGAAATGATTTTGCCTCAGAATGTCTTGCATGAGAAAAATGTCCCCTTCCAGGTTGTTAAAATTAAGGATTGTTTTAAAGGATCCGATCTGTTGAGAGGAAAACCCCTCAGATATTTCATTGTAACTGACATAAAAAATACTAGCATGAAAATTAATTGGGTGTTTTGGCTGGTGTATGGAGGAGGCATAAAACAGTACAGTGTGAGCAGTATTTGCAAGAACAGATTTATTTTCTCCTTGTCAGTTCCAGGACTATATATTGGCTAGAAAAGAGAAAGAAGACTTTGATTCTGTACAGAAAGGCAGCTATTAAATTCTGGCAAAGGATATAAAATAATTTGGGTGATTTTTAGGGGGGTTTTTTTGGGGTCTTTTGGTAGGACATTGTGAGCTGTGACTTTTTTTTGTACAGGAGAAATTTGTCTTAAGAAAAATACTTAGTGATAAATGCTAATATGATTTGTAAGTGTTGATCATTGACAGGAAAGTTGAAAAGTAATTCCCAGTAATTTAGTCACTGCAAACTTGTCTGTTTGCCAGGTACTTTGTCACATCACTCTGTCTTACACAGCAGTTCTCTGCATTGTTCAGAGGAGATCAGTAGAGAGAAAGAAACTTACTCCTGGGCTGAGAAACCACATCTGTACTGCCTTGGCTTTTAGTGAATTTGATGTACATATGATACATGCCAGGAAACACCAGTTTTGTAGGATTTCTACACCTTTTCTTTGCCTTTACCTTCCAACAAAACTTCTCCTGTACAGCAAAATTAATGGATGTTATGGGAAGCAAAGGGGGAATATGGGAATCACCATCCTGAATGAGATCAATAGTGGTTCACTAAAATGTTGTAGAAACCAGTTTTTGTTTGTGTGTAGGTGTAGATCCCTAGAGGGTTTTGGTGTCGGTTTTTTGGCTGGTTTGGTTGGTTTGATTTTTCTTTTTCTTTCTTCTTTTTTTTTTTTTTTTTTTTCTTTTGTCTCTGTAGTGGCAAGAGATGATAGTCCCTAGATATGGGGTTTATTAGACTATACCTTCACATTGGATAGAGGTGTTGGAATCCTGGTGGTCCTAACTTCAAGTTAGGGTGAGACGCAGCTGCGCTTATGGCCTCTCCTACCTCTGCTCTTTCCTGCTTTCCATGCAGAGGATCTTGGACACCTTGATCAGCAGTGCATTCCATATTATTGTACATTCCCTATCTGGAAGATGCTGGCAGGCCACACCTAGAAGGTATACCATAGCCTACATTTATGAATAGTTTGGTCAAAGACATTCTCTAATCCTGGAAAAGTAGTCTATGGTTAGAATACGGGTGGTCATGCACAGATTCTGTTAAAATGTCCACACTACACAAGCTGAGAGACTTCACAGAGGACAAGAGCTTGCAATAGCAAAAAATAGTTGTTTCAGACAATCTGTCCTCTGGAAAAAAAAAGAAAAAAAAAAAATGATCCTAGCAATTAGAAACTGGTTTTTACTCTTAGACATAAGATTTTTATTTTTTTTTTTCCTTTTATAGTAAAAGGTTTAACTAACTAAAGATGGCTCAGAGTATCTTTGGGCTTTTTAAATGCAATGCAAAGCAAAGGAAATTTTTTGTGTTGTAAATGGAGAGCTTTCATCAATCCTTATTTTAAATGCAATCGCATACTGCCATGCAGAAATGTTATTAATCATTGAGCACCAAATGTGTGCTTGACACTCTTAACTCAGAGGAACAGAGAAGCTCTAATCAACACAGGCATAATGTTCTGATGTAACTGTACCTTGCAAGGGTGAAAAAAAGTTACCTTTCCACAGAAACACTTGACAGAACAGAGGTTGTACAGCCCTATCTCATTGTAGGGCAATGGATAGTTGAGTACTGGGTGTTTAAGTCAGCAATGCAGTAACTAGTTTCTAAGACTTTTGTTAATTAATGGGATTCCACATTTTGGTCTGCGATACTGAAAATAGAATTAGGTGTCTAAAATTCTTTCCGAATCAAGATATTTCCCCTCAAGTTAGCAGTAGTCAAAGCAGGTAATATCCATAATTTCAACCCCAAGCCTTTCATTTTTGGCTATTTTGGAATAAACTTGAAGCAAGACCTTTTTAAGTCCCTGAAAGGTTAAATTAATGGAGGAAAAGAAAGGAGATTCAGGAAGATTTACAGTGAATTGATGAAACAGTGTCCTTTTGCTTTCCATCATTTTTTCCCATGTGCTTTTGCCTGGAACTTGTACAGATTGCTCAATGTTACAAAGCCATCTACCTTTCCAGACCTTACATACAACTGTCAGATCTTACACACAACTAGTATTTTTTCATCTGCAATATTCCTTGGTCTTGATATTAAGAAATTATGAGGAACATGCATTTCATAGCAACCTTTACATTAAGTAAGAAAATATATGCATAAAGACTTCTGCATAAATGCTAAAAAATGAAATATGAAAAATATTTAGTGTTGTTACTGTAGTGGCTGCTTAACTACAAACATAGTGTTTCTTGAAAATCAAGTCTGTGAGACTGATCATGCTATCTTGACATTGCATCATATGGCACTGAATATTTTTTAAATGATCTCAGTTTATTGTATAACATTTCCCATTTGTATAACTAAAATCAATTATAAATTATTAAGAGTGCAACATTTTTTCCTTTAAAAAAATCAGCATATAAACATTGCTTGCTTAATGGTGCAATTTCAGCAAGCAAAATTGTTCTAGAGCCAAACTCACAATTTATTTTTTTCAAGTGCAGCATAATATTTTACTTTTTTTTAAAGCTTATTATAATTAAGCAATCATATGTAATTGCAGCTGGCGAATTAAAATGACATTTTTGACAGAATGATATACGAATCGTTACAGTGGCTCAAGGGAAGACTAGACTGATAGCAAAATATTACCAGCCTGTTTATTTCCTTTGTTCCAGAAAGGGATTTTATGAAATGCTGGACAAGCCATTGCATGGATTTTTTTACAGCAGAGTCTTATCTATAAAAAAGTTCAATATATAATTCTATAATCAAAACTACAGCAAACTAAAAGAGCCTTGTGTTTATATATTTTAGCAGACGTGCATGAAATTTCAGTCAGTTATGAAAAAATACTTGTAAGCAAATGCAGCTCTGAGTCAGATGAAATTCCAGCTCTTCTAACAGTCCACATCAATATTCAGGATACAAGTGCAAAAACCATTCATTATAGTTCATACAGGTGTTTCCGTAGTGGCAGACTGGCTCACATCTTGGTGGACTTTGGAAGGAGGGTGCATATCCTAGTCTTCTGTTTATAAAATTAATTACAGTGCATCAAATTAATTGCAATTCTAGTTCATATAAAACTTTGGTCTGGAACAAGCCAGAAATTCATTTGGTAGAAAAACCTGGTAGGCAGGATCTACATCACACATGCTACCAGGCTGAGACCATCTGTTTGGTTTTTCTGGGTACTCTCCAGGATGTGTGATAAGGAAAATATTGATATAGTATATGGTGGCATTTGTTTGTCATCAGAATTTTGGGACACAGGCTTGAAGATGAAAAAAATTGTAAAATGGATAGACACTGCTCTTAAAAAATAAATATGAAACTGTTGGGTCCTATCCTTGCTGTTCCTTCCTTGTCTTTTTCACAGTACACTAGCAAGTCTAAGTTTTGCAATCTTGAGCATATCTGGGTAACAGTAAAAAGAGAACTGTTCGCAACGTCATTTAATTTGCACAGTTCAGCTATCACATTTGGATGAAAATGGTGGTGACGTTGTCTTAATAATACAAATTAATCCAAATATTAAGCTTGAGTACACATGCTCAGTTAATGCAGACAAACATATCAATCAATCAGTCAATCAATATTTTCATTAAATTTGAGAGAAAAATTCAAAACAACAACACTAGTACTGCACACAAATTAAAAATCATTCTTATTGGGGCATCCAAGAATATAAATTCATTATAGAGATGGAATATTTTAGCAACAATTTATCAAAATCTTTCAGTAACACCTTTCATAGAGTTCCATAAAATATTCTTCAGTCATTTCACAGTATTTGAAGTCTAATTAATCACAGTGTCAAGTTTGTCCAAAAAGATACCAAGCCTAAATTATTTAGGGAAAACTGAAGGACTTAAACCATTCAGTAATCTCTCAATCTAAATTTTTGTATCTTATTGGGTTAAAATAGATCCAAATGATCCTTTTGGGAACTGATTCATTAATAAATGCAGACTAATCCATCAAAAGGAAAATAACTTTCTCTGAAGAGTCAATTTTTTTTATCCTGCATGCATCAAAATTATTTTCTAGCACGGCTATGAAGCAAACAAGCAATATCTTGTCATATCACTATGCCTAGGTTTTCTTTTTTAAAATAACATCAATACCCATAGATTCAAACTTTCACCTCATGTAAATTATCTGCTCCAATGACATTGTCATATAAGAAGCTTATTGCTCACCTTTTTTGCCATCATCTCATAATACAGAACCGTCGAAGGGCATTTGTGCAATTTATAATCAATGGTCCCATTAAACAGCATCTGTAGAAACTAACCTAGTTTTTGGTACATGATGATTTTTCAGTGACATCTTTTCCTTACTGTAGTACATGGTCCTGTTTTGGACAGCTTTCTCTTTTCAGTCTCCACAGGGATTTATTGCACTGAGGTGAGCAATGGCTAAAAGCTGGTCACTGCTACAGTTCAAGGATGGTGCCCGTCATTTCTAGAATGCAATTTCTTAAGCATTAGTTCTTCCAATTCACATTCTTTTATAATCTTCCAGTTAATTCTCTATGCACACTAGAGCTGATTAAAAACACTAAAAATCACCACTAAATGACTTCTTGATTTTATAAAACCTCAAGGTTTCAAATAATATTCCCCACTTATTTTTTTTTCCCCTCCAGTGAGATAAAACTGAAATGGCAAATGTCTTGTAACGCAAAGCTATTATAATAACCTGATGGATGGGGTGCTTGTAGGGTACAAGACAGGCAGGTTAGAACCTCTCCTCTGCCATTGACTGATATTACAAATCATTTTACTTTTCATGAGGCTAGAAAATAACTCTTTCTTTTCTATTCAGGGTTTAATTTATACAAGACAGTATGGCTCCCCCATTTTCCAGCAGGAATTCAAGCCATGCTGGCATAAATGACAACTGCTGATATAACTCCCTACAAGAGGTTATACATCAGTCTTGTGCTCAGTATTGTGGGGTTACAACCTCTTCTATATTCAGTTTCATGTTTCTATGAGTCAGTCGGTTCAATTACCTGCAGAAACTGCAGAACCAATTATTGTTATGAAATTTGTGACTGGTATTCCACAGCCTAGGAAAGCTGCATTTTTCCTTGTTTTGCCAGGCAATGGACCTGATGGAGTTTGAGTGTACCATATGACCAATCAGATCACCAAGAGTATCTCAGCCCTTTGATTATGAAAATTGTGAGTATGAACCTATAACCCATGCCCTAACAAAGTCTGGTAAGTAAAAAGTTTTTACATATTAGTTTGGAAGTGAAGTGTAGTGTTCTTTTATCATCATTCAAAATGTGTCAGAGAAATTGTTCAAGCTGCATATAAATGAAGACAAAATTGGCACTTGCACTATAAGAAATGTGTCCCAGTAGAATATGCTGTGGCAGAAACTCATGATTGGTATATTTCTCAAAGGGAATACACACGAGGAATGCAAACCAGCTTCAGCTTTCCACAAAACTCCCCCGGTTTTTCTTATACTCCATCTTCTTTACAGGACTAAAAGTTCCATGTCAAATGACAGCTCTGTTTCATCTCTCAGGCAACTTATCTTGCTAAGGCATAGGGAATTTGAGTCTCTCCCATTTACATTTTAAATACTCATGTTGATAATGCACTCACATATTCTAAAAATATTTGATCACAGCTTCATGGCCATGACTTTAAATCTATCTGGTTTTTCATGGATGTGTCTTTCAACCAGTGAAGTGTTTGTATCCGGGCAATGGGAATTGCATGGGCTGCATTTTGGGGAACCTTGGCGTGGTGTGTATAACAGTGGCAGAAGTCTATTCTGATGAGGATTCCCATTTGTCTGGAAATGCAGTGTCTTCCCAGGATTTTCTTAATACTGCAACATAGCAGTAGTGAAACCTTGAAGAAGTTTTTACAACTAAGATTGCTCAAATTCTAACCTGAAATTTTTGATTCACTCTTTTTTTTTTCAATAATTTATATGAATTTCAATCATATTCAACATTAAAAGTAATATTTTAAAAAATTCCTGAGGGAAAAAGAGTGGATTTTTTGAGAAATTTCAATTCAGACTTCTGAAAAAGCTCATCTCAAGACTTCAGTGCTGAAATATGGTGTGCTGATGCATGATATAATATTTAGACTGGAATATTTTTAAACCACAAATGACAGCTTCTAGGCTGATCCAAGAATATTTTCCTCTTATATGGACCAAAATAGGTCTTGTTTGAATTGTAACAATATAGTCAGTCATAAGAGGGAAGAAGAGAGAGAACAGATAAGGGGAAAGCCAGCTGTTCCTTGCAGAAACAGAGCATGCAGTGTGATGGTAGACACCTATTTCCAAAATGCTTTATTATGGCACAGTTTGGGACTGCCTGATGTTTAATTATACACTAATGATAGACACTGGTAGCCCAGGGCTGAATCTAATCCAATGGAAAAAAAAATCTATATTGCTTATAATATTTTCCTCATAGGAGTCATGGAATGGCAATTAACAGCATGTGAGCCTGAACACCTGACTGATTTTTCTGATATACCAGTGTACCACTTGAGAGGGAGAAACTTGATTCTTAGATGGATGTGTGGGCTTCTTTATTTAAGCTGAGCATGATAAAACAAAATAATGGTGATTTATATAATAAAAATTCTGTGGTTCTCCTAAGGGTGAGTGTTGGCTCACTAGAATGAGGGATCCCAGTCCCGAAAGAAAGTTGCCAGTCCTACCACTTGTACAGATGTATACAGAGCAATGCTCAGCTCTGCAATCATACGGTGCTGGACAAGCTTTCTAAGAGGACAAAATAACACATTAAAAAGCAAGAGAGTAATTAATTTAGTTTGTCAGCCACAGCTTATGTTTAGTTACTTAGTAAATACTGCATCACATAGTAAATCCAGGTAGAATAAATTATTGCTGCCACACCAGGCTATTAAGCTTTAATCTCAATGAGATTTGTGAGAGAAGTGCCTATGATAAGGTGCAGAAATTTATGTGCATCTTTTTTCTGTTGTCTAGTATTGTGGTGTTCACTCTTCTATGGAGGAATTATGTGCAATACCACAAATCTCCAGTGTATCTTCAATATATATATAACATTATCTAACTTTGCTGGTCATTCTTTCCTTTAGTATGATCGTAGCTACCTGCCTGGGTTACAGATAGAAAGTCCTGCTCAGTTTTTTGGCTTAGTTACTTTTGACGATTCTAACTCATTTAGAGGATGATAATATGTCTTGTTTTGTTACAGGAGTGTACTTTTGGCTTGTACTGGGCATCTAGCAGCTCCTGTCTTTTGAAGATGTAGTAGGAGAAACCTAAGTGTGCCCTACATCATCACAGGGAAAACAACCAACTGGCAATAAAAAAGCACTTTAGCTGCCTAATTGCTTTCTTCTCCCTTTCACTGTCACTGCAAGTATAATGAAAGGGGGATGCATATGAACTAAGCCTCCAACCTTCAAGCAGAGAGCCTTATCTTGGGATCACAATCATGTTTTCTGACCTAACTTATTTCAGAGGCTCCCACCTCACTACCTGAACAGCTCTGTGTCACAGCTTGATCTGTAGAAGGATGCCAGGTTCTCCTTGATTTTCCTGTAATATATTCCAGGCTAAAACAGTGCAGAATTTGTTGCTGGAGCAAGCAAGAAACCTTGAAGGTGGTTTGGGGACCTCCAAAAGAAGCAGCTGAGGGCAGGAATCACTGGGCCACTTATAGGCAACAGTGGGAGAATTGGAGAGAAAAAGCTTTGTCTGTGCTGTGAAGGTTTGAAAGAAATTTAAAGGGCAGAGAGAAAAATATTGGTAGGATTTTTAAAGATTTGAATAGCACGTGTGTGAGAGACAGTATTTAGGGCTGTTTTTAACACTTTGCTGGTCCCTCAGAACAGTTTATTACTTGCTTTAAAGGAAAGAAACCTTGCTTTTCTGCAGGTAGTTGTAGGGAGATGAGTGCATTTAAAGGGTCAGTATTTGTAAGCTTGGAAAATGAAGCATGTGTGATTTGGGCCATTTAAAGACACAGTACAGAAGACATAAACACCTATGGTGGCTAAATTACTGTGTGAAATGCAGGACAAATATGCTAGAAAGCTAAGAGAAACTTGAAATTCCCCCAGTCAAGGTAGCATGACTGAGACCTTCTGGTGCGCAGTCTTGACTAGAAATACCATAGCACCAACTCTTATAGAAGAAATATGCAGTCATTATATTACCTGGGATAAAGAGTTACTTGAGAATCAGGAGAGGATATATTATCCCTGTATTTTGGACTCTTACAAAAGGGCTGTGTAACATATGTGATAATAATTCCTGAGACCTCAAGGTAAGATGTACTCAATTTACTTATGACCTTCCTAGTCTCTGTGAAATTAACTGGTCACATAACTGAAATCAGAAGGTCCAAATGCTTTTCTACACAGGTTCTATGGCTTTGACTCCAGCAGTGTAGTGTTTAGTATTCTCCTTTGTGGAGTTGTTTCTGATAACGTCAGGTTTGTTAGCCCTACTTTTAAATGAGGGCAGAATACCTTCTGGTGATTACTGCTGAATCACAAAAAACCTACATGAAATGGTTTTCATTTCACTGGGTAATGAATAGTTTTATTCTCTCCTTCTACATATTTCAGTATGTGAAGATTCATTCCAATGCATAAGAGCAGCTTACTTGAGTTTTCTTAACTGAAGAACACCCCATGCAAAAAGTCATTTAGGACTCTTAACAGATGCATTGCTTTATTTAGGCAAAAACAGTCTTGTTATCTGTCATTTTGCAGCTGATGTGAAAGCTCTGAATGTCGCGTTGGCATTATCTGTTTGACAATGATTTGATGCAATACTACACTGTGCTATAAATTAGTGTCAAGAAGCAAAATGCTAATGATAGGGGCCCCTTTATGCACTGGTGACTTAAATAGCATGTTTCTTTAAAATTCAACAGTGACTCACTCTCTTTCAAATAAAACCCCTCTGAGCTATTTAAATAATGCCATGTAGCTCTAGTGCGTATTTCCTTTGAATTTGAATACGTCAGTGTTTACTTGAATAACTATCCAAAACAAGCTTCTGAGCATTGTACTGAATAATACCTTGAAACACATTGCTTTGTGCAACAAGATTTTTTTAAAGAAATGTTTGAATGTTAAGTAAAATGGTGGAACTCTGTTCATTTTCTACTCTAAATAGAATTGAAGCTGACAGTGGTTTTATGTTCTTTTTTGGAGATGGTATCAGATCTAGGTTAAGTCCTGAGCAGTATTTTAAATTTACTCAGTACCTTTCAGGACTCTCTTTCATGTAATCAAATCAACATTGATTAGAGAGAATTTCCCAGGATGGATGGAATCAGTTTGCTCTTTGATTCCTAGACCCTTCAAGTACACACTGACTGAGCGCCGCTAAACTCACTGGCACCATCACATCAGCTGAGGATTCAGACACATATATTAGGAGGATCTTCTTTGTTGCAGTTTTACATGTTGGTGAACACTGCTGATGACACAAGTTTTTTCTCCAAGTTTCATATGAAATGTTCTAGGTCCTCATATCTAGGTAAATATGTCAATACATCAGCTTTCTGCTGCCATTTTTATTCCTACACGTGCATATTGGGCAGTCCTAATGCTCTTTTGGATTGAAGACATTCCCCAAACAGTGTTATTGAAAGAGAAATCTTTGTTGATGATGAGCTATTACATTCTTTTTATAATACCTTTCAACGGCAGGTATTATCCGCACGTTGAGGGATATAAAGAAATGGAAACAGAGTACTCATAAAGAAGAAAATGTATCATGTCTTTTAGAATATTTAAGAACAGGGTACACTCCTTACTTTTCAGAACAAAACAAAGATTTTAGAGCAGCATCTTTCCAAACTGGGCCTGAAAAGATGACAAGTGAATCTTTCTCAAGCCTCTTTTCCAAGATCTCCCTGTCATCTATAACTTCATCATTTTAAGTAAAAAAGTTGTAAGATGGCAAATGAGTTCTGCAGCAAAAGTGAGGGAAAATAATAATGATCTAAAAGAGGAAGAATGGCTTCCAATGAGGGCACATTATAAAGCGTGCCTGTTTTAGCTGGTCCAGAAGTTGTTATAGGACATCTAATTCAAACACTCAGGTCATTCATGCATACAGACAGAGGCTGCAGAAAAGGATATTTCAGGTAACCATCACTTAAGCTGATAGAGGATTTATCATTTTTATATATCATCCTACTCTGCACCTGGAAAGGAACTGGAAAAAAACCATCACTATCTGATCAAAGATATAAAATATCTTGTAATAGACTGGCCATTTTTGTACCAATTGAAAGTCACTGAAAGAGAAGCATTACTAATAATGTGACAGAAAAAAAAATCATCACTTTGTCATATGTCCAGCAGGTATTACTAATAAAGACTTCCCTCCAGTCTAAACTGTGGTTCTACCAAATTGGAAGTACAAATTGTCCTTGTTCCATGCCAGCTCCAGTTGTGAACAATGTGAGCAATGGCATGTCAAGAAATATTCGTATTATCCATACTAAAATCCATATGTGTTTCAATAAGGAAGAAAATCTAGCTACTTGTCACTTGCAGGCTAGACATACATATCTGAGGAGTGAAAAAATTGTTTCTTTGCATTTTCATATAGACAGAATTTTTTGTTTACAACAGCAGTTAAATAACCCAAATTATCCCCATAGCACCCATATTGAAAGTGAAAGGGATCAAAAAATGAAAACAATCCACTGGGCAAGGTGCACACCTACACACTCTGTCTGTGAAGCAGGGCAGTGTTTCCACTACAGAGCTCTCCTTTCTCTTTAGTGTTCACTTACAGTAATTTTTATACACTGAACACAAAAGTTGTCTTCATGATCACTGAATTCAAACAATGCCTTAGGAAGAAAGAAAGAAATATCTTACAAAGGAGTATCTGTTCAATGACAAGAAGGGTAGACAGCCTATGAGCATCTGAATTTGTTAGAGTTAGGAGGATATGTACTGAAAAAGGTATCAAGAAAGTTAAGGAAGAGAAGAAAGGTGAAGACAAAAAGAAAGAAATCAGGAAGAGATAATACAAGAAAGGAAAATCAAGGGAATAGGAGATAAAAGGTATAACAGAAGAGTCATATGAAACAAAACATCAGATGCTTGAGAGTGGCTGCTCACGATGACATTTGTGTGTATTGCTCCACCTCGATATAGTAGCACTAGCAGCAACCCTGTTGCCTTACTGCTGTGACTAGAGGCAAAATACAGACACCACGAAGTTAATTTCGGGAAAGAGATGGTAAATGAGTGCATTCAGGACAAGGCAATGAGTTATATCTCTTGTTCTCCTGTTTTTTTCCTCCTAAGATCTTGTTCCTCACCCTAGATTAGTGTACAGTTGTCACAGCTGGTACTTACAACTTTGTAATTGTAAATGTAAGCCCCTTGCTTTGTCCCCTATTTTTGCACAGCACTTTGACTAAATCAAACTCAAAAGTTACACTGTGGGAGAGAGGACTCACTTCTCTCCCAGTGCAGAGGCAAAGGAAATTAATACATTTCCCTTTGTCTTTCCACTATTAGTAACTTTCAGAATATCATAATTGCCTCCCCATGCTCCCACATTAGAAAGTTTTACCTAAGGGTTTCACCGGATGATCCCCTTCTTTTCCACAGGTTCACCAGGCTGCTCGAGCGGCTCGCAGCTGAAGATGACTTTCCATCCCCTACGTGCATGCGGACTACTGTCGATGTGGTGAATGCACTGCGTACGTTTCTTTCTGGCTTAGCAAGGATGATATAGACCTTGGGCACAAACATACAGCCGAGGGCCACCGTGGCACTCAGACTCACTGAGAAGCACATGGTGATTATCTTGTAGTTGCTTCCAAAATATATTGGCACAAAAGCCAGCCAAATGATGCAGGTGGTATACATTGTGAAGGCAATATATTTTGCTTCATTGAAGTTAGCTGGGACATTTCTTGTCTTAAATGCGTAAAAGGTGCAGCTCAAAATTAACAATCCATTATATCCAAGGGGAGTTACAACTCCCAGGTTGGTGGTGTTACAAATCAGGTAGACCTCTCTGATGCTTGGGTAATCATGCATTATATCTGGTGGTTCCATTATAAAGAGGGCAACAATGATGCCTAATTGTATACATATCAGGATAAATGCAATAACCAGTTGGGCACAGGCACTCATGAACCGAGGTTTCTTTGTACAAATTTTCTTCTTGCTTCCAGCCAGGATTCTTGCAATGCGGTTGGTTTTAGTTACTAGAGCAGAATAACTCATAGCTGGTGAGAGGCCAATGCCAATTCGCTGAAGGTAACAGTAGATCTGTTGAGGTTTTGCAATGAGACAGAAAGTGCACAAGTAACCCAAGCAGATGCCGGCTAGAATGATGTAGCAAAGTTCTCGGCTGGATGATTTGACCACTGGTGTATCACGGTACATTATGAATATAATTGTAACAAACAAGGTGGCCAGCAGACCCAGGCATGCAAAAACAACTGCTGCAATCGGTTCAGGATCGCCCCATCTGAGATACTGCACTGGGATGAGATCACAACCTACAGAAAAAGACAAAGAAGAAGGTAAACTGAAGCATGTAGGAGTGAGATTCTTTAATGACAGTTACAAGTTTGCCTGATATTTCTTTTCTTTTTGTATTTCAGAAAGCTGCCATTATAATGAGTGTAGGCTCAGATTTTGTTAATATAATGGCACAATAGGTAAATTTCAGTGACAGTTTATCTCAGCATTACACTTTATCTGGAATATAATATGATGACCAAGCTGGTTGACATAAGTCACTACTCACAGTGGAATTTACCTTTTCAATTCTATGAAATATAGTAATTTATGGACAAATTTCAGTATCAAGTTACATTACCTCAGTACATAGTGTTTCACAGTTGTCTGTATACTATTTGCACTTAAAGGACAAGATGTCAATCCTAATAATTATGTTGTACACTATGAAGGATAATGGTACTTAATGGTTTAATTATTATGGTGAGGAATCTTGCAGATTCTGTCAAAAATAAGAGAGCGCTTCTTTCTCAGATATACTACATTTTTTCTAACAAAAATTTTCTATAATCAGAGTTGCAACTAACAGGCATTTTGGGATGGCACACTGCTCACTCCTTTATCTGTCATTCATCCTTTTGAAATTTCTGAGAAATTAAAACCTCATCTAACTTGAGAATGAAACTGAATATAACAAATTAAAAACAAAGATGAATTAGCAATGCATCTAAGGACATTTGCATTTCAGTATTTTGTATAGGTTTTAATAAGTCATTCTATGCACCGAGGTCATAGGAAATCAAAAAAGCTTTTCATTCTACAGTGTGCAGATAAATAGGGAGTAAAAGCTGGCAGAAAACTTGTTACTGGCATCCCTTCTCTATCCCTCCTTTCTTTTTGAGCTGTAGAGCCTGGATAGGGGTGGTATCTCTGCTTTCTGGCCAGCCATGATCTCTTCCAAGATTGCTGAGCAGCTAGGTTTCCCTAGTCGAGTTCTGTACTGTCTTCCCTGTCAGTTTGTGTGCACAGGCTTCCAGCTTAAAGGTGGTTCAGCATTCCACTTCATCTTGTCCACCCCCTGGTCATGCAGGAGGAACCAGAGTGCACCATGTGACATGTGCCTGGAGCTCCCTTTCAGTCTGATTACTGCAGGCAGGGACTGATTTCTTGGGGTGCCCCTGACATCTAAGGTGCTGACCTGTAGGGTAGAGGAGGTACAGAGATTTTATTCAAAGTTTTGGAGCCAAAATGATAACTATCTCCACAGCTGGTGTATCCATATCCAGGCAACACTTTGCTGCTAAGCTTTTAGAATATGATGCTGAGGCACCTTGAGTCACCTTCCTCCACATGGTTCATGTGTGCAGGATGTCCTCTGGATCTCTGGAGACCTCACCTTTGTCTAGATTACTATAGATGACTTCCAGAACTCCTAATTCTAGCAGGTACTGAATTCCTTCATCTGTGGTAGTCCTCTTTCCTGGGGAGTTCACAAGGTCTTCTTTGAATGGATATTTTGCACTCATACTTGAGAGGAATGATCTCCACAGATGACAAATTTCTGTCTCTTTTCCAATTTCTCTTTCAACTCCCTGGTTTCTAGCAAGGTTTCTCAACTATGGGGTTTCTCTACCTTCCTGTCAGCCCCATTATCTCAGCTTCAGATCAACCAGGCAGTAATCCACTCACCAGGCTGGCAGCTGTAATCTTTCTCATATCTTGAAGTTTTGATGAGGTCAGAGACAGAGTAGTATCCAATTCCTGTGTGAATTCTCTAATTTCTTCCTCTAATTTCTTTGTCAAATGACTGGTTTGCTGGTCAAACCTTTCTTCTTCTTCCTCCTCCTTTACTAATCAGTGATATAGACCCATCATTCTCCTTGTCTTTTTCACTGCTAGGGCAATTACTGTAGTTACTGTTGTTTGTGTTCCTGCCTCAACTACAGCCCCCTGACAATACTGAACTGTGACTCCACAGGCACAGCCCAGGCCCCAATACAGTGCTAGAAACTGCACGTTTTCATGGGAGTTGGGCAAGACACCCTTCTATCAGATGGAGTGTCAGTTTGCCAGGGATGCTGGCAATGGATGATGTCCATTTAGGTGTAAAATCTTAGACTATGGGAGGTGATAACAGCCCCAGGAATCTACCCTAATGTTTTCACACACCCTGCCATCTAGGTACAGGCTGTCTCAGGGCACATTTCAGTTATCACCTCACCAAAAATTTGTCTTCTCTTTCACCAGATCTCACAAATACTACAATATGCTAACAGTGTTAATTAGCAGTATTAAACAGCTCATGTAAGGGTGAGCAAAGACCTCAGAAACCTGCATAATAAAAACATCCATATCAGTCCCAGATAGGAAGAGGGAGATGTATTCCCTTATCCTTTCCACAAGACAGCCCCCCCCAGCACAGCAAAGCAATCAATGTCAGGGTAAAGCACATAGCTGTTGTTGTATTAACATGTTCCCAAGCTCAGTGCAATAAAGAGATAAGCAGTGCAGCCACAAACTCTGTAACAGCTTTCCAGTACCTGAAGAGAGACTACAAGAGAGCTGGAGAGGGACTTTTTTAAGGGCAAAAAGTGTAGTGATAGGACAAGGAGGAAAGAGGGGAAGTTTAGATTAGATATTAGGAAGAAATTGTTTACTGTAAGGATAGTGAAGCACTGGAACAGATTGCCCAGAGAAGCTGTGGATGCCCCATCTCTGGAATTGTTTAAGGCCAGGTTGGATGGGGCTTTGAGCACCCTGATCTAGTGGAAGGTATTGCTGGCCATGGCAGAGGGGTTGGAACTAGGTGATTTTACAGGACCCGTGCAACCCAAATGATTCTGTGATTTTGTGACCTGCACAGGTGCTTGCCAGTTAATAACTACTATAACTATAGTAGTCACTTGACATAAAACTACCATTGTCTCAAGCTCCATGTTGGGCTCTGAAATGAACTGTGGTGGCTTGACCTTGTTTGGATGCCAGGTGCCCACCAAGCTCCTCTATCACTCTCCTCCCCAGCAGAACAGAGTTAGGGGAGAAAATAAAATTGAAAAACTCATGAGAAAAAATAAAGGCAATTTAATAAAGCAGAAGGAATGGTCACGTGTGGAAGTAAAGGAAAACAAAAGATTTATTCTCTACTTCCTATCATCAGGTGATGTCCAGGCACCTCCTGGGAAGTAGGACTTCCATAAATGTAGCCATTGCTCCAGAAGAAAAACGTCTTGACAAAAAAAATGCACACACCCCTTTCTCTCAGGTTTTGTTGCTGAGCAGACATCTTATGGTATGGAATATCCCTTTGGTCAGTTTGAGTCAGCTGTCCTGGCTATGCTCCCTCACAAGATCTTGCCCATACTCAGCATACTTATGAGGGAGGAATGCTGGGAAGACAGCCTTGATAACACTGGTGTGTTATCTACACCTCTCTAGCTACCAGTACAAAGTGCAGCACTATGAGGACTGCTGTGGGAAAAAGGAACTCAATCCCAGCTGGACCCAACAATAACAAAGGGGAGGACCTTGATATTCTAGACTGCAACTTCCTGACAATAGGGGACATGCTGGCACTGCCAGCCAGGGCAGGACAGATGGGAGGAGATGATGGAATGGAGAAAACACAACTAAAAGCTTTTATTTCCCCTGTATTTGTATTGAGTTTCACTAGACTTGATTGCAAAACCTAAATTACTTCAACATTTTGTATTTTTGTAATCACGTTGCTGTCTTCTGGTTAGGTCAGACAGAAGAGTGTCATCTTAATGGACTGGCTCATTAGAAGGCACTTCACCCCATGAGGATGGAGTGCCAGGTGCTTGCATCTGTGTTTTCAACAGTGAGGGTAGTTAGGACTGTCTGATGGGCATGTGGATGCCAAGAAATCCCAATTAATCAGGTAACCTGGGACTTCAATGACTTGATGAATAGGAGTAAATGTAGATATCAGGACTATGCTTTGGGAATTTCTACATTCAAGGTCTATTGTTGGTCTTTTCCTTTAAGTGGAGCTTAAAGTTTTTCCAGATATGCCACTGACATTCTTAGTAGTAAAAATGATTTAATGAAATGGCATGGGTAGATATTAGACTTAGTTCCTTTCTTCTCCATGTATTTCTGTATTTTGGATCTCTACAAAAAAAATATTATCAATTTATGAAACACTCCCATAGCATTAGTTGATGATACCTTTTTAACTCTTGGTCATTTTATGGGTTTACTCATTCATTGTGTGGGAGGCACTGTCTTTTTTCTTTTTTTTTTTTTTGATTAATGTAGCACAGGAAACACATCATTAAAATCAACATTTTATACAAGTGAGAGTGGTGAAAGAATGTTGAAAACCAGAAAGCATCCTCTGTTGTGTGCAGATATCCCCACATGGCTGCTTCCCCAGGAAGTTTTATGAACAAATGGCCTCTAAACCTTTTTCCTATTTTACCAAAATTTAATTAATATTTTTGGGAAACAAGTTGTTACGAGGTTCTAACACTATGATATATTCTTAGACAGGAAATTTGAAGAGAAGAGGTCTTTATCTATAGACAGCTCACCTTTGCATGCAGACAATGATATAGGGAGATATATTTTGCTTTACTTCTAACATTGCAGCAGGGGTGAATCATAACCAAATGTTTCTCATTAGTTTCAGATTATTTCATGCCTTCCTTGCTTTATTACTTTTTCTCATTCTCTTAATAAAATACCTGAGAAAAAAGTTGAAAACTTGTACCATTTTTCCTGTCACTGAGTACACTTTACAAGGAGAATGCTAAACTTTCAATGATTTATTCCTCAATAAGATTTAAAGACAGGATAATCTTCATGGAGCAATGATTGGTGAAGTTTTCACATAATAGTTTTGCACATAATGATTTCTGACAATGGCCCTTTACAGAACAGGACAACTGAATCAAGTAAAAGAAAGATGAGAAAACAGCACCATCAGTGTTCAGGTTAGGTTGATGGCCAGGACTATACCAAAACAAAAGATGAAAAATGGTACCACAAAAATAAATAATTTCTACCAATGGCCATTTGGACAAAATCATGCCCCACAGCCTGCCTCTTACACTTTATCAACATCTCTAAGAACCTGGGAAGTTTTCTCTCCTATCTGGCTCAGAAACAGGTGGAACAAAGCCAGCAGTCTTGTCTTCTTGTCCCTGCAGCGTGCTGAGGCAATCTTTGGCTTGTGGAAAGGCTGTTGAGACCCAGTTCAATATGGAGCAGGTGTTGAGTTGTTCTGTGCTCAAGGGTGCACTGCTTCTGGGACCAGAGCCCCAGTAAAATTGACATAAAACTGCCTTTATGCTCTTCTGGCCAGAAGCATCGCCAGTATCAAGCAAGACATTGGATACACATCTGAATAGCAAGGCTAGCAAACAGAAAAAAGTCAGAGTCCCATTTGACATGCTAGAAAAAGATTTTTGTGAAGAAGCATCAAAAATCACCAACAAAATACAGGTAAGGATGTTTGAGGGTCTTCTGAGAAAATAAATAATTTGTGATATTCTGGAAAAGCACTTAGCTACTCCAAGGATGGGCTAAATTGTTCCATAAACAAGGAGAGGAAATGCTCTTTAAGGCCTGACCACTGCCATAGGTCTATTAGTACAATATCCTCTTTCTGTAGAAGCAAATTTGCCACTTATTTCTTATCTCTCAAATTTCATTACAATTAGTTCATACGGGAGAAGAGTTTACAGATATGAAACACTGTATTATAGAGCATATTTTCTGAGGGTTTGACTTTAGGGTTATTTTAATTTGTTATTATAGCCTTGACACTTCTAAGACCTTACCGTGCCTTCAGTATCCATAGAAATGTATTAGTTTAGCACTGCAAAATCATGGTAAGTAATATGGAAAATGTAATTAAACTAGATTCAAAGGTAAACATGACAGACTCTGGAGAGGGAATTCAATAAATTCTCTTAACAACATCAGCTAAAGCTCACTGAATCTGCAAACAGAAACTAAAACTGCCCTAAATATTTTTCAGTGGGGTTTGGCATCCTGGTCAGAGAGTTCAACCTGTTAAAAAAAGTTTGGTTTTCTCAGTAACCTTTTAAACATCCTTCCAAGGATAATCCAAACACCAAGGCTGAAACTCAAACAACAACCTAGATACATTTTAGTAATTAATGAGTCTTCACATAGGATTTGGCACTCATTATTCAAGGCATATTCTTGTTATGCAATTAGATATTTTATATTAATGCTGCTGAATGTTTTTCTTCTCATAATCCCAAAAGATGGGAGAAGGGATATCTTGATTAGTTATTTGGGTTTTCAAGTATATGGAAAGCTGAGATGCAAAAATGACAGTCACAATAAAAATCTATATGAAGCTGACAGTGTACATTTTATAATTTAGATTTTATTTTATTTTTTTTAACCCCATCATTATCCAAACAAAGGATTATACTCTCTAAAGTCCTGGGATATATCTCAGGCCCCTGACCTCCACATGGAATCTGGACCAACTGAAGGAAGGGAGTACATCTTTAACATGCCAGTACTAAGTTCAGGTGCTATGGTAAGTTACTCCAGTCACCAGTTCTCTTCCCTTTTCTGGTGGGACCTTTTGCAGCTGCTACAATAGCAGGGCATGTAAAGGTGACCATATGCTCTCTTCTTTGCTGCCGCAGTTCCCAGGCTGGCACAGTTACTGAAGCCATTAGCAAAAGTGGATTTGAACGGGCAACAGATGTAGCTGATGACTGTGCATGTGTGTATTCCGCCATCTCTGCAGGCCAGGATCTGGGATCAGTCACATCTTAAACCATGAAAGCATCTGTAGCTCAGGGTTCTAAGTCTCTACTAACTGAAATATACAGATTTAGCAGTGCATTGCAATATAAGGCAAGGCCATGAATCTTAGCATAGTACATTGAAGTTACTCTGTGACCATATGGGGAATGATTCCTTAATTACACAAGTGCACAGAATGGCGGGAACCACTGACAAATTACTGCAATCAGGTCCATCTGTATGTCAGCTCTACTGTTTTAAGTTTCCCTAAAAAGTGCTGGCTCTGTGTGTTGTAAATGTTTAGTTCTGAATACCACATGTTCAGCAAACTTTCCATAATGGAAGGCACAATTACAAGTAGATCCTTTTGGCTTTGTTGCCAAGTCCCTTTTCATCCAGCTCAGGAGCCCCCAGGAGGTGTTTGTTGAGCTCAGCATTATCAAATATGTGGTTCACACTGGATGGAAGCTTAAGTTCACACCTTGAGGGAGGAAAAGTCCACAAACCCAGTAACAAGAGAGGACAGAAAATGACAGTCAGAGATTCTAGTCATAATATCACCACCTAAACCCTTGACTCATCCACATGTGCTATCTCCAAGAGGCTGATGTGAGAGTGACTTATGGCAATGGCTATATTTCATTTGGAATAAGAAATAAAAAGAGAAGAGACATACATGTCTCAGAAAACAGGGTGAAAGCTGGGCATTATGTCTGCTGATGTGCATTTATAGTACTAAAAACAACCAGATAAAAATTGTGCCCTTCTTCTACCCTCAGTCTAAATTATAGCCTTACCAATTATGATCAAAAATGAGGTTCTAATAATATTTCGGCAGCAAAATCAATGTTAACACAGATTAAATTGTGTTCTGTCCCTTATCAGACAATTGCTGAAATTACCAATGGCTTCAGCATTATTGCAAGTGGGAACACAAGAAAGCATCTTGATGGCAACAAGCAATTACCCTTTGAAAATATTTTGGGCAAGAGATATTTTACATGTCTGAGGGGCAGAATCCAGCCTTATGAGGCAACAGAGGCTCAGACTACCATGGCTTCTGCCATGGCCTGAATCAGCATGCTGCAGGATGAGCTGACCAAGCCCTTGTTGGGATCCACTGTGATCCACCATTGAGCATTGCCCCTGCCCTTGGCCCCATGGATGTGAGCTGTCCCTCCACAGTGTCAGGAACCAAGACACCAGCGGCACCCAGCACTGTTGGTTCACTGCAGCTCTTGCTAACTGGGCAAGCAATGCCCTTGTGATGAGGGAGGCAGTTATCCTCACTTCTCAGTGAGGAATCCAGATCAGTACAAGCCGAACTGGATACAGCATCAGTGTTGTCAGATCTCTTTGAAATGGCTGTTGTGTCACTTAGGGCTGAGATGCTCTTTTTTCAGTCTTTTCCATCCAAGGGTTGTTTGGATAACCCAGCTCTTATCTGTCACTTTCAGATGGACAGACAAGATCATGACACTGCAGTCCTGGGTTTACTGTGCCTTATTTTGTAACTACAGTAAAAATATATATTTCTGATATCTGCCCTTACCCTTGAAAAGCAAAGAAGACATTTCAAAATCTGTGAAATAGTTAAGCTCCTACTTTCATGGGAATCCAATTAAGAAAATCAAACAGCGAGCATATTTAGAATACACAGAAATTGAGAAAAATGTCAATACAGCCTGAAGATTATCCAAATGTCACCGGAATTAATATAATCTACTTTCCTTACAATACTCGAGGGCACTAGACAAAACTTTGCTTCTGATATTGTTGTATGTTGCCCCTGAATATCTGAAAGAGAGAATAATTTCTTCTCTTCCACCTCAAAAATGTTCTTGAGCACTAGTGGTAACTGAACCAAGATGTTCCTACATACACTGGAAAAGCTCTGAGATGCTGAACAAAATTTATTTGGTCTTTATAAAGCACCAATTTTGGAATGCAGAAAGCCATGTCCTCAAAGTAAATTTTTTTTTTGGAAAACGAAAAAGCCATTCTCATCAAGCTACTGAAAAATAATTTCATTCAGGTTTTGTCATTAGCATTAAGAAAATTCCTTCATTTGTATCTAAACTTGCATGGCATCTATTTCTTTTCCATCTACTTTGAATATAATGCAAATAAGGGCTTTGAGGAATAGTGGAGTAACTGGCATATACTTCTGGTCTTAAATCACTGAGTTCCTCCTGCTGTAATTGAGTATGTGGCTCAGCCACAGAGGCCATAGTAATGTGTGAATTGGTGCTGTAATGTAGGGATGTTGCTAACACAACACACAGGGAAGTAGGGGACTTACAGTAGGTTGGAAAGCATGTCTTGATACTAAATGAGGAGGAAGAAAATTAGTTGAAGTATGTGTTGGGATAGTACAGATAAATCTGAAGAAAAGGAAGAGAATAACTAGTTTTTTGTCCAAGGATGAGTCTGATCCCTGGGGAGTATTGTATGCATAAGTAATGAACCTGAAATTTGTGAGGAAATAAAATATGGGCAGTTAAACATTCCCTTTCTTGTCTCAGCTTCACTTCTAGATGGAGATGTTTTCCAGTAACTATTTAATCAAGAGAAACTCTTGTCTTTTCCACTACCTTTGGACTCCCTGTACCCTTCTGCATTTCAGAACTTCAATGTCTTTTCTGTTCTGAGAATGACTTTGTTTTCCTACGCATATTGCATCCCTTCTGTCTTCTTTCTTGCTGCACCTGAATTTTGATTTCCATAGGTGACTGAAAAAGGGATTAATCTCTCTTCCTGTCTGTCAGTAATATCCCTGCCATTACACAGGTTATACAGTGACGTTTGTGGCACAAAACTTGTGCTGATCATTGAACATATGAACAATGGAGCAATGTTTTGTTATGTGAGCCAAGAAAAGCATTCCAAATAAGTTTTTATCCAAGATCAGATCTTGGAGAAAAAGCAGTGAGGTGCAGCTCCATGTTGAAAGTTCTCTTTGGCGTGTGGCTGATACATTTACAGGACTGTCATCTGAAGGTGATCATTCAAGGAAGACCTGTTCCAATTAGTTTTTTATATGTGTAGCCTTGTGGAGCTGACATTACCCAAGAAATGGCTTTATCAAGCAGCAAAGAGACACAGTCTGCTGGAGTATCAGATGTAAGGATATTTCAAGGAGATCAGTGTATACTTTATTAAACTGAAAGGAAATTTCCTTGCCAGAATACAAAATATATCTGACTGTCTTTACTTTTAACTCACATTTTTTTACTAAGTCCTATGTTGTAAACAAGGTTGAAAAGCAGATTTTTCAAGCTGCAAAAGTTGGTACTATATGATCATAAAAAATACAGCTGACTATATTGTATGGATAAACTGTGAATAGGTTTTTTTTTTTTTGCTTGGGTTTTTTTTTTTTTTTTTTTTTTTTTTTTTTTTTAATTTCTTTGTGATACAAAGTTAAATAAGACAAGATCTAGCCATGGCGTGAATCTAAGTTAGGTAGGGACTATGCAGCCATGCTATAGCTATTCTATGGTTGTCCTGGTACTAGGAGGGCACCTTGTATCAGCTGTGGTCATGGAGGCCAAAGAGGGAGGGGTTGAGTTTCCAAATAGTGCCTGCCAAATTTGTGCCTGGCTGAGGAACAAGGGTTAGATCTCCCGAGGAACATCACTTGGCAATGATGTCAAGGGTTCTTTTGTGCACAGATTGACTTGGACCTTATAAAGGCATAAAATGCATGTCTAAAGCCACATGAATGGCTTGCAAAATGTAATTTTGCAAACAAAGTGTTTGCTCATGTAATACACAAAGCAGTTGGCTTGACTAAAAATACAACTATTTTCCTTAAAAACAATCAATGATGGATGGAAAATCTTTGACTCATCCTACAAGAGCATTAGAGATGCCAACCCATCCCATCCTTCCATCCTGAGTACAAAGTGAGACTATCAGAGTGCCAATCCTCCCACAAGGCCAGACTGATGTCTTGCTTGAATCATGGAGATTTGTATGCCTTGGGGAGCCAGCTCAAATCACAAGAGCCCGAGGCCCAACCAGGTGGCCTGGTCACTCCATGTTGTCTTACATATACTTACAGGCTAATTACCCTAACTTCACCAGGTCGATGGGCAGTTCCCATCACTGGTGTTTCAGAAGTGGGTCCTCTGTTGGCACTTGGAGCAAATTCCCTCCTAACTGACTTGTAGCCTTTTCTAGTTGACCTATGTTGGGTTAAACTTCAGGTGCTCACCAAAACAAGGATTTGAGCTGGGATCTGCAATATCTCAGACAAGATCCCTGGAGGCTGAAGAGTTAACCAGTTACACTAGTTGACCTTCATAAACTGACCTGTGGTGGCCTGGTCCCTGCAATGTGGGCTTTGGAAGCTCCTGGATGGCCCATCTAGGGAGTGCAGCTGAAATTATACCACACCCTCAATACTCTGCTTTTGGGGATACATGCAGCCAGCTCTCTTTTTCTCCCCTTCTCCATCTTCTGTCTCAGGAAAGCTTTCCCTGAGATGAGAAGGCTTTAGTGGCTGATTGCTGGGTGCCTAGGGAGTCAGGACTGTGGGAGTGGGGCTGTGGGACCATAGGTGGAGGAGCACTTGCAAATCTATTTAATTGCTGTTTCAATTTTCTCAGTTCAAAGTTTTTTTCTCATGGAAAGTGTCGTGTTCAACATTTTCCGAAAAATACCCCATCAATTTCATGGTCAAATCATATTTTTGCAATAATTTGGTAACCTAATTCATTTATCAAAGTAATGCAACATTCCTTACAAGGCAAGGATTAACTTTATATATAAAAATCTGTCTGTAGGCCAAGCCTTGCCTTACACTCTTCCACTTACATAAATTCATGAAGAAAACTGTTTTCCTGTGTCTCCCCTCCAACCTCAAAATTCCTTCCCTCATCCATAGAAGATATGTGCAAATAAAGTCTGTGAGTTCTTCTGGAAAAAATCCTGTCTCTTCTTCCCTTGTCTGGCACAATGAGAACCTGATCCCTGAACAATGTTTTGAAGTGGTTTATGGTCTGAACATTTGAATACTTGAATTCTTTTTATTAGTCATAAAGAAGAGAGGCTGTGGGATACAAGTGTTGGAGCAACTTGTCTCTAAAGAAACCAAACTGGTATTCTGCAAGAGCATAAAGGTCTATGCCATGGCAAGGATGAGCCTTGTGTTCCAGCAGACTCTGATGAACAAAGGACTAATGCAAACCAAAGTCTCTTTGGAGCACTCGTGCTTTTAGCAGTGGTAACTACAGCTACTAGTTTAGAACTTTTTCAGATTAAAAAAGAAGGTATTATGCAAGTCTTCTGCACCTGCTTGGGAGGAAAATAAAAGTATGAAATTTGATGTCCCTTAATAATTTCCCTGACAAGAATTTAATTTCTGTACCTATTTGAGGAAGAGTAAGATCTGCATTACCAACTAGAGGTTGGGACAGGGCTGAATACAAAACCACGACTTTTTTTATTATTATTACTTCTAGATCAAATAATTCAAGTCTTTAGAAAGCAGCTGAATTATGTGAACAATTCCTGGGTCAGGTTGAAGAGAGGAGACAAGTATAACCTTCAGTTCAAATTTCACTTTAATCCCTGGGTACGATCTGACCAACACAGTTCTTGTACTCACTTGTATCTGTCATTTGTGTCTTCAGCTCAGCAGATGAGCACTTTCATTGACAAATAAGCACAGCCACAACTCATTTACCTGTGAGGTCCTCGTTGGGCCAGGAGCCAAGCTGGCAGGCCTTGCATGTGTATTCATCAGATACATATTCATTCTCTTTACAAGGAGTGCAGGTCCAACAGCAACTCACTTCTCCCTTACGGATCACCTGAGACAAAAATTGACATTTGATTTAGCAACATAAGCATACAGTCATGCTGCCCCATTTGTTAATTTTTTTTTTTTTTTGATAGAAGAGTTTTTAAATTTCATTTTAAAGTGAGTTCATTTTTGTGATATGTTTTCTTATGTAAAATTTGACAAGTGTTCTCAGTTCTTGCCTCATGTATGGACCAGAAGAAAGGAATTGCCAGTCCAGAGAAGTGTAAATGGAGGTACAGGAGGACAAGATTTTTTTTCCTTTTAGAATTTGCAATACTCAAAATTTCATAGATGGCAACGTACTTAACAGAAGCCGGGATCTGATACTCAAGGCACATAATTCACTCCAGTGTAGTCCCTACAGAGAATCATGCCAACAGCATTGTGTCCATAAGGGTTTGTTACCCAAAGGCTTTTGGGTGCTTGTTTTTCATCAAATTGTGAGTGATTTGTTACAACTGAATTTTTCCAGACATCAAACTGAACATTTTCCAGAATAATTTAATTATTGCATTTCTAATTACCATTTAAGAGTGAGAATGCTATCTTTATCCATTCTTACATCTGACCTGATTTCTCATTTCATAATTTTCTGTCGAACATTATTGCATACTTATGATTGAAATGCAGACTTTTCAAGCTCTTTATTTATCATCTCTGGGCACTGAAAACATCTGTGCTTCTTGTCAATGCCTTTCTTTTGAAATAAAGCATTCCCAGCTTCTCTGCTCTTCCTGAACAATTTATAAACAAATACCCCAAATTACAGCATAAGAAGTAGGTTGACTTTTGTATCTTTTGCAATGATGAATTTAGAAAGTGTGTTCTAACCCAAATACCTGTAATCTGACAAATCTATTAGGAAATTGATGCACTAATAATTTCTTACCCACCACTACCAGAGAAGGATTATGTACCCTCTAGGAATCAAGATAATTATTCTCCAATACTCAGAATCAGGTAGGATTTGGGGGTTTTTTCTTATGTAAAATTGGTTAGTCTGCAAATTATTCATTTTTTTTTTTTTTTCTTGAACAACTCTTTGTTGTATCACTTAACTGTAAACAAATATTTTCTGTCCTCTTTAACATACATAATTCTCTTCAAAACAAAACTTATTTTCCTTTCCCCTTATCATCTGAGTAATCCTTTGAACCTGTACTCATTAAAATAATCACATGTCTGCACTATTTCAAATCTATAGAGTTGAGTTGAGTTTGGATTTTATCAAGTCCTTTGTATGGATGTACCAAATGTTGCTGCACTTTGGATATCATTACATTGAATGTTTCAAATTTCTTTACAATAACTCAGTCACACAGAATTTTGCAGGAAAACCACCAGACAGTTTGGTAGTTTCAAGCTCTCCCCACATCTGTAAAGACCATGAAGATAAAGACTGAGGTAAACTCTGATATTTATAATCAATAGTCTAATGAGGAGGAAACAGAACACTGGACTTCAATGTATCTAAGTGTGTGGTGACCTGGCTTCATAGCTAACATTCCTCTTCAAAGAATCTTTGAGAGCATGAGCAGAAGATGGAAGGAGCCTGTGTGAGTGATGAGCGCAATATATTTCCCATCACCTGTGTTGTGCCAACAGACCATAAAGGAACTCAGAGCCATGCAGTTCTGAAAATATTAGCTGTTTGTCCATCTCTATCCTCCCCATATGGGACTTTGTGGCTGGAGCAGGCTAAGAACAGACCCTTGTTTAGTCACCATGGGAGTAATTCATTCCACCCACCTTTATGTGTCTGCAGAAGGTATGTTCTCATCTGGACCAGCTGTCCTATCTGGTCTTTTACCATCAATGAAGAAAAAGAAGTGTTTCTACACCAAGCATGATCTTAACTGTTTTCAAAGCCTACATGAGAATGAGATGACTCCTCACCTGGAATCACATACTATTTTCATTGATTATAAGGAAAATTCAGAAAACTGGTATAACTCCATATGCCTACCACGAATACAAATATAATTGGTCTGAGGAAACTCACTTACTGACTCTGCCAAAGACCACTTAGTGAATAAAACATGGTAACAGTGTCTTGAAACTCTGTGAAGCTCAGACTGAAGAGATTTACTCTGTATTGCAAAGCTTCCCACCAGCCCCTCTCTCGAGCTGCTTCCCAGTTTTCAGTCATGCCATTCTAACGCATGAGAAAAGTGACCCAGCTTCCAGTGAGACTTGTCAGAAAATACAGCTGCTCTTTTTATGGCTGGCCATGTCCATCCCCTCATTCCACAGGCTTTTATATAAATGACTGCAAGGTAAGCTAAAGACTTGCAGTATTTTAACTGTTCTGCAGCAAGTGTCATGGGATGCTGAAGGATAATAGTGTATAATTAATATATGACAGATCCATCTACCCTCGTTACTTTCTGCAGCATAGAAATGGAGAAAGAAAAAATCAAAAACCTGGGAAAAATAGAAGCAGTAAAACAGGTATGATTAACAAAAAATGTTACCTACATTTCCTGAAGTTGAAAGTAGTGGTAGTTGTTTATGTTCTCTGATGATACCAAAGATTTAAGGTCTGAGTACTAGTGTTCCAGGCTAGGTGACTATGTCTAGCACTGAAATAGTAGTCATTATTATTTATAATTTACCTTTGATTGTACTGACAAGTCTTAGTCAGGGATTTGCACTCCACTGAATCAGATGCTGCAAAAATATGCAGCAAAAAGCCCCCAAACAATACCTGTTTGAAAGCATTTAGAATATAAGTAAAAAAAAAAAAAAAAAAAAAAACAAAAAACAAAACCAAAACCAAACAAAAAAACCCCCACAAACAACCAAAAGCACCAGCTCAGCAGTTCATAGATATAACAGTACAAGAAAATGGCAAATTATGAAGAGTGAGGTGATTGTGACAGGAGTAAGAACTAAATATGTAAGTCTGTATATTTTAATTAAGGTGTGGGGTACTGTTTAGATGTAAGAGTCAAGAAAAACTTGCTTTCAAATTTCAAGGCTATTCATACTACAAGACTGAAGCAAATGAAGAAAGTATTACCTTTATCTGGCCTTTTTCACAGGGTTCACTGCACACAGATCTGATGATATTACTTTTCTCTGACCAGATTTCATCATCATCCATTTTCAGTTCACCATTGTCCCAGCTGCCAACATTGATATAATCAAAGTAATCCTTCCCCATTTGTTTAAAATTCATTATTTCATATCTTTGGAAACATAAAAAAGAGACATAGCTATGTTAAGGAGAACACTACAAAATGTTTCAAATTAAAGAAACACCATACAGCCAAAAGTCAAATTTGTTGAAATAAAGAAGAAAAAATTCAAAGCATCATGCTTGTCCTTGAGTATCTCTGAGTAATTTCTGTGGCAAAGACTTGCTTTTTCCTAGTATTTTATCTTGTGGTGTTTGGCGTACTTTATTTGATTGGTTTTGTTTTGATGTTTTTGTTTGGCTGGTTTGTTTTGTTTTTATTTTTCTAACACCATAAAAATTTCCCTGAACTGTCTGGGGTTAAGTAACTGTGCTTCTGAGAATGATTATTTGCTTAAGGAAAACAATTAAAGGAGTCAAACAGAATTCATTCTGTGCAACTTTCAGTGCTGAAGCCAATTGCATAAAGAATCCCTCTATAGCAGATGCTGAGTAATCAAAGCCTATAATGACAATAACTAATGCTATGTGCTTATCACTTTCTGCAGGTGCTTATTCCTCTCTTGAGAGAAGAAGACAGGTGAAGTCTGAAGGAGGTAGAAGTAATCCAGGTCTGTGGGGTCAAAGGAAACTTTTTGTGCCATAAAACTGCAAGATGCAATTTTGCGCGGCATCCAGAGAGGAATCAGGCATCACTCTTCAGGCACAAAGTCTTTCATTGCAGCACCAAATTGTGGTCTCTTCCATCCACACAATCATTTTTATATAATTCCTCAGTGATCCGAACATATTTAATCCCCTGTGCAGTATGGTGTGAAAGAGAAAGAGTATTCATGACTCAGTCCTAGGCTGCTTTTGGGTTAAAGATAGAGCTGAACACAGTTTTCAGTTTCATGTTCCTTTTCCTCCTACTTTATGTTCAGCTCCCACAGAGTCTTGAAGAAAGTCTGGGGAGCAGTGCAGGACTCACTAGCCTCCTTCTGCTGAGCACCAGCCCACTTTTCTGCCTTACAGGCCTGTTCTTTTAGCATTTTCTTTTAAAATACGCTTGGAAAACTGGGCATCTCCTGAAGCAATGATGTCATGCTTTTCTTTGGCTCCTCTTTAGTGGATTATGCATTAATCTGTCTAAACAATATGAAATTCAGTGATGGAAAACAAGCAAATGATATAGAAGATTAACAAAGTCATAGCTTTAGAAAAGCTGCCTGGTTCATAAACAAGGAGATATTTTTTTCCTGTCAGCAGGCAACAAATTAGTCCCAAAGGCAAAGCATATAGACAGCGTTGGATTAAGAGTAGTATTGTCAGAGTGTAATTTGTGAAGTCCAATGTAAAGATAAGTAAAAGAACCAGCTCCTTAAATGAAACAATCTCTAAAGTAAGATACTGTGCTGGTATTGGTCATGGTAGAGTTAATATTCTTCACAGTAGCTGGTTTGGAACTGTGTTTTGGATTTGTACTAAAAACAGTTTCCAATGCAGAGATGTTTTTGCTATTGCTGATCAGCGCTTACACAGAGCCAAGGCCTTTTTGTACCGTCACATTGGCAAGGGGGCTGAGAGTGCATGGGAAGTTGAGAGGAGACAAAACTGGGAGAGCTGACCCCAAGTGACCCAAGGAATATCCCATACCATATGACATCATGCTCAGTATGTAAGTAGGGGGAAGAAGGAGGAAGGAAGCAATGTTTGGAGTTATGGCATTTGTTTTCCCAAATCACCATTACACATAATGGAACCGTGCAGTCCTGGAGATGGCTGAGCACCTGCCTGCCCACGGGAAGAAATGAAAAAAATTTCTTTGTCTGTTTTGCTTACATGTGTAGTTTTTTCTTTTCTCATTAAACCAGCTTTATCTTAACCCACAAGATTTGTAACTTTTGCTCTTTCAGTTCTCTCTCTGACCCTGCTGGTGGCAGACAGAGCAAGCAGCTGCATGGTACTTGGTTACTGCCTGAGGTTAAACCATGACAGATACCCAACTCTTTCTTAAGTTTTGAAGAAACACTTCTAACACTGGCAAGAAGTAGCCATACTCTATCTAACATCCATATTTTTCCCATGCTGACATTAAAAAATTCACAGTAAAACTATTCTATAATATTTTTCATTGATGGATTTCAGGATGCTTTGGATCAAGAGAAAGAGTCTAAGTGTCACTGTTGGGAAAGTATATAGTATGTCAGAAATTCAGTGCTAAAATCCCACACAGGTCAGGATCAGGACCACAAGTAACCTCTGAAAGAAAATTAAAGTGGAGCCTGACTGAATGGACAATTGACAATTACACATATTATATGGTTCTTGAGTCTTTCCAAAAGAAGAAGAAATGAACAATGACACAGGCAGAAAGAAAAATTTATGATACTTTTGGATTTTGAAACATTTTACTTTTCATTCTGTGCAAAGAAGGAAATGTCCACAGCTTTGAGAAGTTGGAGATGTGAATGCCAGACTGACACAAACTAATTGAATCCAGATAACAAAAGCACAAACCCAAAGAAACAGGCTTTTGTACATGGTTATAAACCAAGGTTTTTTCTGAGGTTCACAGGCACAGCAACAGTCTGTCCAAGAATTAAACAGACTAACCGAAAAGTTAGCCCAGAAGCCACTATGGAGTCATTATTCAACATTGTCAGGATGTTGCAACACTCCTATGAGTATAGCTTTGCTAAAGCTGTCAATTCAGAGTGTCATGGAGAGAAGAATGAAAGTACTGCCAGTGCTTAACAGGGCACAGGACCTAAACCAATGATCCCCCAAATACTAGTTTCATACATGCCAAGGGGAATATTAGAAAGGAATCTAAACAAATAAATATATTCTTCTCTCAATAACTTGTGTCTCTCGTCTCTGTGGAAAACAGCATTGATTGTCAGATAGAAATAGCCAGATTCAGTAAGTCCATTGTTATAGTGGAGGTTCATGAGTCACTGGTTCCCTGGAGTTTCCTTGAGATAACACAGGGACAGTTTGTCACTTTAGGACAGGAGAGACCAGATGGTGCAATAGCACATTTCCAGCAGTGTCCTAATCACAGTGCAAAATATTTGTTTCAAAACAGAAGTGCCATGAAGTTGTTGAATCCATATTCTACTGGTAGCACAGTCTAAATATCAGCATCTTTTTTTTCTTGCCTTTTCAATTTCTTCTTTAGAGTTTCAATATTTTTTACAGTTAGTTGCTATCTTCCTGAGATATCATGTCTGTTCTTTCCATACTCAGTTTTTTCATGTCTTCTATCTCATGTAAAACAAGCCCTAGACTAGACTGTCTGTCTGCTTAAAACTCAACATACACATAAAGGACTTTGGAATTGGGCCAGAATTCAAAGTATCTTGTGGGATTAATCATCTGTTGTATAATATCAAAATCCTTTTGCTATACATCAAAATCCTGAACTATCTAGGTCAGAAAGGCTTTTTTATGTTCTCATTTCCTGCTTAACACCACCACCACAGTACAGCTGTGAGGATTTAAATTCCTGTTTTACAAAGTAAAGATGCAGTTATCAATGCAAGTGAACAGGGCAGATGAATTGTTCCAGTATGACTGCACCATCTCCCAGCTCTTGCAACTATTGTTTGACAGTGCTTAAAAGACTATACACTACTCAAAATCTGGACATTAGGGATGGAGATACCTAGAAAATCTTCTTAATCATGAAATAGTAAATTATGACAGAAAGTTGTCTGACTTAAGCACATAGACTGGATTTAATGATGTGTCTGTTGTTGAAGAGGAGGCAAGAAGAACTATGATTCAAAAGAGGATAAACTCTGGGACCACTTCGTAAACATACACAGTTCATTAGTATGAGTAGACACAAATATCACACAAATCCAGGGAAGCTGGACTTTCTTAAAGTTGGGCTATTCTGAGGTGCGCATGGTGTCCCCATCAACATGGTGTCCCCATGCTCTTCAGTGAAACACTTATGCCCTGGTACTGAGCAAATGACTGCACATGGTACAATTCCTTCATCGTCTTTCTTAGAATTGAATTTAAAAATATCCAAGATATTCAACTAAATTCCTTGCAACAAATGGTGTTAAATCCTTATTGTTAAGGATGCCAACATCAAAGAAAGGTAAAGCAAAAGACCTCTTTGCAATATTCAGATATTGGCGTTGATGTTTTCATGTCACACATCATTTATTTGTGACAGGTCACATATCACTTATTCATGGCAGTCTTCAGTTTCTCTGCAAGAAACAAGTGAAACAGATGGGAATATAGGATAGGATGCAGTCCACTGCATCTGAGCATCATTACAACCAAAATGGAATCCTTTCAGACAAGTCTGGGACAAGTCTTTTAAAAAGAATTCGGTCAGAAAAATTCAGAGTTAACACATTTCTTCAAAATTCAGCTATTAGTAAAAATAGAAATGTTTAGCAGAAGACAGCCTTGCTCTTGCTGAAACAGCTCTGAAAATAAATTTCCATCTGAAATTTTCCTAGGTTTCTGCCAGCTTGTGCCTGAATTCTAGCAGCTCACAGTGCACTTCCTTAGATTCTGAGTCTGAAGAGTTTGAAAATTTGTGCCTCCAGAGACAGATACAGACTGCTTTGTAGGTGGCTGTCCTGCTTGCTTGTGGGGAGAATTCTGACTTTGCAGGTTTTCAAGTAAGATGAGGAAAAAATTCTGTTCTGAAATTGCAGACATTTTTAGAAATGTTAAAATATTCTGATCAATGAATTTACCTTTTCCTACCCATCTCTACTAGGAACAAAATATTTTCCATTCACATTTGAGGGAGAAGAAAAAATTTAAGTGAGTGTACAGGATAGACAATTTTCCCTCTAGTCATCTCTTTATATGGTGCAAATGCAAAGATGTTTACAAACTTCCCAGTAATGTTGGGAGACAAGGGAAGATTTTGCACCTGGGTTGGGACAGCCCCAGATGTTTGTACAGACTGGGGAAGGACATGCTGGAAGTCAGTGCCATGGAAAGAGACCTGGGGGTCCCGGTCGATGGCAGGATGAATCTGAGTCAGCAATGCCCTGGCAGCCAGGAGGGCCAACCCTGTCCTGGGGGGCATCAGGTAAAGCATCGCCAGCCGCTCGAGGGAGGTGATTGTCCCTCTCTGCTCTGCACTGGGGTGGCCTCACCTTGAATATTGTGTGCAGTTTTGGGGACCTCAATAGAAGAAAGCTATTAAGCTCTTACAGAGTGTCCAAAGGAGGGCCACAAGGATGGAGCAAGACCTTGAGGGGAAGCCACATGAGGAGCAGCTGAGGTCACTTGGGCTGTTCGGCCTGGAAAAGAGAAGACTGAGAGGAGACCTCACTGAAGTTACAACTTCCTTGTGAGGGGAAGAGGAGGGGCAGGCACTGACCTCTTCTCTGTGGTGACCAGTGACAGGACCTGAGGGAATGGCCTGAAGTTGTGTCAGGGGAGGTTTAGATTGGATATTAGAAAAAAATTCTTCACCCAGAGGGTGGTTGGGCACTGGAACAGGTTCCCCAGGGAAGAGGTCACAGCACCAAGTCTGAGTTCAAGAAGAATTTGGATGATTCTCTCAAGCACATGGTGCGCCTCCTGGGGATGGTCCTGTGCAGGGCTAAGGATTAGACTTGATGATCAGTGTGGGTCCCTTCCAACTCAGTACATTCTATAATTCTGTGATTCTGTGAAGCAAACTGGAGCAAAAGCAGTGAACATGACAGGAATCTACCCACTGAAATATAGGGAATAAATTCACTTTGAAGAGTATCACATTTCTCTTCTGAAAATTCAGTAGGCAGAAACTCAGAAAAATCCCCAACTCATCACGCTTTTTAATGTGCCTTTATACTGAATACATGCCATAGAAAAGCTTGTCATAAAATACATAGATGTATGTATACACATATATGCATGTTACCAGCAAAATAAGCTTTGTTTAAATGCAATTTGGCTTAGAGCAATGCCGCATGAATGAATAGCTTAGTGTGTTATGCAAGCGGAAAGGCTTTATTTGAAAGATACAGAAACAGATTTTTAGTAATTCTGGTGAAAAGAAAATACCAGACAAATCAATATGGTATTTCCAATATTTTTTTGTCTTTCTTAATAAAAGAAGTATCTCTGCTATGACTGTTTATCACTCAATCAAACACATACATTTAAACACCCAAATAGAGAGAGAAATATGCTGTGGTGGCCATCATGGTCTACAGACATAAAGTCAAAGGTATCATGTTCTTGTTTTGAGTAATAGTACCTTTAAATGGTACAGATGAAAATGCAAATTCGTGCAGAAAGTTTTTATGCCTGACAGTACACACCTTTAACTTTAAACACTATAAAAATTGTACATAAAAGGAAAAGTGCTATGTTAGAAAAAACATGCATGGAAAGTCAAGAAATGTCAAACTAGAAGTATGGTATTTTAGTTTTGATGTCAAACCTGCATGTATCTACTACGTACAGTTCACATCTCTGGTATTAAACCGTTTGACAGATGTCAACATTACCTTCCTGGTGAGTCACCATTCTCATCAAACAAGATCATGTCCCCAGAGACCCCAGTAAAGTTAGTCTTCATGAGGGATTCCAGGAGTTTCCGACCGTCTATGGGCTTCATGGCATCACAGAGGCCCACGAAACCTGGGCACAGTGACAGCTGCATGTTGTGGAGCCCATACGCCATCGAGTATATGGCATTGATCACAAAGCCCATCTTGGAGTCCTGAACGTGCTGTGTCCTCAGAGTCATCTGGCCTGCCAGGGAACAAGTAGGGGGTTAGTGCATAGAGCTGGAATACAGTCAGCTCTTCAGACATCTGTTGGTGGGTTGATTATTAATAGCAGAAAAACTATTTTAAAGTGCCTTCAACAGCCCATAACAGATGCTTTTGCTGGTACACACACTGATTATGTTAAAATAAAAACAAAGAAATGAAGAGGTTCCCCTTAAATATCTTATTATCCAGCTGATGCCTTTTTCTATGCACCTTAGCTCACATATGCTGTTTTTCAACTGCTGCTCTTTCATGTGTCTTTTTAAAGCATGGGTCATAGACATTATAATATAGTGTTTTGGGGAATCCAGAAACTTCTTCCCACCTGCAGAAATCTCTTCGAAACATCAGAAATATTAGTTTTGGTGTAAATGCTAACATGAGGTCTAGAGACCTTATAGAAAAGGTCTACAACTTGTAGGAAAACAGTGAACTCTGTTGCCCAGAGAAGTTTTCACTGTCCCATCCTCGGCAATGTTCAAGGCCATGTTGGATGGGGCTTTGAGCAACTTGGTCTAGTGGAAGGTGTCCCTACCTTCCAGTATGGGGATTGGAACTAGATGATTTTTAAGGTCCCTTCCAACCCCAAATATACTATAATTCCATGAAAACACTTCTGTTTCAGCAACATGGAACTGATCTTGTGCAAACAGACTGACCTAGACACTACTCTTGTACTGTACCAAAAGTTCCTGCCCTAATAATCCTCCTACTTTTACATCTCTTGCTCCTTTCTCTTTATGAAATGAGGATAATGATTAAACACAGGTCTGTGAAGAGTTTGATGATGTGGGTTAGGGAATGAACCTGTTTAGCCAGCATTGGTGAGTCTTACTTTGTTCAACTTTTAAAACGTAACATTTGCATTTCTATTCTCTATTTATGCTGCTGTGAAGTGCACAATAAAAATTCACTTAACAGCATCCTGAAGGCCTTTATTTTTTATAATCCACTATTATATAATTTTCTCTGCTGGGAGCAGCAGACCAGCTAAGGAACAGCAGGCTGAAGGTTTTCTGCCTCATATGTCATCAGTGAGGCTGCCAGCTGCACTCTGGTCATCAGATCTTTATATTGGCAAAGTGAGAAGAGTCAGACTTAAAACAACTGTATCAGTGGTGGTAGGAATTTATCAGACACCTAGAAAGATTTGGATCTGGAGGGAGGACAAAGAGTTCTAGCAGAACATTTGCTCTTTTATCACCCAAGCAGCAACCCCCAGGAGCTAGGGAGTTCCTTGTGTATGCAGCCTGGAGTAAAGGGAATACAAATAACCTGTCCACTCCAGGAGAGTCTGCCCCCCATGGAGGCACTGGTGAGCGGCAGGGGTGTCACTTACACCTGCCCATCTGAGCTGCAGAGGTAGCACAGTCTGAGAAGTATTTTATGGCATGAGAAGACTGATACACAGACAATTATTCTTTTCTTGAAAGAAATGAAGACTAATATATGACTCTGAGGGTGACAGTCATCATTAACAATACCCATCCAGAAGACAAGAACCCAGTCTGGTGTCCAGGTACCTTTTGCAGACAAGAGTAAGAACCTCCATCTGGTGATTGATCCCATCATAAAATAGGTACATCTACAGACAAGCTCACATTTTCAGTGGTGAACAAGAACATCACCACACAGTTCTGACGACTACAATATATTGGAGCACTGAAAACATGAGGAAAGGTAGCAAAATACATAATTTGAACAAAAAACAGTGTGTCGAGGTTAGCAAGTGAATGAGAGGACCGAGAGATCCCATTTTCCCTTCTGTTTCATGCAGAAGCTGGCACTACCAGTTCCAGTCAGCCTCATGAGCAGTGATTAACATTTTGGAAGGATAAGCAATATGAGCTTGAAGTATCTGTAATGGAAAAAAAATAGTAGAAACACACAGTGCTTCTCATTCATTCTGTTCTACCAAGGTATTGCTATTTTCTAATTAAAAATAATAGGCATAAAAACTGCAACAGTGGAGTACACGTAAAACCCATATTAATTGAAATTAAGTGGAAAATTGTACAAGTATATTACACTGCAGTACATAAAACTCAGTTTAACCAATTATTCACCCTCAAAATTAAGAGCTCACACACCATGAAGTTAATTATAGTCACCATTAGAATGAATCAGATTTGCATTGGCAATAATATTTATCATAAAACAATATTTTGGCTGCTTTGTTGCATATGATTGCTTAAAAATCTAATGACTTAATTCTTACAGAAACACTCTCCCCTGGGCTTTGTGCTTCAATTTTATGGAATTATTATTCTGATTTTCTTTAAACATTGAATTTCATTCAGTTCACCTGATGATTTGTAATGAGGCTGCTTAGCTCCTCCCAGAAGCTGCTGGAAATTGTCAATGGAGTTGTGAGGGAATTAGCTGTTGTGAGAATTTTGATATCCTTCCTGAAGCTGGAGAAAACATTATTCTGAGATATTACTTGTGTCACTTGGCTATACAGGGGCAAATCCAGCCTGCCAAGGTCAGTTTACAGTACCACAAGGCTCTGTAGTTAAGGGGACATTTCAAAAACTGAGACAAAAGATTTTTTTTCTCTTTAATATACTGTAATATGGCCTTAAAAAATACTAGCATTAAAAAACCCCATGAAATTCAAGGCTGAAAGTTATTTTCAACCAATTTTACAAAGTACTTTGACATGTCAGACCTGAAACGCTTAAATAATGCTTATTTACCTCAGTGATCCTAGAAGCGTTTTTAAGGGAAGACTGAATACACAAGCTAAAAGGTGAAAAGGAAAAAAAAAAGTAAAATTATTTTAAATCTCTCTGCAATAAGTATGATTTAGGTAGACTTAAACCCATTGCTCACTCAAGAGTTAGTGCATCTTTTTCTTGTGGGAACTCTAACACTTATTCTTACCCTTATACCTTATATCAGTGAGCGCTGTCTTCAACAAGGAACCTTTCTTGACACAAAGTCATCCATGACAGGGAGAGGTGGAATGGATGAATTTAATGGTGATGGCTCCACTGATGTTCAATAGAATTGTCTTTACAGATTAAATTTCTAAGCAAGAATAATGAAATAATCCAACAGAAGTTGAGGAATACCTACAGAATTACTGGGCAGAGAATAAATATCCACAGACTGTAGCCTATATGCCTTTTTACAATATCCATAGTAGAACTGTTTTCTGTTAGAGTTAAAAAACAAAACAAAACCAAACCGAACAACATATCTGCTAAAGATCTGTTTTTCTCTGTTTCCATATGAGAAAAAACAGTGAAGAAGGACACTGTGGGCTGGAAAATCCAGCGTGATGCCATTTAATGTTGGTGTGTAGGGAGAAGCAGGACATATTCACATTAATATTTTAGTTCAGTTCAGGTGTGCTTACAAAACCAATTTCCAACTCATTCTCACTCACTGTGATTTGGGTTTGACGGGGTGCCACAGTTTCAGAGCAATATATCAAATTTCTTTTGAAAGACACTAAACCAGATGAAGTTTCCTGAACCAGGAAAGCACAGATAAAGTGCCCTAGGAGAGCACCTAATGCAACACAGCTGCAAATGGGTGTTCAAAGCTTGGGACCACTCTACAGCCAGTTTAGAGTAAAACTGCCCTGAGCTGTGAGTCTTTCTTGGCCCATAGTTTGCAACCAGACTCAGCATTGCTCTCAGAGCACTGCAGACGGCAGGAGCTTGAGGTACAGAGATGATGGTGTCTGTGGGCCAGGGACAAAGCTACATTTCATAGGTCTCCACTTGATTCTTACTGCAATTTTGACAGGCTTAAGTGTTTTTTTTGTGGTAGGCATATGCAGTTTTTCCAGGACATATCTCATTTTCCAACAAACATTGTTTGGAATATATCAACCCATTTATGAATCTCTGCTGAGGTTGGTGTTTATGTCCAAATGATTATAGAAAATAATCTGCACTGCAGTACCTCAGAACCAATAAACATTAACACTCTGTCATAATAATTACTGCAGAAATAAAGAATTCTGCCTTCTGCAATTAAGATGTACAAGGCAATGGAATACAGGGTGAATAAAATCTTACCTAATGAGGAAAGTGGGACAGTACTTGGAAACCTAAATAATCAAACATTGTGGAATTTTCTGAGAAATGAGTGGCTGGAGAATATGCACAGATACCTCAATTGTGTTATGTTTATTCCTTTATCTTTCCTGTCCAAGAAATTTTGGTAAGTAAATAAGGGCTTATCCTATTATTTTCCAAGCTGTGAGATCGCGTGGCAGTTCCAGATTTGAATTCACATAGCCACTTCTGTCTACAAAATATTACATAGACATATGCTGTCCCTTTTTTGGCAAATTAGATAACCCATCTGTCCTTCAATTTCCCATCTCATAATATTTCCCATCTCATAATATTTCCTTTTTACTACTTTTTATTTGCCATCTTTCTTTAGTCTAAATATTCCTCAGGAAGAGGACTATTTCTGACTGCCTTCCTCTTTTTCTCTGCATAATACATTGTGCTTGTTATTGGCTGGAGTTTTTAGGTATATCTCTGAAATGACAGCAAATTTCCCATGAAATCCTGGATTTCATGGGAAATTTAAGTGTGCAAATATTTATTCTATAGATTATTTAGGAATCTATATATACAGGACTCAGGTGAGCATTTGCAATATGGTTAAATGCATAAAATATCAGCTTAGGAATATGCCGCCACTGGAGCAGATGGTTAATATCTATGCTTTTTCCTGATTAAATATATATTCTCTATGTCTGTATTTGTCTGTATGTTCCAAATTTTATTATATGAGTGTGACTATACAAAAGTAAAGAACAGTCTGCTAATGTTATGAACTCAGAGCATCGTAACCTGCAATTTTTCTGCCCACTCTGCTGGGAGTGACTCACTTCAGGAGACTACAGCAGAATCCCAGCAGCGGATAAATGTGTACTGTTCAGGCCAGCACACACCGTGCTGCTCAGCAACACCCCATGGAGCAAGGCTTGGGGCCGTGTGAAGGCAAGCTCAGGTGTGTGCCCACCACAGCTGTGGAGCCTGAGATGAGACACCCTGCTGGCACGAACCTGGGAGTTCTTACGGGCAGGGGCGGCTCTGAAAGCAGCCTTGATGATTAGAGCAACCTTCCAGTACATAAAGGGGGCTACAGGAGAGCTGTTGAGGGACTTTTCACAAGGGCATGTAGTGATAGGACAAAAGGGAATGGTTTTAAACTGAAAGAGGGCAGGTTTAGATTAGATATTAGGAAAAAATTCTTTAGTGTGAGATTGCTGAGACACTGGCACAGGTTGCCTAGAGAAGCTGTGGATGCCCCACCCCTGAAAGTGTTCAAGGCCAGGTTGGATGGGGATTTGAGCAACCTGGTCTAGTGGAAAATGTCCCTGGCCATAGCAGGGGGACATAAACTGCATGATCTTTACAGCCCCTTCCAACCCAAACCATGATATTCTGTGATTCTATTGTATGATTAGCTGTGTGGAAACGGCCCAGCACTGAACTCCTCATCCAAATTTGTTCTTTTCTGTTGTCACATCTCCAAAACACAAATACATAGATGATGAAAAAGGAACATGTTCTTTCACCAGGAAAATTATTCTAACTAGCAGTGGTTCATTTCTTGGATCTATTTAGAAACAATTAGTGTACTTATGGGCAGTGATCCAAGAAAGCACTTAGGGATGCTGGTAGTTCCTGTGCACGGTGAGCCAGCTCTGGACTGCTTCCACGCTCCAGAGCTGCTCCAGTAGCCCCCAGTACTGCTGGTTCCATCTACCAGTGGGACTAATAACTCTCCCAAGACTGACTCGATCCCTCCAAATATGGAAAAATCAAACCAAACCCATATCTTGCAGAAAAATCTGAAATTTGTTTATTGTTTCCAGTACTGAGCATGCAAATAAACATTCTTCAATAAATTTCATTATTTTATAAATTTTTGATGCAAAACCTGTCATTCCTCCCTTTTTTTTTTTTTTTTTTTCTTCCCTATTTTTTCCCCTCAAGGAAGCTGAGAAACAATTCTTTTCTGCTTGCCAGCTGGTGATATTACAAAGCCTCATCAAGCAAGGATGTTAAAGAGTACAAAATTACCATGGCTCAATATGCTTTTTCTGCTTTTTAAGTTTTCCAAAGATGAGAATGCTTTTCTTTTTAAAGAATGGAGAAAGGGTAAAAGAACAAAAATTCTTTACATTCCAGGCAGTCCACCAACCCCCTTTATTTCATTCCCTGAGGAGAAACAGGAGAACAAAATATGAGAAAATATGTGGGAGAATATTTTTTTCAAAGTGCAGAGCAGTTTGTTTGCTCTGCAATGAATTTGACATCAAAATGAAGGGAAATTTGTAGTAGGTTTTTTTATTATTATTATTATTATTTTAAAATTTCGCAGTGATCCAAAGGTTGTTTATGACAAAATCCTAAGAGGTTTTACAATGGAAACAACAGGTATAATCTACAGACTCCACCTTTTCATGTTTCTCCTTGACTATAGCACAACTTAGGTTCTATGAGGTTTCCATATATGTTATTAAAAACTTCAGTGATTCTTTCTGCTAATTTGTTTTGAAAGATGACAGAAATGGGTTCTAGTTTTACTAGCATTCACATTCTGCTCACAGTACTTGAAGTTCAAATCCACGAGACAACGTGTTTTCATATTTTTTTCCTTTGCCTTAGTGAACATCTTAGTTAAAATCAGGACAACAGGCTAATTTTTCCAACAAAGACATGGAATGAGTGGAATCTTATATAACAGAGGAGGGGTTGTACATATGAACAAAGGTAAAGCATATGCTCACATCTACTTAAGTTATCATTGTTTAAAGATAGAGTAAAAGACTTATTTTGGAACCTTTTCAAAAACCTGTCATGAGAGCTTTCTATTAAAGCAATGTGAAACAACAAAGTAACTTTCAGTTCTATGTTATTTGTAAGGTTCCACATGTACTTTTATACTAAAAAATCAAATGCAATAGTTTATTTATGTATTTATTTTTCTTAATTTAATTTATTACAGGCTCTTGGGTGAAAAAAAAGAGATATTTTCTGCTCTGTGGGAAGTTTCTTGCAATTTAAATGCCCTTTTCCATTCAAAAGGAATACAAAACCTCAAGACTGGATTTTATCTTTTCTGAAAACAAATTCTGAGAAAAAACCCAAAGAGCTGGCAACACTGGGAAATGTCATTTTGATGCTAAGGCAAAATGAATAGCTTAACACTGAAACAATGTGAAGGTAAATTAAAAACTTGAAACAAAACATTTCAGTGTTACTGAAATAAGGGAAAAAAAATACTCGTTGCTTTTCTTTCAAAGTGTGTGTTGCTGAATCAACACACTGCTATGGAACATTTTTCAAATTTGACAAACCACTATGTTCCAGTGCAATCCACTCGCCCAGTGCCTTAGACCAGTTTTTTCACTCTTTGCCACTGAAAGTCAATCCCAGCACTGTTACATTTTATATGTTGATTAGTACCAAAACGTTGAGAATGACTGAGACTAAATTCAGTGTCCTAAAATGCAGAGGACTTTCAAATTTATTTATTTTTTCTGAGTACTTAGTTGACTTTGATGTTTTACATCTATTTAAGCCTACATGACCAAGGCAGGCTCAGAGCTCTCACAAGTCTGACTAGTGGCTGACCTTCATCCCCGGTTGCCTATAAAACAGTGCAAGTCTGGCTTCTGTTGTAAAGTTAAAAAAAATAAGAAAAAAAAAAAAAAAAGGCAAAAAAAAAAAAAAGAAAAAATAAGAGTAACAGTGACAGTAAGTCCCAGGAGAAGGTAAGTAAATAGATACCTATTTCTCCACACCATTTTCTCAAGCATGAGCATCAAACTGAATGGCATACAGGATTTATTCAGGAGAATTAAAATGTTTTTTAATTCATTGTTTAAAAAACAAAAATTAATTTAGACTTCTTTTGTTTTCATTTGCAACCTAAAAATAAAGATGTAGGAATGCTGACTGGGCAATATAGTGTTTAAATGTGACACATTCCTTGAAATACAGAAAATGCCCTTCTGACAGCACTTGTCTTTTCTTGGCTGAGTTCTGATTAAACCAATTGTGGCATTTGATCTTACATTTAATCAACAAATTATTAGCGTGTTGCTGTGCGAAGACTAGACAGTCATGTTTTATTCCTTAGTTCTATCTGCAAAACCAAAAGGGCTATTTGTTAAACCAAATTTCTGTTCAGCTGAAACTGTGGGATTTCCTATGTGTCTTTTTTACCTCATTAAAAGTATCTGGTGGTGGATGAGAGTCAGCAAACAAGTAGATATTTTTTGCGTTTTAATTTTATGTGCCCTTCTGTACCTTGAGCTCTAAAGCTTTTCTCATAGTTATCCCAAATTTCCCGAATCTCCCTCTCTGCAAATAAAAGAAATTAATTCTAGATCCTCATTTAGATTGCTCAGCCATATATTGGTCATCCTTTTTCTATGTCAATTTTTGCACTCTCAGAAAAAGTGCTTTTATCTTAGAGAGGCTGCATGGTTAAACCATGAATGGAATTTGGGATTTCTGCATCCTGCTAAGACCCATTCAGAATGCTGCCCTGTTCATAACTCCGAGTGTTATTCTTCTTCCCTCCTTTCTCCAAACCATGTCACACATAAGCTGCTTTCCTCACTTTCAGTGCCCTCTATGTTCTGTCTGTGGCTGATCTTTGTGAGGTCCCAGACTACATAATTTCTGTTTGCTTTCTACCTCACTGTTTTGAACCACAGTATTTACTGTCAGCAACCTGCTGTAAATACCCGCAGAAGTTATCTGTTACCTCATCTCCCTTGTTTCTATTGTTCCTTTACAATACTAAGGAATTGGATTAGCCTTTTGCAACCTGAAGATGGTCACTAAGTGGAGTTACTCATCTAGATCAGGTGGCACCCCTATTTATGAACTTTACTGAATTGTGGAATTAGATAATAAAAAATTATCTGACTGGTGTCAGAGGTGCAACCAAATCGAAATCTCATAAAATCCCTGATGTCTGGAGGCCATGATATGTCTCCTTTCAAATATGTATTTTAAATTCCTTTTTCTGACTCTTGTTGGTCAGAGGTGGCTTGTAGCAGTTCTCCTGTGGCATGGAACTGATTGCACTGAAAATCAGGTCAGATAAGTCTGCAAATTTCTCACTTTCTGGAGTGCTCCAGCTGGGCAGAAAATCAATGTGCTTAGCAACAACAGCAGTGACACCCATTTGGATTAAGCAAGTATGTTCAAATCTGCAAATGAAAAGTGAGCTGGATGCTGAAATTTTCATCTCAGTGTGAACTAAGTGTATGTGAAGGGATGGAAACTTTTTAATGCTTGATAGAAATTAATGGAGAAAAAAATCTTTTGGATCGTTTTTTAGATTCTCTTTGGCAGATTTCATGTTATTGTTTTATATTTTATATGGTTTTATTTTATATGTTTTTATCAATTTGTATTTTATTATACATATCTTACCAAATCATGTCTTCTATTCATAATAATACCTGCCAGGCACTGTCTATGAATAGTTTATGTTAAAAAGTGAAAAAACCCTCACAAGTCACTGGAGATGGTTTCATTGATTTATGACTTCATGTATTTTCTATCGCAGAGTTAAACTTAGCCTCATATTCAACTAGTCAAGCATCATCAAAGCAAATAAAGAGATTTAAAGAACTAAATTCATAGCTGGTGTATAGGTGAAGTCAGCTATTAATCAGATTTCAGCAATATTTTCCTGTGCTTTTTTTCTTGCTGTTTAAATAAGTTTTTTTACTGTTAACTATTCTTTATGTTTTCATAACACAACCAGATAAAAGAGAATAACTCATTTTTTCCACTAACATAATGGTCATTACTTTTCATATAGACTCCATTTAATAATGGCCTCATCTCTTCAATCAGCTTTATCTTTTTATAATCATGTTGAGAAGTAAAGAATTGCTTGATTTTTGGTGCAAAAAAAAAAAATAAAGGTTTTCATTTCTCTCCAGCATTTCTCAATAAAATTAATCTCTTTAATTGTAATCCTGAGAAACACTTTTAGCTTGATTTTTTTTATGGAGGTTTTTTTTTAATTATTTTATTTTATTTTTTTATTTTTTTTTATGCAGCTCCTGAAGAAGAGTGTGGATTCCATTAGACAAACCAAAGGGTACAATCCTGTTTTCTTATGAGGTGAAATCTGAAGCAGAACTAATACATTCATCATCATGCAGGAAACTGTCAGGACGGCCTGTGAAATGCTAGTGGCCATTGAGGGCAAGTATCATCTTTATAATTGTGAAGTCTGAGGGAATTTAACATTCAAAACTTTGAGTGCTTGAAAAAATCCTAAACAAATATAAATATAGGAATTGATATAAAGACACGGTTTTCAAATTCACATAGAAGATAGGAAATGAGGTAGAAACAAAACCTAGCATGACAGTCTCAAAATTTATGTTAATTTTGACCTTAAACTCCCAGCATCAAAGTCTCTCACTCCTGCAATTCTCAGCAAATATATTTGTGTCTTTCTTGCTGGTAAATCCACAAAGTTGTCTAACTTCAATGTTTTTCCACTTTTGGCATACACCCTTGTCTAATTTTGCAACTATTATGAGAAAGATAAATGTCCTAGTACTTAAAACATAGAAAAAAGTGATCTTTCAGGTCAAGCTTTGAATCTCCTTCATATGAATTTTGACAGATGGTCTAAATAAAAATCAAAGCTAAAAAACCCAGTAATATGACGACTAAAATGTTCATGTGTGAAAAGCCTGACTAAATGGGCAGTTTTAACCGAGCATAATGTTGTGAACCTTGGGAACTCCATGGGGAAGTCCGCAACTGAATTACCATTTTTTGCCCTAAAGAAACAAGAAAGAATTAAAGCTATTATAATCTGGTTTTCATGCTTTTACTATAGCCATCATGGTCTAGCAATGAACATTACAATAAAACTGAAGAAAAAGTAATTAGAATAATCTATTTGAGAAAATAGTCCTTTTCTCTATGAATGATTTGTCAATCAGAATATTTGGATTCTTGCATATTTCTTTGTGTTTTGACATTCCTAGGATTTAGGAACCAATTTGAACTGTGGCTCTGTGTGGGAAAGCTTCCAGCCACTAGTGCAGTTTTCATCAAGCTATTCAAGTTTTATAATTAAAAAGTTGTCTTATATCCATTACTAGGTAACATCATGTATTAAATAACATCTCCCTGCACTCCCATGATAAATTTTTTGTGGTGGCAAATTGTATTTTAGGCACTAGAAAAGACTCTGTAGGCACCTACATTTCATAGTTTCTGAGCTTTCATACGAAACCTAAATTAGATTCTCTCAGTGTTGGTGAAAAGCAAGGAAAAAAAAAAGAAAACACACTAGAAAAGTCAAATTGAAATGTTGGCGCTTACATAGCAATAGAATTCAGGTCTTTATTAGCCCGCATCCAGCCATGCCCACTGCACTGGCATCTCAGGAAAGAGATCTACATTATCATAGGGAAATCAATGAATTTTGCTGCTCAGTATGCAGAACCTGTCAATAATGCAAATAAAACCTGTCTCAGACTGTGTTGGAAGGGTAGCAAAACAAAAATAATGGAAGAAAGCCAGTTGAATGTTGAGATTCTGGGATTCCTGGGTTAAATTTACATCTTAGTCACAAACTTTCTCTGCAACCTCGTCCAAGTCAAAAGAAAGACTGTGAACATTAAGTGGGACTTACATGGGTGCTTGTGTCATGTAAATCCAAGACTTTGATCCTTAAAGACATTTTTGGTCTCATGGGTGTATGGAAGACACTGACATTTTTAGAAGGGAGGATCCCTTGGGGCTTAGAGCTGTGGTTGCACTAATGCACAGCACAGTACCACCTTATGTCCTGGAACTGTTAGGATACCCATTGTCTTAGTGATATCTCAAGGGCCAGAAATAGTTAAAAAATTGCCCAGAATGCTACAGAGAATGAGAAGGGACTTGTGAAACAGGGTGCTGCCTCATCAGTGTAACAGGCCTCCTAGCATCAAAGAAAGGACCCTGAACAAAGGACCCCTTTGAGATAGTCTGGGGTCTTCTTGCTGAGTCAGTGGCTCCTCCGCCATCTCTTGCCATCAGTCTGGCAGCCAACGGGCCCCATTCCCTTGGGAATACAAAGGATCGGTGCCAGTTCAGGGCCTCATACCTTGGGCTCCTACCATGCAGGTCTCAACCTGCATCTTGCACACCAAGATAACTGAGTAAAGGGTAATTCCAGCAGGGGAAGATTGAAATCCCCGACTCAAAAAGAAGAGAAGACTGAGCATGCAAGCACATGAGAAGTGAGACCAATAGGAAGTAAAATACTAATTATATAACAGAACTATGCAATGAACCAAGCCTATGAACCATGATTTCTTTGCTAATGTGTATATGTAGTGTAAAGTTTTGCTGGGAAAGACTTCTGCCACAGTACCTGTGAAACAGAGACAGAGGATTATCCAGACTATACATCGTGGAAAAAGAAGCTCCTGGATACAAGACCACCACTGTGATAACTTGCAAAGGACCAGAGACTTTAAAGTCAACATTACCTCTGTCTTTTATGTACGGGTTTTTCCCTGTTTAGATTGTAATCCCTAGAACCCCCTGCTCACATGTGAAAAGAGTATTCCTTTTTCTCGGGTATCCAGGCCCGCCCCCACTCCAGACCTTATTGGATGTATCACCTGTCATTCCCTATTCCTGGGTTCCCACTGGGTTTTGGTCCTCCTGCTCCCTTATTGGTCTCTGTGCCCCCTAAACCACACCACTCCCCCTAAACCCTTACCCAATCGCATCCTACCTCCCAAACCCTGCCCAAAGGACTTAAAGACCCTGGGCACAGGTAGTTAAGAGGTTTTCTCTGACCACTCAGTTTCGGGGTGCTCCATCTCTTCACTCGTGACCATGTGGGGATTTCACAATCCTCTCCAGACCCTGGGGGGCTGGGGAAGTAGAGGAGCCAATCCCCCACCACAGCTGTTAAAGTTTTGAGAATTCTCATGGCAGCATTGTGAATTTACCACCTGGCACCCATCTTTGTGCAAATATGAAATAAATAGCTGGGCTCAGTGTGTGAGATTGGCTTGCTGCACACTGGGTGATGAGTCTCACTTTTAGTGCTGCTTGGCATCTCATAAAATAAAGAGCAATTAACAGAAGTCATAAAAAACCCCCAAACAACAAAAGCTCAGAAAAATGCACAACATCTATCTGAGAAAAAAAAAAAAAAGTTTTGACACCGTAGGGCAGAAGTGACAAAATGTTGTGTCAGTTTTTGCTAAAATTAGTACAATTTAATGAAAAAGTCAGCTCAAAATGGCATTTCCTAAAATGAATGACGGCTGAGACAAAACCTAATGAAATCTCTCAAATCATCCAGTCTTCCATCTGAAGTTCAAAAATAATCATCATTATCATGTGGACTTCAGATAACTTTTAGTATATTAGCTCTTTCGTTGTTCCTATGAGCCAAAGCAGGATGATTAGCTCTGTTGCAGAAAAGACACATTTAATTTTGTATTGCAACAGTTTTGAAAATGTTTACATGCCTATGGAGGTGGCATAGCACCCAGTTTTTTTAATGTAAAGAACAGTTAGGTACTGAGGTACTATTGATTTGTTTCTTTAGAATTCTGAATACTTTTAAGATTGTGCTTGTCTTTATTTTGAAAAGAGCAAGTATTGCAATTCCAGCTTATTTCTTTCCAACCTCACTCACTCTTTCACCAGACCAGGCTGCCTCAGTCCAACATGAGCTGTTTACACAAGACCTTCAGTCAAACTTACACAGCAGAAATAATAAATTCACTTACTTGTGCAAGTCTTGTTGTATTTAGGGTTCTCTTGAGGAAACCCTTCCAACCGGCACTGGAACCTGTGCTGCCAAAATTCTTGAAACCATGGATTTCGATGGTTGGTTTCTGGACGAAGCTGTAGGTAGTAATCATCAAACCATTTCACATCTGGAGACTGGAGCTTGATCGTTATCCCACCAACAGCTTCATTCTGGTACCCTTCTGTCACGTCATACCTGTCTGCCCAGCCATCACTGAAGGGGTAAAGGAAAGAGACACAATATTAACCTTTCACAGGAATAAGAAAAAGGTTTTCTTAACATTGGAATTCAGAGCCTAATAGCACACACCCACAGCTGTGATTCTGAGTGGAGTATAGTAAAGCACCTGTAATTCTTCTAATAGAAGAATTCAATGTTTTACTTACACTTACCTGACATTGGCACCTTCTACTTAAATTGTCTATTCCACATGTTACACTCTTCATGTAATTGAAACAATACTAAAAATCACAGATCCTAAAATCTGCTGTGCACAAGTGCATCTCTGCATCACTCTAAACCTCACTGAGCTCTGGGGAGAGAATCTTATATTCAGTGTTTCCATGGCACTGGGTTGATACTACTCTAACCTGAAAGAAGGTGACCTCTTACTGTGCAAAGGGCAGGACTGTGTTGCAGACCATGTCCGTACTACATAGTGGAGCATGGCACAAAGAGCCAGAACCAAGTTTTGAACGGGCTGGCCCTGCTCAAGCAGAAACAGCAACAGAGGGCTCAGAGACAACATGGCATTGCATCTGAAGCAATAAATCCTCTCTGCAGACATGACTAATGAAGCTGGACAGAGCACCATGCAGATCCAGGTGTTGCTCCTGTTTCCTGGTTGGTTGCTTGTGGCTGGAGCATTATGGAGTTGTATGATACTGTACTGCACACAGAATTTTAAGTCCCTTCTGTTAATCTTTCAGCATGCAACACTCTGACCACAAGGAGACAGAAGCGACTGAAAACCTAACTTACAAAAATGTCACAAAGTTTTCAGGGTAATTTCCCTCTGCCCAGTTTCACAATGGATTTTCTTGGAAGTCCTGGAATTTATGAAGTTTCACTCAACTTCACAAAAAATTTCATTAGAACATTGGAGAATATCTGCTGTTTTATGATATTTCACTTTTTCAAAAGCTTCAGGTATTAGAGACTTGTAGAAGAATCTCAGATCAGCATTTTTTTCCCCCTCTAAAAGTTTGCTAATGCTGGTGACCATACAGAGTACCTTCAAATCCTAAAAGCTGAATAACTGAAAGACAAAAAATTAGCTTAACTTGTATCATTTTAACAACTTATGGTTTGTTTAAAGCTAGCCTGATTTTAAGTTAGTCATACTGTAAGTGATGTAGGTGACCTTTATCTGTGGGAATCTGTTGTTCTATTTTAATCACTTACTGCCTTTCTTAAAATTTTCTTCTGTACTGCAGAGCAGGCAGGAATCTTTCTGCAGTCACTTGGTCCCCAGCACATTCCCTGTGCCCTGCACTCAACTGTCCTCACACAAGGCAAAAATTAAAACCTCAGAATGACTCCTGCACAGACAATATTCTGTTGAAGCCTGGACTCTTGACTACATCTTCTTAGCACAGCTGCAATATCAATAAATAGCAACTTCATCAAGTGAAAAAATAGTATCCAGTGTCTGGAATGAAAATGAAGTGACCATTAAACATGCTTCAGAGTTCTAATGCATTGATTTACTCAGCAAAGAAGAGTAAAATATGGATTCATAAAAGGAGAAAGACGAGCATTGCTGCTCAACAATTTCACCCTTGGAAAATTTAACATCAAACTGAGGGGTGAACACAAGTCTTAATGTTCCCAATCACACTCAAGAGGCTCAGTCAGGTAAACACATCCCACCTTCCACCAGGACTGTTTACTGGACCACTTGTGAGTAGTTTTATGATAAAAGCTGAAGAAGATTTTTGAAATTTATGAGTGAATTATCCTTTTCTTTAAAATGTTTGTCTAAATATTCGGTAAGTTTTTAAGTAGTTTTATCCATCCTCGTAAGACCTGACAAGTTCTTGAATGCAGTAAGTGATAAGCTTTCTGTAGTTTGTGATTTATTTATTTTATTTTATTTTTTTTTTTAAACTGGGTAGAATTTAAGAGAACTAGAGCTGTTCTTTCAGTATCCCAGCTTTAGGAGCTGTTTCATAAGAAACCTAGAAAAAAATAAAAGCCTGTTCTCTTGTAATGAATTTATCCTTTTCAAAGGAACAGTTTTGTACATTTAATCCAGCAGGGTACTATAAAATTTATAGTATTACTTTATAAATAATTATCTTCTCTAAGAAGATTTGCAACAGATATACCATTTTATAACTTTAAATTATTAAAAAAGATGGAAATGACAACTTCATATTATGTAACCCTTCTCAACTTTTCTGCAGGTAGCTTCTTAATTCAACAGAGCTGCTTCTCATTCAAATAAGTATTTCAGCTTAGCTTCTTGGGCAATAGGCATCTAGGAATATTTTATAAAACATGCTCAAAGTCTATATTTTAGAGACGATGTAGAGATAACAAAGCCTCAGATGGACAATATGGCAATGCAAATGCTAAACTGCTATCTCAAAGCTGGTGAAAGTGGAGTAGGTACACAGGCTGGAATGAGTACAAAAAAGCACCGATAGTGTGTGGTATTTGAATTCTACACCCCTAGTACAGTAACAGCACTTATGGGATGCTGATGACAGGATGGTGTAGATATCTTTGGAAGATCAGACCTGTGACACTCTCTGAACTTGGGGAGAGATGTGAAGGTGAGGGAGAAGGGAACAGAGAGGGAAATACATGCTTACTTTCATAGTCCTGCCTGTCACTCTTTAGATCTTATATCTACTCCTAATGGCTTGATTTTACTGTGCTAGCTCATGAAATCTTTGTACTCCACTAGTGGTTGAATTATGAAGGGTTCAGAGTGGTACTGACTGTTGCTAAAATCTTCTGACTCAACTGAAGAAAGATGCTCTGGCAGTACAAATTGACTGTGACAAGGAACTCTGAAAGAAGTCCAGTTTCATCTCCACTTTTACCCACAGAAGTGTCAATGTGCACTAGTGCAGCACAGGACTGTGTCAGTGAGAAAAATGGTTCTTTATGTTAGCAGTGGGATGTATAGGATATATTTAGGTGAGCAAGTGGTTAAAGAACAGCTTCCTCATGAGTAGTAAACCAAGTTCAGGGGAACAGTATTTCAGTAATGAATGTGAAAGAGTCCAAACAGATTAAATGGGACATAGATATCCTTAACAGATCACTACATCACTACACAAGTTCAGTTTTTCTCCCTTTCATGAGCACTGTGCTTTCTAATTTTATTCTGTTTTAGGTGATTATGATTATCTATTATCTAGAAATAGATGGCATTGTTTCTTAGCCAATGGGCAAGTTCAGAGAATCACAAAATATGTTAAGTTGGAAGGGACCCAGAGAATTATTGAGTCGAATGCTTAGCCCTGCATAGAACCATTCCCAAGAGTCACACCATGTGCTTGAGAGTATTATCCAAATGCTTCTTGAACAGCTTGGTGTTGTGACCACTTCCCTGGGGAGCCTATTCCAGTGCCCAACCATCCTCTGGGGGAAGAACCTTTTTCTAATATCCAACCTAAACCTCCCCTGTCACAACTTCAGGCCATTCCCTCAGGTTCTGTCACCGGTCACCACAGAGAAGAGATCAGTGCCTGCCCCTTCTGTTCCACTCACAAGGAAGGTGCAACTGCAGTGAGGTCTCCCCTCAGTCTCCTCTTCTCCAGGATGAACAGACCAAGTGCCCTGAGCTGCTCCTCATGTGGCTTCCCCTCAAGGTCCTGCATCAACTTCATTGCCCTCCTTTGGACACTCTCTAATGGCTCAATATTTCCATGCCCTTTCCATGGCACTGCTTTCCAGCATCTCATCCCCCAGATTGTACAAACATCCAGGGTTGTTCCATCCCAGGCACAGAATTTGCCACTTTTCCTTCTTGAACTCCATGTGATTGGTGATTGCCCAGTACTCTGATTTTTCAAGGTCTCTCTGCAGGGCCTCGCTGCCTTCAAGGGAGTCAACAGTTCCTCCCAGTTTTGTGTCATCAAACTTGCTCAGTATCCCTTCCAGTCCTGTATCCAAGTCACTTATGAAGATGTTGAAGAGCACAGGGCCTAAGACGTCTTTAAAGTGATCCCACCAGGACTTAGAGTTGCACACAAAGAAACCTTGCTGTGAAAGAAAGCAGTAGTTGCACAGCTGCAGCCTCAAAAGTAAAGGCCCCTTACTGAGGTGTCTGTCAGGTATACACAGGAATTCATAGAGCTCATTCATCAGCTTGCCAGGCTAGAAGACTGTCAACAATGTAAGAGGAGTGTGACATGTTCAGGTCTGGCTGCTTTTAGTATTACACTCACATTCAACACAGCGGGGAATTGTTTTTCAAGGTTGTGAAACGTTGTGATGGAGACTTTGGTTAAAAATATCCTTCAGCAAACAGGGGAAGAGGTCTGCTCCTTTGCTAAAGATCTGTTTAGTTTACTTACAGTAAATCACAACTCAGTTTTATATTACACTGATTCCATTAAATATTATTACAGAGCCACCAATATTTACAAAATTTATTATTGAATAGATATAAACACAATAAAATGATTTAATCTCTTAGATAATTACTATATATACAATTACTTTTAAACACCTGAATGGAAAAATAGGGGCAGATCAGACAAAACCAGGAGAGCTTTTAGTATCAAACTTCACAAAAGGAAAAGCTACTGACTGGTTAGTGACAAATGGTCAACCAAAACGTGTGAAGATGACCTAAAAACCAGGCTTGATTGAATTAGCTGAAGATTTATAGCTTAAAGAACCAAACATAGTACTAGGGCAGAGATGTGATATCTGTCTTCAGGTACTTAAAAAGTGGCAGCAAAATGATAACAATTTGTTTTTTATATTGAGGTAAGCACTCAGAGCTTAAACTGAAATACTCCTTTTAGACACCAGGAACATTTCCTTGTAGTAAAGAGTATGAGGAACCAGAGTAGCTAAGGGGTGTCAGAGAGCAAGACACACAAGCATCCATCTGATATAAATGTCCCTCCCTTGGTGAAGGGAGGACAATAGGCTACCTGACTTCTTGACATCCACTCTACACTGCATATGCATTAGCTTATGTTGAAATTTGATGTATGTCTTGGAATGATGACTCTATAAAACACAGCAGATTAGAGAAAAAAGGTAAAGAAAGTTAAATGCCCCTCCCTCGCAGCGTCCCCAGCTTCTCATGATGTTTTACTTGTTGGTTTTTTTTTTTTGCTATTGTATTTTTCTCTCTCTGTACTTGTTACATGAAGCAACAAAAAATAAAAATTGATTTAAGATAAGTCATGTGCTTGACTATACACACAGCTATGTGTGTATTCCAATTAGGCAGTTGGAATACACAGGAATGTGCAGTGGGTCAAAATTACTCTGAACGAAACTGTTTTATCTCTATTTTTGGGTGAAAGGAAGTTTTAGATCTAATCACCAAATAACACTATCTTTCATTATAACTATGAAAATCCATTATGGTTTTAAAACAGACAAGAAATTTTATGTTTCCTAGTTTAGGCATTTAGATCAACAGTCTGAAGTAAACACAGGTTTGGCAGTTTAAGGCTACTTGCTCAGTTTTGAATATGCAGAACATCAATTCCATATTATTGTCCCTATATGTAAATCTGTTACTTCGTTAGTCCAAAACCACCACGGTCGTGGGAACTGAAACTCTAATACAAATTAGTTAATGATAAGACACCAGATCAGAAGAACAGCAAAATTGTTGCACAAGCTGACATGTCTACAAACTAAATGGACATGGACTTTATTTTTAAGTGCTACAAGTCTTTTTATACTGTTTAAGACATTTCTTAAATCTCAGCTATAACATTCAGTTGGGTTTTTTTTATAATATTGTCTTCAGTGAATATTTTCAGATTCTTGAGAAGCCATCCAAGGAAGCAGGGAAATTCTGACACTTTTTAAAGATACCTCAACTAAAAAGTTTCAAAGAAGAATTTTTGGCCATTGGAGATATTTTTGTTAGCTGCTCACTTCAAAAGAAGTTAATTTTTGATAAGCTATCAGGGTATCAAGTATATACTGTCAAGATCTATCATGTATTATTAAAAGATATCAAGAGTTTTTTTGAAATGTCAAGAGTACATTTTCTTCCTTCTATGCACCTGTTCGGTTTAAGTGTGAAACCATATTCCTTAAAAGGTGTGTAATGCTAAGAAGTTTAAGTAAAAATGGTGATAAATGGTAAAGAGAAAATATATACATTTTAATCTGGTCTTACCCAAAGGGCACAAAAACTTCTTCCTGACATAAATGACTGAGTGCTTTCTGTACAGAGCCACCTGACCTACCCATAACAATTCTATGCTATTATATGCATTTAGAGAAAATTATTTGATTTTTTTTTTCCTCCACCTCATTGAAATGTGTCGGGTTTATTTTTTGAGAGTAAAAATGTAGATGCTGTCTCTGGCATACACAAATCCCACTGAAGTGTCACCAGTTTATGGTTTTAGAATTTTTTTTGACACCACTTGATAGCACTCCTTTATACTACTCAAGTTTCCTTGCCTAGGGTGGTGGAGTTGGCTCCTCTAGGCTGCTGCCAGTCCTGGGTGGGAGAAGGGAGAAGGGAGAAGGGAGAAGGGAGAAGGGAGAAGGGAGAAGGGAGAAGGAGAGGTCTAATGCTAAACCAACTGCAGATGTAGTATGGTGAACATCCAGAACAGCAACTGTAAGACATATTCCTGCAGCAGCTCCTCCCCATGATATATGTTGTCTCTATAGCTAATGCGATGCCCTGTCTTTTTGCACCAGTGGGATAGAGCATAGAAAGCCAGATGGAAGTCTACTAGTTTGGTCCATGAGGTAAGTCACTATACTGAAAGAAACTTTCTGGTTATAGGCCCTAGATGAGCAATGGTAAGTGAAATGTCGTGAGTCAGTAGCAGTTAGCTGAGGAATGTAGTTTTAGGATTCCTATGAAAACTGCCTGAAATATTCAGCACACATTTCTAAACCACTGTTTCTAAGATTAGACAAAACACTAAGAGACACATGTATACAACAAAAATAGACTGCCTTTTGTAAACAGTTCCACTTATTTTCTACATTGAAAATGTAGTAATGTCTTGGAATCAGCTGAACGAGTTTCTCTTTCTCTGAAGTCCCTCCCATTTCAAGCTATAGCTAAAGCTATTACAGTTAATGAGTGTATTCATTAGGCAGTAGAATGGTCTTTTTTTTTTTTGTTATGCAAAAATCTGTTTACAGGCCACATAATGATGATGGAAACTGCTGTTCTGCCCACATGGAATCATTTTCCTGCCAAAAATCTGACCGATATTTGAGAATATATTTCTCCACCTGTGTAGGAGTTTGTTGTCTGAGTGGTAGTCTTTAATTTTAATTTCATTGTATTTCTCTGCTCTTTCAATTTTTTAAAATCTGTATCTTAAAAGCTCTAAAAATATTAAAGAGTCCTCATGCTCTTCTCAAAACACTACCAACTCTTGCAAAGGTAAATTTGCTCGGTTAATATCAAGAGGAGGGGGGAATTGCTTTTGGTGAGCAGCTGTAAATTGTTGCATTTAGATGAGTTCATTTTATAATAGCTGTGTATACAATGAATTCTTGTTTTACTGCCTGGCTTTTTTTAGATTGCAATTCCTCTTTTTTTTTTTTTTTTTTTTCCTTTTCATGCATATTATAAAGATAAATGAATTTAAGGGTAATTCAAAGGAAAGAAATTACCTGATTATTTTCAGGCAGTTTAACACACTGTTTTCTACAAGCTAATGTCGAGAATTAGGTATGCAGTTAATTTGGTAGATACCTTGCATGGGGGATTACTGGCACTAACTACTTGCATAGTATCCAAACTTCCCCAAGCTGAGAAAGGTTATGATGGCAACTTGAGAGATCGGTAGTCTATAGCAACATCTAATTTCAATGAAAACAGAGAGGTTTACAAGTGTTTGCAACTGTAGGTAGGAGCTGAAAAGTAATTCAGCCTCAATATGGTCCAGTCTACAACAAAATGCGGTTTCCAGTGTGTGATTCCCTTTCATGCTTGCAAGCTGTTGTAGCTGATCAGCCTAAATGAAGTTATATTCACACATATAAATTTTATGGGGTGTTCCTTAAATTGAAGAGAAATTTGACTGCATTTTATCCCTGAAAACACAAAAGATATTTAACTTGTGCAGCATGCTCTCTTGATTCCTGAAAAATTCTTTAGTGAAGAGAGGGAAAATATTTCACAAATTACCAAAAAGAAAGGCATTTTATGCATAGACAACTTTATAAAAGTCCTAGAGTTGCTTTTCCTAAGATAAAATGTAAATTTGTGCTACAATTTAAGTCCCTTTTTTACTGCATTCATCCTAGATTAGTTATTTGTGAGGACTTTGAGGTTTCTCTAGACGAAATAAACCCAGTTCTATCCAACTTTCATCTAAAGAGCTGCTTTCTAAATTTGCCTTCATCCTAGGTGTCATTCTTCCCGAAAGTGCCCAGCTGGTCCTTGTGTCTGCAGACTCAGTGCTACCTTCGAATGTTCTGACAACACTGACAGTGTCAAGGACGTGACTTGTGTGCTCCTGTCCCTGAGCACCAAAATGAGAGCAATGTGGGCTAAAAACGAGAGGGCAGTGATGGAGTGCCCTGTTGTGAACCATATAGACATAGGGAAGTCCCATCCCGATCTGGGGACCCTGTCATGCTTGTCCATATTCCCACACTGAAGTCAGTAGGCAGTTCCCACACTGTACCCAGTCTTCTCCCTACAGCTACCAGGAGAAACTGATAATCCTTTAATAAGGGTTGGGGATGGAGGAGAGAGCACGCTTTTCATGACAACATGTTCTGAAAAGAGGAGTAGGAAGCATTTTCCTTCAGGTTTCACATCAGATGAGCACAACCAGAAGAGAGTAAAACATAAGGGAGATGTGTGCTGCAGGAAAACCTAAAATTTATTTGGGAATTGGCCATCAGACATCAGGACTGCTTACATCATTGCTTTGTTACAGGGTAAAAGGATTACTTCATATCCTTGAAATATATTTTCCAACTAAGGCAATGGTTTTTCTTTTCAACAATATTAATGTTGTTGAGTCATATTTATAATTCACTCTAAGCTCTGAAAACAGCAAACTTCTCATAATGACAGCCTAAAAGCCACCAGTTACATAATGTCCGCCACAGGAAAAAAAAAACAGGAAAGGAAAAAGAGGTTCATGTCTAAAACATTTCAATCACTTATGTATTTTTATTGTGAACATAGTGATTTTTATCTTCCCCAGAATGCCTGACTCCAGTATGGCTTCTCAGGCACTGAAAGTGTCCAATGAGATGTAATGTTATGTAATCTAACTAAGCCTATATCAACAAATACCAAAAAAAGTAATGAAGAGAAATAAGGTCTTGACAGAAATGATAAGCAAATCGCCACTGTCTGGAAACACCATCAAAAAGCTCTTTTCTGTATATTCCACGCACCTGAAATTGAAATGTCTCTGGGATGACTCTGAATGCAGGAAGATCCTCAGTTTGTTCTACAGCAGGACACATACCTAAACCAGTGCTCTGTTTCTACTCATGATTGCTTGCATTGATTCACAGGGTTTTTTATTGTATCAAGTCCACCGGGCGAAAAATACCTTATTCTGAATCAGAGTTGTTTTGATAATGATTTGATAATGATTTACTGAGACTACCAATGATGGAATGATTCTTCATTAGACATCCAGGCACCACTTTTAGGGATGCACAACAATAATCTTTAAGATAAATTCAAACAGTTATATGAATGAACAGATAACTGTAATAGCCTTACTACTTTAAAAAAAAAATATTTCAGAAAGGAACAAAAGAATTAGTTTAAGTAAAATCATTCACTAATTTAACAGAACATGTAACCCACATAAACAGGTGTACACACATATATGTATGTATATATATATATGTATATAGAAATATATATTTATTTACTCCGTATATGTATGTATAAATATATATTTGTTTCCTATTATTATATATTTACAGCATTTTTAGCCTGAAAAAAACTAGCATGCAATAGAGAATATTTCATGTCTGTATGCCAGCTATTATATGTTTTTAACATGTTTTATATGAAGTTATTAAACCTGTTACAGTACTATAAAATAATTCAAAACAACACTTGAGATGGTGTGTCTTATTATTTCTATAGAATAACAGTTTTAGTAATAAATAATATACTAATGTATAAACAAGAAACAGTATGAGTAAATCAGTGTAAATAAACATACCTAGGTGTTCTAAGGTCTAAATATTGAAGTGAGTTAAAAAGTCAGACAAAAAAAATAAATTTAAAGAAGCATAAACGCATGTCATATTTCAGTAGTTACTCTTAAAAGCAGTGTGTCTCTTAACACTAAAGTGTATTTAGAGAGAATTTGTTTGCGATTTATCAGAAACTTTCATGTGAATCTTTGAATTTGAACACGGAATAAAAGGGAAAGGATGATATATTAACAATATTATTTGTATTTTACCACCTACTTTAAAACTATGCATACCTAGAAAGTTTCCATTTGTCTAATAGCACAGAGGTAAGCAGACTTTTTAAAAAGTCTTAAGTCTCCAGACATTAGTGTATGCTCTGGTAAATCCAGAGGGACTAATAAAAAATTTGTGGTTGTATGATGAATAGCAAATTTTCTGTTTGTGAAGGTTTTAAAATGACAGATGTTATGGAGTATTTTTTTGAGACAAAGAATAAGTCATTTCAAGTCCATAAATGCAACAATTAGCACATGGTAATTAATCAAAAAGACAAATAGTATTCACAATGCCCCAGGGAATCAATAATTTCAGTAATTTTTTTATTTTTATTTTTTTTTTTAATATCCTGTTCAGCAAATGGAGCCAAATATGACAAAGGAAACCAAGTCAGACCTAGAATAATGAAACAAACAGGGCAAATACACTGAAATTCTCCTACTGCTGAAATCAGCTGAAGCTTTGCCATGGACATCAGTCAGGACTGCCTCGTGTCACATCAAGACATATCCCTCTAATTAATTTGGTGCCTGCCTTTAGGAAATATAATGTGGAATGGATAGCTCATCCTTTGCACTCATGTTGGTATTATCCATGGATATACACTGAATTAAATTACAGAACAGCTTTATAAGCCCTTCATCTTTTAAAGCTCAGCTCAGAATAATTCAATGTCGTAGACTATAAACATGACATTCTTTCAGTCAGCTATTTGAGATCATCATATATTTTCATGACTGTCAGAGAAAGAACATCACTAGAAAGTCATCCTTGTCATGAGAGGAAGAAATTGTGTGAAAGACCTTGCAATTTAACTGTTTCTTTCTCTATGGCATTCAAAACCAGTTTCTTCTCAAAAACAGTGTGTCATATTAAATGTGCTGACATGACATAGCTAATATGTGATATGGACATCACAAGACTGGAAAAGTCTGGACCAAAGGATTCTTTACTGCAGTAAAATCACAAATCTCTTACAAGAATCAGAACGAGTGTACATGGGAATATATATATACATCTTGGTGCACAAAGTGATCTGAAAACAAAGAGTGATTTCCTTTGCTATATTACTTTGAGCAATCTGGTCTTTGAACAACCTGATCTAGTGGAAGTGTCCCTGCCCATGTCAGGATGGTTGGGACTAGATGATCTTTATGGTCGCTTCCAACCCAAACCATTTTATGATTTCTTTTGTTAAAGCAGCTTATATTTCTCATTTCCACAGATTTAGAATCATAATGTTCAAAAGAGAATGCATGTCTATGCACTCAACTCATTTTATATCAACTGTGTGACTTGTCCAGGCCTTGGAGTTAGACATTTTAAATAAGTGACCGTAAATCCCACAGTGAGGCATTACCTTGATTTCTGTGTTGTCACCCACACAAACATGCTAGAATTCACTTTATTTTACCCAAACCAAAGCTCATCAAACCCAGCAATCTCTCCCTAATGCTATTTGGTAAAAAATTTTTATATGTAGTCAAAGCCCAAAGCAGAATTTGAATAAGTGTAGAAAACACCAACTCACATGTTCTACTATTTTCATGGGTGAGGATTTATATCAGCAGCATAAAGCAGTAGAAGTCTGATTTGAAGTGGTCATTAGGCATAAGGGGTCATTTGAATTTGGGTGAAGTTAAGAGTGTAAGTTGTAACAAGTATGTACTAAACCACTCTCAAAACAAGGGAGTACAGGAAACCTTAAAACCTCACATTCAGTGTCTTCTTTAACATCTCCTGGTGTTTTGGTATGTCATAAAAAAATCACTTAGCATAAATATTGCTGAGGTTTCTTTAAGCTGTGATGACCCATTTGGAGGAGGAACTTCTTAAAAATAATGTGAGAGAACTCACAGATATGAAGACCGTTAGATCAGGACCATTAAATGTTGCCTAGTTTCTTTGCTCAAGTGGGCCTGATTTTCACTGAGCAGCACTTTTATGGCTCCTTTAATTGTACTGAGCTGACAGAGATTTGCCTTAACAAAAGTAGAATGAGGCCCAGGGGGTGATCCATACCCTAAGTGTGTAATTGCCTTCTGCATTACAAATTTGCTTCAAAATACAAGTAGGCACTGTGCCAAGTAGCAAACAAATGCCATCCAGAATATGCTTGAGAGAAAAGGCATAAAAATGTGATGATGATCACATTTTAATCAAAAATGTGTCATTTAACACACTATCTAACTGTAAGTCTGCAAAGAAGAAAGGTTTAGTATATACTTTTAATCTGTTTTGGTAAAACTACTAAAAACAATGCTTATACTCATGCAAAGCCCTTCAGACATCATAATCAGGCTTTAGGTTTCAGAACTGTGGCTATGGTTACCACCAGTGAATCCTACAAGTGAAATTTTTCAGCACCTCCATGTCTGTCTCTGCAAACAGAGCCTGTCACTAAAACTACACATTCATCTACAAATATTAAGAATTTTTTAGGGGGTTTTGGCTTTAAAACCTTGAAAATAAATGACTGTTAGTGGCCTATAGAAAAAGCAATAACATGTATGTGTTATCTAAAAAGCTTAAATATCTGTTCTGTAGTACAACAACACAATGGGTTGTCATTTCACAAGTTCTTTCAAAAATTGTGTTGCAAAATGCATTCAGAATTAACGTATACACAGATAACATGGATGACATAAATTTAGGAAATAGTGATGCAAGATCAATACCTGATTCATTTTTGCAAAATAAATTGTAACTTCATGAAGTACCTGCTCACTTATCTTTCAATTATATTTCACAATGTTTTATAAGTTATAACTTTTTATTTTTGTTTGATAACTGACATTTGAGAAGTGCCTTGTTAACATTTCAAAGTGATATGCAAGATACAGGGCAAGGCAGTATGATTCCATATGGAATTTTTTATTACTTTCCTTGGTGTATCCAGGCCTTTCATGTCCTAAACCATTGATAACTTATGATAATAGACATAACCTATCATGATTTATCAGTTCATGCCTAGCAAGGCCTTTCTCTCTCTGTGATAGCTGTGTAAGTGAAAGGTCTCCTACTAAAATGGCAAAATATGTTACTAACATATCATAATATATTTTCTACCTATACCTCTGTAAATGGCACAATAATAGACCCCTCATTTAAAATGTTATTTACACATTTCCATTTAATATACTTTCATTCAGGGTTCTTACTGCAGTCAAGGACAAGCCTCTTGATGATTTCAACTTCTTAAAACTAGCTTCATGGGCAACACAAACACTGTTTATTGCTGAGAGCAGCTTAATGAAGTCACTTGTAACACCGTATTTGAGCCAAATCCTAGTACAAATTTTATGGATGCAGAGTATATTTTTCAGAAATTTGACTGGCACTGGTCTCATGAAATGAGAGCAACAGTGCCCCTGTAACACAGCTTTGTTTTATACATCTTGCACTTTTAGTTCCATAATTTACTTCCCTACTTTTAGTTCAATGCCTTGAATATTCTAGATATTTCATAAAAGTTTAGGGGAACATTTCTGTAACATTACAAATACTGAAGAAAGAGATCTGATTGTTAAACAACAAAAAAATTATACACAATATAATGTGCTGATTCCATATCCATATTTGCAAGCAACAGTTTACATCAGTAAATGTAAATATAAAAGGAAATATTAGAGTCAAAATGAGATCTATGCCAAAGCAGATCACTAAGCCATGTTGTACATTTGAGTGTACCTTTTTGAATCAAAGTGTCAGTACACAATCTTCTGTTTCCCTTGCATAAAAGAGATATTGATTGAGGGCGTAGACTTGCTTCCATAACTAGGAGAAGCATGAGAAAAGGTAGAGTGAGAAGTGACTATGAGAGGAGTAAATATTAGTGAGGTTATAGTGTCAAGTGAGTTTGGAGTAAAAAAACAAATAAGTGCAAGGGGAGCTTTTGATCATGACAGAAAGTCTGAATAGTAGCTTTTCTCAGCAGAGTTATGCCATTTTAAAAATGTGATAACAGCCTGATAGAAGTCCCATTTTAAATAGAATTGTGCTAAGGGAAAGAAACAAACCACAACCAAACCAACCAACCAAACACCCCCAAAACAAACAAACAAACAAACAAACAAACAAGGAAACAAACAACAACAAAAAACACCCCCCCAAAAAACAAAGAAAGAACTTCTTAAAAGGATGTATTTTGCTCATTCTGCCTACAGGCCTTTTCTGCCATGAACTAAGGTTAAATCACTTGGAGACTTCAGAAGTACCCAGCAATAGTAAATCAATGAACATACTTGACCTTCTCAAAGAAAGCTCCCAAGAACTTTTCAAAAATGCACGATAGTGCACCACAGTCCATTAAGAACTGTTTCAGAGACTTAAAAAGGAGAAGAGGAAAGGAAGAAATTTGAGGAAACACTTAAAAGTTTAGTAGAACGAACCTGCAAGACAATTTTAATTCATTTTCATTTCAAAGTCTATTGGAATATTTTTCTGGTCTATTTAATCCCAATCAATTTCCAACAAAGCTGTTGTGGTTCTTCTTACCAGATAACCCTTTCAGTGAAACTTTCCTTATGTGAGTATGTCACATTTTGCATTACTTGTCTTCTTTTTATTTTCCTTAACCTTGCTCAAGAAGTGAAATTCTAATAAGTAATATGGCATGAGAAAATGTAAAATAAAAGTGCAATTAATACTGTGACCAACAGAAGACATTGCCAAAGTAGAATTTTTCAGGAAAGAACCTAGTGATATACAGAAATCAGTTTGGCTTCTATTCCTTTATACTGTTTACACAGACTGAGTGGGAAAAGTTCTATAATTTGGGAGGAAACAGCCAAATGCAAGATGCTGTCAAAGATAAACTGACATCAGGACTGGGGTCTGAAGAGGCATCGTGCAGAGGGCTCCACCTAATGTTCAGGCCAGTGATATGATGAAGAGGAAACCACTCTCCTCCCAGAGGTTACACGATTATTTGGCGCTTTTTTTTTTTTATTTATTTTATTTTTTAAATTAGTGATACTGATGATGAGAGTACACTTGGGATTTGGGAGGTTATTTCTGAATTCGTTGTGAGTTAGGAATCCAAGACTGATGCCTGTCTGTATTTTTCACACATTGATATATATCCATCTCTATCTTTATAATTGTTTTAAGCACTTGAATAGCTCATAAAGAAGAAAATGAAGAAGAAATGTAGGGACATGAAAAGACAAAATTGCTTTAACCAATATGTTTAGGGGAAAAAAAAAAAAAAAAGAAGAAAAAAGCGAAATCAGAAGTACTTTTCTTGTAAGAACTTGTTTCAAAATAGACTCGACAGCCAGGGTCTGACCCAGCTACAGATTTCTTAAATTTTGGTCTTTTATAGCCCAGGCTGCCTTCTAAAGATCTGCCAAAAGGATTGCAAAGGAAATTTAAGTACTTTGTGAGGATTGCCTAACTCAGAAAGACTTCTAAAATAAAAGCACTGCCTTATCAAAGGTGCCTATATTAGTCACAGAAAGTTTTGAATGATAAAAGAGTTTTTGAAATAGCTTGGTGTTATTCTGAAATCAAGGTGCCTATGGAGGAGAAAGAATTAGAGAATAAGAATTAAAAAAAAAACTCTTATGAGACAAATGAACCTGGTTCCTCAAAACAAACATATAACTTTAATTCACGGAAAAAAAAAACCCCATAGCCTAATCCTCTGAAAATCATAAGAAAAAAAAAAAAGAATACCAAATTTCCATACTGTCTGAAATTAAAAGTGCCAAAGGTTTTTATTGCTTTTAAATTACAAAACTGAAGAGAATTTTAATAGGAAAAAATGTTATAAAAGAGAATAGATGGGGGGAAAGACATGAAAATACAGTCTTGCAAAGCCTTGGATCATTCCCTGAACAAAATTAACATTGTAAGATATAGTTTTGACTCATCCAACCAAACCAATACCACCAAAAACATTCTATGCTGCTAGGTATCTGCTCAGCTTAAAGCACACTTCCACCAGAAAGACAACAGAGAATTCTGTTTTCGTTTTACTTTGGGGTTTGCTGATCTTCAAAGTATTTCTGCATTGAAGAAGGTCTTGGTTGTAAAATTACATATGCAAAAATGGAATTTAATAATAAAGCAAAGGTGCAGCCACATTGCTATACTGGAAAAAGTATATCTCAGGAACTGTTCAACCTGGAATTTAATGGAATATGTAGCATAAATGAAAAAAAAGGAAGAAAACAATAACTACAGATTTGAACCACAAAGGAAACAAAATGAAGAAGAAGAAAAAAAGATTTTTTACAGTGAAAGTGTAAGGAAATTACTGCAGTTAATTCTGTGTGAAATGGGTAAATTTTCCTTTACTTTATTCTCTAGGATGTTTTTAACTGCCAGATGCAACTGTAAAACACTCAAAAAAAGAGGCAGCAGTGGTGCCAACTCCAAATCTAAAAGGAAATATCAGAGAAGTGTTATTTATATTAGCAAATATGGGGACATGGAATGGGAGTGTTGTTCAAGAAGTAGAGATGGTCACTGAGCAGTATTCAAGTGACTCTTTCTTTTGTTTCACCTTCATTTAACATGTCTTCTACTAACATTTATTGTTTTTGCAATAGCCATCTATTCTGATATGAAAAAGCATAGTGCCAGCAAGTCATCTCTTTGATATGGTGCCATCTCTTTGATCTGGTGTCCTTTCCCAGCAGAACATGCCTGTTTTGCCTACTGCATTTTGTTTAAACTGTTCCTTGATGTTTTCTTGATCTACTAGCACATTAAGAAGCCGAGATTATTAAAATGCAGTTCTTATTGATGCTGGACATTCATCAGATTAGAGAACTCCTTGGACCTGAGAACTTACAAGTAAGCAGTTGTTCTTTCAGATTTTTTTCTTTACTTTTTTTTTTTTTTTTTTTTTTTTTTTTTTTTTTTTTTTTTTTTTTTTTTTAAGATTCATTCTTGAAAGACAAAGACTTCTACTGGTGTACAGGTGTGCCATGTAGGATGCTGATTCGTTAGAGCCAGCTATAAAAGTATCATGGATTTGATTTAGATGTCTTCTGTAAACCAATTGAAATTCCATTCATCTCTTTCAAATTGAAAGATAATTAGAATTGCCTACTTTATTATAACTTAATTCAGAGTATGCAAACTAAACTTCTTGTCCGAGTAATTTATAAATAATGTTAATTTTATTCTATCTTTTGAAATTTTTACTATAACTAGATAGAGTGATGAACAGTCGAAACTATTAGGTGAACCTGAATAATATATCTTCTTCATACAGCAATGTGTCATGAGAAACTTAGAGGAAAAAATTTAACAGAAGTACATTTATTTTTTTTTTGATCTAAAAAAAGCCAAAAGCTATCTAGGATGAAGTATGTAGACCTCACTTCTATTGAAAAAGATGTACAGCAGTAAATTTCTGTCTCACTTAATCAAAAGATTTGAGATTCTGTGAACTTTGTGACAAATATAATTTTCTCTTCCATCTTTTAAAAAGCAGACAGTCCTAATGGTTTCTGTTTTGTTCTGGGGAACAGTGAAGTGGCAGTTCATGACTGTGGCCTCTAAGGCTTGAAATAATTAATAGCTGCCTACCTTATAGAACAGTGGGACTCCAACCTTCTATGAGACAAATTCAGAAATATCTTTAATTTCTGATTTCTGTCTAAGTTGGTTTTGCTCTTGTCTAATTTTATATGGCTAAAAGTAAATCCAAAAAGGAACTTTATGAAGAATTGCTTACTATAAAGGAAGAAGATGCTTCCTTGCTTTCATCCTTTGCATAATGACTATTTTACACTACAAATTCAGTCCTGAGTAGAGCCAAAAATCCAGCCAACATCTCTTTGTATGCGATTCAGGCACCCTTTTCACTGAAACCTGAATGTTGTCTCCCCATCCCAGTGCAGCCTGCCTCCAAGGATACACACCAGACTGAATGAAGGAGGAGTTATGAAAACTTCTTACCATTTTCTTTTTTTCAAATCTACTTTGTGTTTAGGGTGTTTTCTTGAGGCACTTAAGTCCAGTCTCCCTTGGATCATGGAGAGTCGAGAAGGCAAGCTTCCTATCTCCTGGTCCAGTGCTGTAAATATGAAACTATTACATGAAAGGTATGTATTGTCTCTACCTACCTGCCTCAGCAAAAATGGCAATGGTAACTCTTTTTGGTGGGAATTCATCCTGTGGATGTGTGGTTTTCTGTTGCACATTCCCTAACTAAACCTATGAGAAGACAGACACATGAATCTCTAGCTTGCAAACCCTCTTTTGGACATGGAATAGGAAGAGATATCATGACTTTGTTCAGATCTGTGGAAGCAGAACCATATGTCTTAACAGTGTGGACATGAGCCTCTTCCATGTCTCAGGTCAGTGCCAGGCAGAATAAGGAGGCAGCAAGGTGAGCATCAAGTGCCTGACTTTGTTTGCCACCCTCTGAGACCTTAACAGCTTTGTTCAGCTTGAAGTCACAGAACCGTTACGCAACAGGACAAGACCAGAACAGATTTAATAAAGAGAAAGTTGTTTGCTTTCTGTATATAGATGATAATGATTACAACTGAAGACTCTTATTCACTTTTATGCTGGGCTTCTCCATACTACTCTGCATTGAGGGCCTTTCATACACAACTTAATTAAATTATTTAATCAAACCTAGTAGGATTCCTCCAGTGAAAAGCAGCCTCAATCTAAAGCCATCATACTAACCTTGTTTTGGCTTCCAATTTGGACATAGGAAGGGACATAGTGAGCAATAAAATAGAAAGAAAAAGGCCAACTACTGCTACATTACTAAGTAGGCAGTTATGGCTTGGGGCAAGAATAGAGCTAAAACCACTGCTCTTATTGGACCTCTGCAGACAGGGAATTCAAACAGCTAGTATGATTGGAAGTCCTTGTAGTGAGTTCAGCCTCATCTCATTAGATATTGCTGAAAATTTCAGTAGTCTCAAGCATATTTATCATTACTAGGGTTTAACTCAGATAATTCTCAAACACAAGGAAGCTTGGGTTTACACTCCTGGGCAATATCGTATTGGTTTTACTGTTGAAGATTTCCCCTCAAATATGAATGAGCCCGTGACATCCACCAGACCTGTAAAATACAGCAGCAGGTAAACACCTGCCATAAGCCAGGCAAAATAACTTACATAAAATCTGTGAATTGAACTAAGATTTCTTTAATGTTCTGTGTATAGTGACATGATGTGGCAATTTGAGATCCCACCTCAATTCAATTATAGGACTTGCAGTCTCAGCCTGAATCAAGGTGTTAGGGCTGTAAAATAAACAGAGGTCTGAAGGAATGTCCCACATACTTAGCACAGACTACAAGGCCTGGAGAGACACTCAAAAATGAGTGGTGACAGCGTGTATTGCTGGAAGCACTAGAGGAAGAATGGTGTACAAGCTGAGCATCGGAATGAGAAAAGAACACTGATTCCAGTCAGTGTTACATACTCCCAGAAAAATGCATTCCAAAATAAGGCTACTTAAGCTGCTACAAAAGAGGGAATAATAGCAAAAATCAGGGACCAGAAACTTCAAAGGTATATGTAAAATCATCCTGAAAGAAAACTCATCATCTACTGAACATGACAAGGAATACATTAAGATAGAGATATGTCAGTCATTCTTTGGACAAAATGCAAGGAAAGATAAAAACAGTTCCTACTCAGAAAAATGTCCTAGGCTAAAGAAAGTAATGAAATAACATTTAATTGTATTGCTTGGCAATTTAATAAGCAGCACCTTCAGAGGCATAGAGCAGTGGCTGGGTTAAACTGGTAATTCTGTGAACTGCTATGAAGAGACATTGCAAGCAGAATTCAGTTCCCAAATCCCTGTTGCTTGCTTAGTGGCAGCACACGAGAATCTCAGCAATGGACCAGGGCTCTGCTCTCAGTACCACACAACTGGTGAATAAAACTAAAGTTCGTGTCTCAAATGAACTGTGACAGGAGAAGAGATTTCCGAAAAGATGAGAAAACAGTCACAGAGATGATTTGGAATGCTGGGTCAGAATGGGTAGTGAGGCAGGATTGCTTCTGCATATGAAATTCCTTCACAGATATGGATGTTTCGGGTAGCCAGCTTAGTGACACCTTTGAAGTGTCTGCCAAGTGGCCTCAAGAACAGTAAGTCTGATCAAAGTAGAAATTATGAAGATGGATAAATGCAGCTGAGTTTGGAAAATGTTCCTTCTGTAGCTCAGCTACATGCCAGCGGCTCTTCTGGTGCATTGCAGATCATTAGAAGACCAAAGAGCAGGCCCTACTATTTTTGCAGAATCACCTACTCAGGAGCTGTAATTTTGGTTTTACTTAGGCTCACCTTACCAGTGAGCTTGGCTCCTATTTTCTGATTCAGGAATCATTCTCTGTTTTAACATTAAAAACGCCAAGGAGAAACTAAAGAGACCAATCAAAGAGAATAAATTTGTTTTCCTGTCAGTATCCTGAGGCAATATATAAACTTACATTCAACAAATTTTGAAAAAAACACTCTATTTAAAAGTATTTGCCAAATCATAACCTTATAAGTGATGTCTCCATTTGAACCATTTGAGTAAGTACCAAGTAACTTAGGCTCTGAATTGCATCTGAGTTCCATTGAACTTGATTCCTCTTTCAGTTATCTGATCTTTGATGAAATGCTTTAATATTATTCTAACCTATGGGACAGAATATGCTGAAACCAAATCGCAAAAGAGAGAATACTGCAAACTGTGCAAATAGAATCATTATCAATGAACTTATTCTTTATCTCTGAGGATAAAACTGCAGCAAACAAAAGTTTGCTCAGGAAAAAAAAAAAAAAACAACAAAAACAAAACACCACCAACAAAACCAAAACAAAACCAAAACCAAAACTAAAACCAAAACCAACCAAGCAAACAAAACCACAACTCCAAATTAATAGCATGGAGAGATTTATCTGTCCATAAAAGTTAGACACCATACTTGTAAAACAGCTAATTTGAATTACACTGCAGGAAAATCTTTGGTCTATTATTTTGTGCATTGAAGGCTGCCTGGACAGTTTGTATGTAAATTTAGGGGCTAACAAGAGTTTTACTGATAACAGATTTACCCATTTATTTAAATGCAGCCTGGAAGAGGACAAAAATACTTTTAACTTATGTGAGACAACCTGCACTTAGGAGTCAGAGGACTGAGAATGCAACTCTTGACTTCCAGTCTTTTTGGCAAGATCCCTGGGAGAAATAAAATGACTGATTTATGGATTTTATAAGTAAGTAGAAAAGAAAAATCACTTTCATAAATAATTCTACACATATTACTGTGCAGACCAGCTTAGAACCATAAAACTGGTCACTGCTACTGGTAGGTTGGAAATCTCTTTGCAATAACATGATGGTGGCTGGCTGTGTCCAGCCTCCAATGACTCGGTCCCTGATTAAAAATCTCCAGTTTAAGGCACAACAACTAGTTAAGTTACTAGGAATATATAGCTTAAAGTATATGTCTTTACTCCTGAAACATTCTGGGACCAATCCCTGGCACTGCTGACAAATCACACTGTGAAATTTGCCCATGACTAAATGTTTTCTTTTGCTCACTCTCCTTGACAATATGGTCTCATCCATACTGCCTGCTGAGAACAATTTGTGGCACGTGCTATTTCCCAAACCATGCTCCAGTCCAGGAAAGTGCTGCTGAGTTCAGGATAAACGGATGCCTGGGAATGTGCTAATCATGTAGCAGTCAGGACAATGATGGATCAGTGTTGCATTCTGTGTCCTTAACCAGTTTCTTAACTAGTGTAAACACAAGATAGCACTTTGCAGGTTACCATATTCATCTATTCATCTAGAATAGATGAATATGGTAACCTTTTTTTCATGGGCAACAGTTTGCTGTGGTGCTGGACACAGACTCAATCCTTAAATTACATAATTTTTCTCATTATTCTTTTCTGGAAGGCTGCACCAGAACCTTAGTGTCTTCATCATTACAAAAAAAAAAATAAAATAAAAAAAAAAATCCAGCTCTTCATTACTTATAGTTATGTGATTTTTTTAAAATAAATTGTTCCTTCCCCTCCTTATGATTTTAATTTATTTTTCTTTGCTGTGTTTCCCACCCAATCCTCAGGCTCACTCTTTCAGAGGGCACAATTCAACCCTCTCTGTCAACTCAGCAGAATGATTTCATCTAGTCTTCCTATACAGGATCTTCACTGTTTACTTAATAAGCTTCTCTCATTCCAGTTTGAATAGAACTTTATGGTATGGGACTAAGACCAGAGCAGAGTGTAAACTATTCCTACAGAGATTTTTTTATATTAGTGTTTGTCTGATTGGAGGGAAATGAGTTTTAGGTGACTTGCCTCTTCTCTGAAGCTAACCCAAGTCCAGTTGAAGTCTGTAGAAAGACTGCAATCAGCTTCAAAATTACCTACTATCTAGACTACTGTGAATAAGCAGCCTTTTCAACATGAATGCTTTAAAACTGGTGGCAGCCTAAAGTTCTTTATTTCACAATGCATTTCCTCACTAAATAAATTGCTTTAAATTTCCATTGTGGGACAATGAATTCCTGTGTAATAACTCATTTTGTTTATGACAATTTGTCTGAGGGCTTCTTGTGACAGTACAACACCACATCCTGATTAATGTTAGCAAGCTTGGGCAATACCTAGATGTGGCAGTCCTATGTTGAGGACCTCCCTCTACAGAGCAACTTGATATGCCCACCACAGTTCATACTGTCTGCATGGCACTGCATGGATGGATTTTAGGGATATGAGATGTATTTGCAGTCAAGAATGCTACTACAAACTTCTCTGGATAGAAGACAAGGAGGCTTGTTCACACACTCCTTCTCACCATATGGTCCCATCGGTTTGACTCATTCCCAGTGTCAACAAGACTTCACAGATTTGGAGCTGACACTACTTTTATTATGTTGTATAATGTCACTTCTTGTAATTGAGTTTCTTCTGGATTGAATGAAAGGATTCAACAGTTCATTTTGAATGGATTCCAAGTGAGAATTGCTCTCTGATGCCTTCTTGCTATCCTCAGATCAGAGTCAGCTGAGTCTCACCCCCAGGTTTCATATATCATTGTCTTCCCCTCCTAAGACAGCAAGTTCATTGTAAATTAAATGTGATACATGTCCTTAAAATAAAAAGTTTATGCTTGCTGCTCTATGCCAGCTATTGGAAACAACACACGCACTGAAAGATCTGACTTGAATTCTTTTTGTACAGTAAACTCACACCTTAAAAAAATAAACTTATTTATTTCTTGCATTGATTCTTCCAGAAAATTAGATTTTTTTTTTTTAAGCAAAGTCCAATTATTAATTCCTTGACAAAATAAATTTAAGCTGGAGGCAGAACTCAGCCAAATACATACTTAAAACAAAAGCTCTCTTTTCTCAGGTACCTCACAGTGGGAGCTGACTTTAAGCAACAGTGAATCTCCATTCTGATCAGCAGATTAGCCATGATATTTTTCTCCCCTTCCTGACAGCTAAACTTACCTAGACTCAAATCTGCTTTGGTGGTAAAGGGACAAATTCTGGGCCTCTGGATTGTTTTTCACTCTGGCTAAACCAAATATGACTGTAGCTGTAAGTGCTCAAAAATTTATCCATTGGAAAAATAAGACACAGGAAAATGATAAAAACATGCAATAGTTTTTGGATTTGGATTTGTTTGTTAAAATAGCAATGTCAAATCATGATAACTCTTGATTCCCATGTTAAATATGTTAAATCTCACCTTTCTGTTGTCCAGTTGTGGGCTACCCAGTACAGGAGAAGCATAGGCATACTGGGAAAAATCCACTGAAGGGCCACAGAGCTGAATAAGGCACTGGAGCATCTCTGCTGTGAGGAAAGGCTGTGAAACCTGGGACTGTTCATCCTTGAGAAGAGGAGACTCAGAGGGGTCTTATTAATGTGTATAGACACTTGAAAGGACCATGCAAAGGAACTGGAACCAGGGTCTTTTTAGCAATGCTCAGTGCCAGAACCAGATGCCATGGGCACAAACTGAAACACAGAAGGTTGCCTCTGGACATCAGGAAACAGTTTTTCTACTGTGACAGTGGCTGGGCAATAAAACACGTTGCCCACAGAGGTTGTGGAGCCCCCATTTGTAAGATATTCAGATGGTATCTGGTACATGATCCTGCGTTACTGGCTCTAGGTGGCCCTTCTTGAGCAGAGTGGTTGGACAAGATGCCCTCCAGAGGTTCCTTCCAACCTCAATCATTCTGTGATTCTGTGATTAATGTAGTCAGCTACATTAAAACATATGTGATTCTTGTTATATGACTCAGAGGTAGAGGCAGAGTCTGAGGTAAGGACAGAGTGGAGCCTTCAGAGCACAACAAATGGCACCATTGGCTTACAAGCTGATGGAATCTCATTTTAAGCTCCTAACTTGCTGAAGATGGAGCAAAAAACAGATTAGAGACTTTAGGCTGCTAATGTGTTGCTGAGGCTGTGTCAAAAGTGCTGTGCAAAGCTTAAGGTTTCTAAACCTTTTTGAGTCTTAGCTGTATGCTGTGTATTATGAGTTAAAATAATTCAGTCTAGATGTATAAAAGCTTATTAAAATTAGGGTTAAGCTGGACAGAAATAGGCACTAGCATTGGCCAGACAGTAGTATATAACAAGCCAATGCATTAATTTATGTTATTTGTTAATGCGGAAGCTGTCAACCTGACAGGCAAGCTGTGAATGCTGATGAAAAGAACCTCAGTGGAGGACTGAGGTGTAAGTCAGCTGTGTCCTTCAGCAATTCCCCTTAAGCCTCTAGAACTGCTTCTGCCTTGTCAGTTTTGGACTTCCCTGGCTGACTGCTGTCCTCATGCTAACCTTGCCACAATACTGGGAAAAGCTCCCAGGCAATCTCTCTCAGATGAGACAGCAATAAAAAGCTGGAAGACATGAACCAGCTAAAGACACTTCAACCTCTTTCCATCATTCTCCCTATGAGCCTTAGAAACACTGAGCAACCTAGGCACAGCAGATCAGTTTGATGAGATGTGATAGAAACCTTGGGGCTGCAGAGCATATCCCAGCATTGTGGGATAAGATTTTGAGACTAAAAATAAGCCCTGAGCATAGCCCTACTCATTCCCATCAGGGACTGTAAATATTTCAGCAGCTCTATGTGCCTGTCTGTATTGTATATGTGTGTTCATCTGTTCATCTGATACCCAGTATGGGATACTAACCTGTGCCACACGTGTCCATCAAATACAGCAATACAGGCTGTCTTGTCTCCTACAATTTTGCCTTAGCACACAGTAGCAAACAAGTCCAAGGACACAGAAATGCACTCTGTACTTTGTGTTTATTCCCAGCACATTGATGCTGGAACAGCAATAAAATTGCTCAACTTGAGCTGGAAAAGCATTATGGCTGTTGGCAAGCAGTGAACACAGAAAATATCTTATTTTGACTATAAAGTTCCCATTTCAGAGTGCCTGTCTGCATACCAATAGGTATAGAGCTGTTTCAACTCCTAAGAAAACTCAGGCTATGTTTAAAAATGAGAGTAAATATCTGAAAACATAAATATTAGCACAGTGGGTCAGACCAAAGCGACTTAGGGATCAGTATGCTACCTCCAACATTTGCCAGAATTAGCTATTAGTACGCAGTTATCTTTCCACTGATGATTTATGCTCATTTTCTGGTACTGTTGATTTGGCAACTCCCTGAATGAGAGATTTCATTTGGACCTATGGCATTCAACATTCACCAATGAGTTTACCTTTCCTGAATTTGTCTCATCCTTTTTTATTGCATCATTTTGGGCTCAAATATCATAGCCTAAAAATTCAGGTTCAGAGGAAAAAGGCCAAAACAAATGACATTGTATGTTATTCCCCATAATGAAAGCAATTTCTAATGATCATGTTTGTCTGCAGTTGTTTCTAAATTTAAAGTATACCTTACTCTTTTACAAAACACTGACATTACAATTAAGTGTAGTTTAATCAAAATAAATATTTAATATGTAATGGTTTAAAAGCATGTGATTTTATTCAAGAATGAAAAAAAAATCAGAAACAATTTCCAATATTCTTTTGTTTTCTATACAGTGCTCAAAAACTGAGCAATTTTTTGAATGCATTAAATCAGGAGAATGTGACCTACTTTCCATTTTATAGTTTTAATTATAAAGTAGCAAAACACTCATCCCATTTCTTCTTTGTTCCATGGTACTGGTTATAATAAATTCATCTGTGCTCCCCCAAGACTGACCTCAAAGAACATAAACTTTATTCAGTATTGTGGGTAGTAGAGACAAAGAAATACTGAAGGTTGGTCCTCTGAAGAGCTTTGTACCGAAAAAAATAACATGCTCATCATTAATCCCTACAGAAAGCTAACTATCAGGAATCTGGGGTGTTTGGGAAGAATATTATTGCAAATTTAATACAATTGGTACAATGCAACAAAATATTAGAGATAAACTGTGAGGTTCATATAAAGCTAGTTACAGGCAGAAAGAAAACTGTGACATATAATTTTCTATAATTTAGCTAGGAAATGCAGTACACAGTGTAAATGGTCCAAAATAACCTTCACTTTAGGCTGCCTTCTTTTCAAAAAGCAATTACAAGTTGTTAGCCTTTGAATTTTGTTTCTCCTTAACAGCATTACAAAGATCACAGTTTTTAGCTTCAGAGGTCTAAAATGTTTTATGGAAGCTTTGTTATAAGTCTGTTTCATGTGCCAAATGTCCTCTACCCAATTTTGGAAAAAAAAAAAAGAAATTAAACTCAGTGGTGTACATTTGATCTTTCATTTCCAACAGAGACATTCTTCAATTCTTCTCTATTCTTCTATATTGCATAAACTAATGTCTCAATTTTGCACTGCAATCTGTTATCAGAGACCTTAATACTGACACAGACCTACAGACTTAAATGAAACTCTGCATGGGTGGAAAGGACTGCTGTACTGAAGAAACAGATGCTAAATTAGAAGGAATAAAAATAATTTTTCCATACAATATGTGGAGGCTAAGGAGAGTTTGCAATGTGCATTTCCCTATGGTATTTAACACAGTGGGCACTAGACAAGAACTTCTCTTACATCTAGAGGCTGCTCATTTCTCATTCATTGACCAGATAATAAACAGAATTCCAGAGATTAGATTGTAGTTACATGGAATAATAGTCACTGAGGATTTTTTTTTTTCCAAATAACAAAAGAAAAAAGAAAAAAAAAAGTGTTTTCTGGGATTGCCCTTAGGGTTGGGTCACCCTCAACAGCTGGTTCATTACTTAACCACTGTGGTGTAGATCTGTGAGATGTACAGAATCAGAAAATCATCTTTCCTGCACTTCTAAGTGCTCAGGGAGTGCTCAATAATGCTGCTATGAATTTAATCTGTTACAGCAACTACAACCCTGACTGGAATGAAGCCTTTTACTGTATGGAGACTTTTGTCCAGGAAACAGTATTCAGGAATTAAGATGGATGTTTTCTCAGGCTCTTTCTGAAAAATAATCTTTTCTTCATGCACATTCTGTTTCTCCTTACAGAACAGTCCCCTGCACCCCTTTTCTGTACAGTCTACCATAGCTTGTACTTCAGAGCTGCTTTTTCCTTTGACTAGTGCTACCTCCCAGCCCTCTGTGGTGGACATGTTGTCTTCAGCTCGGCGTGGTCGCACAGTTGTTTTGGGAGATTCTAGTTTCCATCAAGTCAAACCAGTTTATGCTTCTAGCACAGATCTTCCATCCTGGATACTGTACCCACCACACTGTCACAGGATATGCTGACCTAAATGCTGCTCCTTAATGAAGTAGACACAGGTGTGTAAAGCCCAGTCTGCGCAGTCACAGATGCAGATCTGGCATTTCCACCTGTGCACAGGTAGGTTACCTGGCCAAAGCTGCTGACTGTGCTAGTGGCCTCACATGCACACCAGCTTCCTGTCTGAACAACTGATTTGTTTTTCCCCCAGATTGCACTCTTAATCTCACACTGAATTTCTGTGTAACAACTGTGGAAAGCATGATCATATCACAGTGGAGAATAAATGTCCTTATTTATAAGTTAGGTCATAGATGAAGGTTTACTGTGTCTCCAGGCTGAAGCCAGAGTTGGCTGTGGCTGCCCTGTATTTTCTAAATGGGAGATCTGTGAACCATGATGAGAGATCCAGTCATTGCTGTCGAAAATTGTGAATACATTTCTAATTAATTGAAATTTACAGAAGACAGTAAAAACCTTTAAGAATTGATGCTGTTGCTTATTCTGCATAAAAGTCTCTTCATCACAGGGCACCTATTTATGAGACATTAATTTCTTATCTTCTTGTAGCAATAGAAAGCAAAGGCTATTTCTTGTCAGTCAAGTGGTATGAAATCAGAAGTGAACTGTTTCATTTCTATTGGATTAATGTCCTCTCTTGCTGAGAGCTGTTCACAAAATCTCCTAAAAGTGAGTGAAACCCAGTGCTTGCCATTGTCCCTTTGTTCTGTTATCATTAAATTGGACCAAAGAACAGGCTGACAAATTAATGGGCAAGAGAAGATCAGGGTTTGACACAGAAAGCTGTGTGACAGTGAAATACAATTCACTTTTATGATGACACACCTCATTACTTTTTCATTCCTTTTGAGAAAAACAGACTGGGGTTGTACTGCCAACAATTGATCCCCAGTTATCACAGACAGAACATACTGGTTAAAGAGAGTAGCTGTCAATAGACATTTCCAAAAATAGAAATGGCCTGAGGAAAATGGAAATGTAATACCTGTAATGTAATGTAAATCTAAATGTCTGTAAGTATGCTCAGCTGCCCTCCTATAATGGAAACAAGGGAAAGAACAATATCAGAAAAGTTGTAGAATTCTGGTATTGCTTCCCTAAGCACAGTTATATTACTAACTCCTTTAATGAAAATGTATTACAGACCTAAACAGGTAAAAGGCTAGATGCCTGACAGACATCATCTATTGAACTGCTGAGACTAAAATTGAGGTGCCAGGAATATCATTCTTTCTTTAGTACATAACCTATCAATCAAGAGGAATCAAGAAAATGCAAATATTCAACAGGTCTGTCAAATGTGTTTAATCTGACAAATTAAGCCAACACACAAGAACATATGGTTAAGTAAATTAAAAGCATATTAATATTTGGGCAGGTATATTTTAAAACTAATTATTTAATTTTCTTAGTTTTTCAGTGAGTTTAATTTTCTAGTAAAAGCAATTGTTCTGCCACACAGCTGTTTTGTGAGTCAATATGATCTTTGTTACAGATATTCATCACCTGTGAAAGTAATTCACCAGCCAATTGGGGAAGAGGTCTTAAAATTTCTATTTGATTTTAATCTTCCAATGTTCTTTTCTTTCCCCCTATATATGTTTTCAGGTATATGGATATAATGTCTGTACAAAAATTCTGAGAGAGAATGAGTTTAAACTAGCACAAAGTTCCATTAAATGAACAAGGAAAACAGTTTATCTGGAGCCTCTTCTAGCAAAGTACCACTGAAGACAAAGATGCCTCCTGTCTTCCAGTACACAAAGTTGTTGCCATGTTGTTGCCAGGGCAGCTGAGGACAGTTAACTCTTTGCAGTGATGACTAAAAACAAGCACCTCTATTTTAAAGCCTCAGTGTCTCAAAAAGTATATTTTTTTTTTTATTTTACCGAGTACAAACTCCTTGCCTATTACAGTAACCTTCCAGAGTTACAATTTAGTGCCTCATGAGATGGGAAGTGTTCATCAGACCAGAACTGATGTACTGGTGCCATGAGGTGTGAGAGATAACCCAGATCAGAGGACTGCACCTCCTCTGCAGAACCAAGGAAGCCATCTTCCTTACAGAATAAAACACAGAGTACAGAGGCTGTTTGCTGGTATGTGAAATATTGGTACTCCTCATCCCTTCACTGTGGAGGGAAAGACCACTGTAATGCCAAGAAAGCTGAAGACCTTGCATCTGACTTTGTCACCTGTGCTTCCATAATTTCAGCTAGTGCAATCTGAACAGGGTTTTCATTCATGAGGGACATTGGTGGTGAGGGAGATTAGCTTTGGTGGCGTGAGCAAAAGCTGCTGGAAATGGCCTTTGTGCTTTCACTGGGATGTGTGAGACTTTTGTTCATGCCATGGACACTTTGATAACCTATGCTTCTTTTCTTTACATCCAGACACACAATGTACCTCTTTTCCCCCACAAAGGTTAGAAGCCAGATAGAGGCTGCTTAGTGCTAGGTCATTACATCACAACACTGGAAATACTTAAATTTCAAATACTGCGGGTCCTGCAGTTACTGCTTGTCCAACAGAATTTGTATTTCAAATAAAAAGATAATCTCGAAGCCACAGAAGCTGCATAATTTTGCAGTAGATGTTGATAATCCTCATTTGTTTTATGACTGTACTGATTTGAGTGGATTATAAGGACAGCTCACTCAGAGAAAGCTTAGCCCAGCTGGATGTCATATCAAAACAGAGCAGGCACAGAGATACACAGCTTTCATGCTTTGAGCTGTAATGTTCAAAGGAGATCATCAATTTTAAATTACATTTCTGTCTCAGATCATTTTATGGGCAGCTATTATGTTGTGTTTATCAGAACTGTAAACCATTATTTCTCAGAAATTTGTGTATTTGCATTAGTTTGTGCTTTTTACATCACTGTGTCTAGTCTGTACAATTTTTCTTATAACATCAAGCTCCCACTGTAGAGCAACTGATTTTACTTGTGCATTTTCTTTGGTCTTACATCTGAGATCTACAAATGTAATTAAGTGTGATATCACCATTCCTGTCAATTTGCCAATATTGTTCTGACATGCCTCTTCCAAAGCAAAGAGAAAGCAAAAAACGGTTATGTAATATAGAAAAACATGACTGAAAATAATAATCTTGGGACAACTGGTTGCAGATATTCAGCTAAAAGAGATTTCTAACTGAAACACAGGTCTAAACTTCGCACATTCATGTATTTTTGTACCTATGCACTGGTTTCCAAATCAATAATAGCTATTAGATAATGTAAGACTGCTGATAGAAAAGAGTGCTGCGTGGTAGCAGGGGATATGTAACCTTGTAAGAATAAAGATAAGATAATTTTATGACCACTGTTTGTGTGTTGGTCATTAAACAGCTATTATAGAACTAGAATATAAAGCTGTGGCAGTCCATTGATTTCATTTTGAAATAACCACAAGTGAAACAAACAGCTAAACAGAGTGTTGGCTAGTCTGATGGTATACTTATATGAAAGATGCAAACACACTTCACAAACAAGACTTCCCAGTGACAGTCTGACTGGTCTGAATTTTTAAGATTTCAGAATCCATATTTCTACCCCATGAAACTGCCTTTGTTGGGTATTCCTATCTTTGCTCCCAGAGGGAGCAGAAAATACCAGCCAACATAACCAGGAAAAAAGGTTAATTACCAGCATAATTGTCTCATTTGATACACAAGGGTAAAGTGCTGGGTAATTTTCTTGAGAAATTACATAGGTGATTGATTGGAGTCAGGACTTCTTTGGGTAGTATTTTTCTGTCTCATTTTCAACATGAAATATTGCTCAGCTTCCAGTGCTCCTATCAGAGACAAAGATTTTCTCTTTTGTCTTAAGGTAACTAATGTTGAGGGCACCCTTTTCAGCTATGAGACACTGTGGTTCAAGTCTTTTTCTTGTTTTAGACTAGACACTTAGGCTTATGCTTTTTTTTCTGGTCAAATTAGAATGCTCTGGCATCTGCATTGCAGTCTGCCTAAAAGTCACTATTCCTGGGATTGTTCCACATGAAAAAGCTGTACATAATCATTATACCTGAAAGGCAAAGTAAGTCGAGCTTATTTTCTACTGCAACCAATATTTAAAGCTTTGATAACAGAAATAGGTCATGCCACAGAATTTGTTGTCCTCTACACCTCTTCCACAGTAGCCAGAAGAGTTATGATGCAGGTACTTGCCTGGAGTTGTTGGTGCAGTGCTAGTCACTTGAAGGAAAATGTGCTTCTCTCCTTTATAACTTAGAAAGCAAAGTGAAAGTTCTATGCAATCTTAACAGCTTTCACAATACAATTGATATATCCCTGATAAGTGTTATGCAAAGCTTGAGAATTTAGTTCCTTTTCAAGGACTTACAGGATTTCTTTCCAGAAAAAGGGTTGTAATGGGGACACTTGCCATAAATGTGTAGAGCTGCTTCAAGTACTCTACAGCCCATCTGCAAAGGAGCAGCAGATACAATACAGGGATGGGGGAAACTTGTGGCAGTGAAGAATGACTGCTGGGGGGCAGGCAGCATAATAAGAAATATCTGAAACAGAAGTGCACCGTTTGCATCTAGGTCATCTCTTAGTGACTGGAAAGGCTAGAGGATTATACTGAGAGTCTAGGAGGGATAAGTAGTAAAGCAGTCCTCCAAAATCCTTTAACTTTCATTTTTTTCTAAATAAACATCCCAAGGCAGGTTTGATTTATCTAATTATAAGCATCAAGTTCTATTTGGGGTGCCCAGGGGTATCCCACCCATCTTCCAACTGCTGTTTCACCAGGAATCAGTAAATCCTGTGTCATACATTCCAGCTCTGTGAGGATGTCCTGTACATCTACAATAAACACATACACTTTTCCTCACAAACCTGGGGCCTGGATGACTTACTGTTAGCTGAAGTCACAATCAGCACATGAATTGCAAAACTCTAATTGATAGAGCAGTCAAAGATATTATGTGACAGCTATTTGTGAACTTATATTGCATGATATGCATTTCTGCTCTAATTCTCTCTTCTAGTGGACAACCGTAAAATTATTGACTTACTTTGAAACCAACCTGGTTTAGTAGACACAAGAGAGAGATAAACATTTTTTAATTAATCTTTCCCATGATTTTTTTAATATTTACTGCATTACCCACAGTAATGTTATTGCAGTTTGAAGCTGTGATATTGTCCCATCAATGTCATTGAAATCATGCTGATTTATACCTTTGGAGAATATTGTCTTTAATGTCTAATTCGGTGGTTGACTCTGTTAGCCCTTGTTCATTCAAGTACTGATCCCAAGGACATCACTAAGAGGTACCTCAAAGAAAAAGTAAGTTAGGATTAACATGGCAAGCAGATGTCTACAAAGTAGCTGTCAATGTCTGATTAAAAGCTCCCTTAATAGCAATTGGAAAACAGGAAAAAAACATTCACCATAACAACCCTAAAAATCTTGCTGGGAACAATTGCATTAAAATAGAAAATGATACCCTAATATCTGGTCTAAGGCGACTAGCCAAAACCATCTCATGTCTAAGGCAGAAAAGATGAATCTACCCATGACATCCACGCTCAGAATTTTAAGATCTTGATTAATTTTCAAAGTTCTGTCTACCACAGTAATACTGTTTTAAAAAGACGAAAATATCTTAGTCAAAAGTTTTACCATTGCATTACTTATGAAGAGAGCTGGTCACACAGATCATGAAAGAAATACCCAGTCTTATAGCCCTTGTAGCCAAAATTCACGACTTTGGCAGATGCATGCCTGTCCCACGCCCCATTTCCCTCTCTCCTTGTGCTTCATTGCTGGGAGAGGCTGTGTGAGTCTGGTGAGTGGAGGAAGGATGGTGGAGGCAGTGTGACATCCCCACACACCCTTGTTCACAAGCATTTTTGTCGTGAGACTGGTTAAAAGCTGTCACCACTAGTGCAGGAATGAGGGCAACACAGAGAAGTGTTTCATTATTTGTGCTGCAGTGCTCACATGAACAAAACTTTTGTGCTACTGCAAAGTGTAGTGTATCCTACAATTACCATGCACCCCACACCCCAGCAGCTGATAGTAAGAGACAAATGTTGACTCTACACTAATCTATACACAAGTCACTCTTATGCAGAGTTTGAATACTTTTCTTCCAGAAAATTCTCTGCCTACTGATTTCTGAAAATATATCCACCCTTTTCTTCCCCAAGTTCACACGTTTTAAAACTAAGAAGTCACTATTATCTTTTTTGGTGGAAAACAATCCACAGTGCAATTTGTTTTAGTGATGTGCCAACCAGCCCATGATGTAATACTTCCCTTTAACTTATGCAAAAATCATCTTAATAACTATGAATAGTTGTGCAGCAGTGATTTTCATGTTTTCTAAAGTTCTACAGACTGCGGTACTCAAAAAGATTTCAAAACCAGGTTCTTATTCATTTTTTCTTCTAAATTATCACTCAGTTCCAGATGGTTTTGCCCCAGATAAATCAAAGGTAAAGGACCTTGTATTGAACTCTCATTTTCCAAATAGAAGGTTCAGATGTGATGTCATCATGTTCTTGTTAGAAAGTTAAGAAATTGCTTATTTAGAGAATTGCTTATATAAACTCCAATCATATACTGTTCTTCCAGGGTTCCAAAACTGCATTCATTACTTTGGCTATCATCTTGTAAAATAAAAAAAACAGAATAATGGTAAAAATGGCTAGTTATTTTTTGGTGTTGGGGTGGGTTTTTTTGTTGGACTTTACACTGGACGTATACACACACACACACACACACACACACACACATATAATTCATTCTGCTGTGCCCAGACATTAATGTTTTACAGAGTCTCTGGGTAAACGCTAATCACTGCCTTTTGTTTTTCCCATTGCAACATGCTCCTTTCTAGTCAAGAAACTTGATGATGTTCAAAGGGAAAACAACAGGATTATGGTTTAGTAGTCTATAGACATAGAATTATAGAATGACCTGAGTTGAAAGGAACATTCAAAGATTATCTAGTACAAACACCCTGCCATGGGCAGGGACACCTTCTATTAGACCAGGTTGCTCAGGGCCCTGTCCAACCTGGCCTTGAATACTTGCAGGGATGGGGTATCTACAGCTCCTCTGGGCAACCTGTTCCAGTGTCTCACCACTTTGCTACTTTTTTCCTTATATCCAACTTAAATATATCTTCTTTCTGTTTAAAGTTATCCTTTGTCCAGTCACTACATATTTTAGTAAAAAGTCTCTTTTCATCTTTCTTATAGGATCCTTTAAGTTCTGAAAGGTTACAATACAGTCTCCCCAAAGTCTTCTCTTCAGTCTGAAAAATGCAAACTCTATCAGCATTTTTAATAGGAGAGATGTTCCAGCCTTTGTCAATTTTTGTGGTCCTCCCCTGGACCTACTTTAACAGTTCTATGTCTGTCATGTGCTAGAGATCCCAGAGCTGGACACAGCACTCCAGATGGGCTCTCATGAGAGCAGAGTAGAGGGGCAGAATCACCTCACTGCTGGCCACACTGCTTTTGATGCAGCCAGGGATATAATTGGTTTTGTGGGCTGCAATTCCACATTGCTGAGTCATGACCAGTTTTTAATCCACCTGTATCCCCAAGTCCTTCTTGGCAGGGCTGCTCTCAATCCCTTCATGCCCTAGCCTGTATCAATACCTGGCGTTGCTCCAGCCCAGGTGCAAGACCTTGTACTTTGCCTTGCTGAACTTTGTAAGTTTTGCATGGGTTTACTCCTCAAGCCTGTCAAGCCTGTTGAGCCAATTCTTGGCAAGAAGTGATCACAATAAAAAACAACTGGGATTGTGAAAGTCAAGATGCAATGGGTAACCTCCATGTGAGATTTTGTTGTCCAGATCCATATCCAGCACTGCTCTTCTGAGAGGATGAGCTGGGAGGATAGATCACCACCGCTACATTTCTCCTTATTTAAGGGCAGATAGGTATTAACCACATTCCTTTCTAAAAGTTGTTTTAGAAGAGAGAAATTACAATAAAAGAAGGAAGAGGAAACAAGCCAAAAAGAGGAATGTGAAAAGAAGAACATGAGAGGCATAGAAAGAGACACAAACTATGTCAAACAAAGAGGTGGGACTAACAGAAATAAAAAAGTATGTAGCAGCATATGGACACAGAACAATATACTTACAGTGACAGCGAAGGGAGATGTACCAGCAGTAATGACACAGTGAATAGGATCTGAGACTTACATGCTGGCAGAGGACCAGTTTGATTTTTAACACATTATCAATATCTGAAACAGAATTGGATCAACTAACATCATACTACATCATGTGTACAAAACCTCCAAGGAAACAATGACGAAAGAGATACTCCTTAATCCTGCCTAAGAACAGATACATAATGAAAAATGCCAAACCACAGCAGCAAATTTTTTTCACAGAGTTTTACAAATCAGGATGACATTTCTGCTTCTATCTTTCCTAAAATGACATTTTGAGATTGGTTCTTTGTTTGTATCTGTACTGTGTTCCTGGAAAGTTTGGATTGTGCACTAAAATTTTCTATGGGGTATTCAGTTGCCTAGGGAAACTGTGCTTGATATGTTTCTATTCAATGACATCCAAATGAAAGCTTCCAGAAAAGCAGAGTAGTCACCTCTAAACTTTCCTCAGCTCTCATTCAGGGCTGCCTAAATGTGAAAGTTTGCTGGTTTGTTTTTGGTTGGTTTTGTGGGTTTTTTTGTTTTGTTTTGGTTTCGTTTGGTGCGGTTTTTTTTGTTTGATTGGGGTTTTTTTGTTTGGTTGGTTGGTTGGTTGGTTTTTGGTTTGGTTTGGTTTGGTTTGGTTTGGTTTGGTTTGGTTTTTTTAAAATAGAAAAAAATAATTTAGATTTGAAATAGAAAAATTCACCTGAACCAGAACTATTCAAAGCAGATGAAAATTAGAATAAATTATCTTTGAGGTGGAGAAAGAGTGGTTATTCATAGCCACTCAAGTAACAAATGGTGATGGGTCAATTTAACAGTTTTTCTTAAAAAAATATTTATCAATTATTTTGACTTTAAAACACTGATATAAGATCCTTCATAGATAAAGAAATTACTAGAATGTCTAAAAAATAAGAGGCTTATTAAAGAATAGTTCTTCAGATGATTCATAAGGTGATAAGATATTTGTTTATCTTTACTTTCCCCCCCCGGTGCATTAAGTCTTGCTAGAATTCCATACTGTGACATGAATTTCAATTGTTTAGAGAGACACGCAACAAAACTACAAAGCAATCAGAAATCCAGGAAATATATCAGTTATAACTGCAAAGGTGAAACATAGGCACCTTGGAAGACAAAGGCTTAAATTATCCTCTATAACTGTTTCTCCACTGCTATGTAAGAGAGACAAGATCACCTATCTGTACTGCTTAACTATTGATATGTACACTGGTATAAGTTTAGACCATGCCTAACAGCACTGTTATCCAGGACAGACAGTCTGTAAGTTTGGTTTACTATAGTCCATTCCTGTAAGCAATTTGGTTGTTGACACTCTGTTTGGAGAGAGGGATAAGTGGTCTGTGTTTACACAAATTTTGCCACTCTCTACAACTACCTGTAAAGAGGTTGCAGCAAGGTGAGGGTCAGTCTCATTTCCCAGGTAACAAGTGACAGGACAAGAGGAAATGGAAAAAATTATTCACAGGAAGGACTGTCAAACATTGGAACAGATTTCCCAGGCAAGTGGTGGAGTCATCATTCCTGAAGGTATTTAAAAGATGTGTAGATGTGGAACTTAGAGCCATGGTTTAATAGTGGACCTGGAAGCATCAGGTTTGTGGCTGGACTTGATGATGATGATGGTAAGGACCTTTTTCAACCTAAATGATTCTATGATTCTATTCTAATATGTCTTGACCAGCCCCAGCCATAGAGAGCAAATCTCCCATGGATGTTTGCCAGCTCCATGGAGATGCCTTGGATATTCTAAATACAACAGCTGAAAATGTGGTAATGCACAGAAACAAGCCCTGAAATTCATGGTATTTACTGTAGACCTTAGAAGATGCACATGGGCTCTTGTGGCCATTTTTCGTTCTCTTTTATAGAATGAGGTTAGCCATACCTTAGACAAATCTTTTTCTAATTATTGCTCTAAAGTGAGCTAGTTCGACCAAGTCAGATATAATATCCTTATTGTGTAAAAAAAATTAGAAGTCTGCCTAAACATTTTTCAAGTCTTCTCTGAAGCCAAAGAAGTCACCTTTGCTATGCATTCAGGAGATGCACCAGTATGTTAAAGTGCACCAATACGTTTCTACTAAAATTTCAGGACTTTAACCTGCTGTTTCTGTAGGTCTCATAAGTCATCAGCATCATTGCAAACTAAATTATATGTGGATCATTGTATGTATACATGGACTAAACTTGTGATTCTCCTGTGCTGAATACTTATATGCTCATTTAACATTTTGCGTGCCTCTGTACAATGTGAATATTTTGTCTCTCCTGCTTCTGGATCCAGAACAGACTCAGTCCTTACTGAAAATCTGTCTTCTAAAGAGATCTGTTACATTTAGTACAATGACATTTACCTCCTTATCTGTAAATATTCTCCTTCTGCATCCAGCCCTGAGATGAAGCAAATCTTTAGTAGTCCTGGCTATTGAGTTTAATTTAATTTGTATCTATCTGCAACTTCAGACTTAGGAACTTGTAGTTCAACCATGGTGTGATCCAGACAGAAGCAAGATGACTTCACTGAACCAGTGACATCATTACAGCTCTACAGATATATGCATAACATTAATAAGTACTAAATCAAATCAATGCCTCTATATACATGGCCTTGTCTGTGTTTCCAAATCAACCTTTTCCTTATCTGAATTTCCATTCTATAACAAAAAATAGAAGGGAAATGGAATTGGTTTCCTATCCCAATGTCAGTGCAAAAACACTTCTTGTGATATTATCATTCCCCAGAAGACAGTAGCAAATTTTTAACCATATTTAATAATAATCTACTGATCAGTGAACAGGGATTAAAATAAGAGTTTTGGAATCTTTTGTACTTGAAGGATATTTGTAATCAAAACAGAGACCTAGACTGTTAATTTGTTACTAGATTCCAGTATATAAGGGACTGAACCAAAGTCATAAATCTAAAGCCTCATTCAGCTAAGTTAAACAATAATAATTTTTCAATGAAAACCTATCTCTAAGATTAGCAGTTGATCAAGAACATCCATCAAAATCAATGTGCATGCATTTGTGAATGTGAAGTGCCTATTTTATTGTGGATCCTTTAGCAAATAAAATAACAGATTTCAATCCCTATCTTTTTTCCATTCTGAATTCTTCTAGACTTCAGCATTCTCCATTAATGCCTCTCAACTTCTTACCTTTTACTAACATTCTACATTTCTTCTCCTCCCAAGGAGAAGCAGGCTCGGACTTCTTTGTTGCTTCCTTGATGACAAGGAACATAAGAATCAAGGTCACCTTAGACCAATATTCTTGGTTTAACAGTGTGTAGCAGACGACAGTAATATGGAAGATGTTTGCTACTGTTCCCCAAGGTTGATACTGTTTGAAGATGATTTTGCTATATGTTTTGGTGTTTACAAAGAGGGACAGAGACCAAAGCCTATAGATTTAGCTTTTATGATTCGTGACATTATTTCAAATCATCTCTATGTACAGAAAAACATGGAGTCTCTTAGCGATAACAGGAAGAGCTTCATCCAAGTTCCATAGGGAAACCCAGAGAAAAAACTGCTCAGTGCCTCCCAAAATCCACAGCATTCACACATCAGGCAGTGCAGTCCAGAAGTTCTACTCATAAATGCACAAAAACCCCAAAGGAATTAAAGAGTATTTGATTTCTTATGTACGTAAATATACTGGTTAAGTGTCACTTCGTCAACAGCAACAAAGATTGAAGCTCACTGATTACCTTAATTTCCTCACACCTGAGCAGCTCTTGTAAGCCTCATTCTTGCTCCTGGCAGAAATAACTTGTTCAAAAGCCTTTTTCAGATGGATGAAGGAACTTGAAATATGTCCTTAATTTAAAGATATTTTTTAAATAATTTAACTAAATTTTTCTGTGCTTTTCTCTACATTCAAGGAGGTTCTCTCTTCTGCCTTGGTTAGTTGGAGAGGGGGCCTGAAATGTCTCCTGCTGCTGCTAACAAACTCTCTCTGTAATAATTAGCAGGACTACTTCCAGAGCAGATAACTACTTGGTGTGAGTAAAAGCTTCAGAATCTGTCCTGGGTTTCTATCTTCAATTACAATTTATCTGTCTGCCAGAAAAAGATTTTCATAAGCCTAAGAAGTCAAGCACTACTGTTAGCAGAGAGAAGATAATTAAAATAATTGGTAGTTCCTTGGTGCTTGAAGTGCTAATGTAGGCAGTGAAATAGGATGAGATGCTTGCCTTCTGTTAATGTATTCCTGCACTGTGGTTTCATGGATCTTTGCAAGAATTAATGCAAACTGTATCCTATAGGTTTGCCCATGTGGACTACTTGTGGCCTTTCTGGCTCTGGGACTCCATAACAGTTCCATAACTCAGCTGAAGGTAGTACCTCTTTCTGTGAAACCAATATAAAGTCCAGAATTAATAAAATAAATAAAACATTCTACTTACTGAACAATTACTGGTGTACATCCAAATGTATCTATCTTAAATGATTTATAAGTCAAGCTTTAAAACACTGCTGATAAGCAAGGTTATAAAAGATTTGATTTCGTTCTGCTTTAAAAAAAAAAAAAAAAAAAGGCTGTGGGTGCTAGCTTTAATTTAAAAGTGGAGTAATTGGCCATTTCCACTGTAATATGATTTATTTGAACTCTAACCCTAGGTCAGCTTTAATGCCTGACTTTCAGATTGTTCCTGTGGCATAGTCTGGAAATCTTATTCTTCAGTTTGCATTTACAAGCCTTCTGAGATTGTTTTCAATTCTAGTCCAAATACATATGAAAACAGCTCTATGTGAGCAGGTGGTGGCCTTAGCTGTACATCACAGAAACACGGAAAAAGAAACAAATACAAGAGATCTTTGGCACCATACTGGTTTATTCCATATTACGTTTTATTTGCCTATGTAGCAGATGTTCTTTTTTCACCCCTGTTCAGTGTGCAAAATGTTTGCAGTGAAACTTTCCTCAGCTGAGGCCAGCGAAGGAGTAGTTTTCCACAATAGCATGAGCATATTCTCCAGTAACACAGCAGAGAAACTAGAGGTTCACAAAGAGTCTCTCTAAAACCTTGTTATCACTATATTTTACTTCTGTATGGTTATATCTATACTGGTAAGTAAAGCAACCTTAGAGACTTTCCTGGCTTTGAAGCCTGGATAGACAGCACTTGTTCCTGCATCCTCTCTGTGTTCCATGCAAGATACTAATATATAATTATTTTTGTCATCAAGAAGAATTCTTTATATAGGATATGTAAATAATAATAGCTCCAACTTAGGCACATCATTTAATGTTCCGTTTAGGAGAGGTAATTCCAGGCCACAGATATCTACTTTCTGAGAGAAAGTGAATATGTTGCTTTGCTTCAGGTGCAGATCAATAACAACTACATGACCACTATTAAATGACAAAAGGCAAGTCGATAAAACCATGTTCTCACAAGCCAGTTAGAGGCAAACTGAAATGCACGGAAAAGTCATAGCACTGTATGACATTGTTAGGCTTATTAAAAACTACTAATTTGAAAGGAACATAGTTAACTCTGTGGGTTTTTCTTGCATCTCATCATTGGGATTTCTGATGGTTTCCCCTTTTCCTGATTCTCACCCTATTTACTGTTATAGCTGCATTTTTCTGCTATATTTTCTTATCTGAAACATGATTTTCACATACCTGTTTGCTGATTTCAAGTCATGCAACATTAAATTGGTGTAATAACATGAAGAATCACATGTTCAAGTGAATTGCAGGTTGAAACATCTGTGCTCTGGCTTTTAACTTAATTTTAGAAAAGTCTAAAATATCCAGGGAAAAAAATAATATTTGTTTTACAATATTTTTATGGTGGTATGGTGCATCAAGCTATACTCTGTGATTGAACAAAATGTGACCTTCTGAATGGTAATTATGTTCTTTCTCCACTCTTTTTCTTTTTTTTTATTCTTTCTTCTCTTAAATGCTCTTCCTTTATTCTTTTCTTCCTTTAATGGGTAACTTAAACACTCGTTTTCTGTAAGTTGAGGGTACCTAACTTAAGTAGTGTGTGTTTGCTGGGTGTAACAAAGGTTCCTTAGTATAGCAACATATGCTAGTCCTGGTAATGTTGTAATGCTTTTGTGGAGTTGCATATTATCTTTGTAAAATCCTTTTTGCCAAAATGCCTGCATTCTCACCAAATTAAAAGAAATCTTTTAGAGAAAAATGTGCTTTTCTCTGGACATTAACTCAAGGTATCAAAGGACCAAAGGATTTACAAGGGTCTGTGTGAGTGAAATGTCTTGAAGGCTGAAATTAAAGTGTAGCACCTGGTAAAGCTGAGCCTTCAGGACCAGCGTGTAACAAATATCTGGAGTAGAAAATATGTGCTCTGAATCAGTGTTGATCTTCCAGGCCCGGAGGTTTTCCCACATTAAAGAAGCCAACATTTTGTTCTAGATTTTTACAGGAAAAAGCATTTGGCTTGAGGATTAATCCATATAACCAGAAACATAATTTGGCCTATGATTTACCATGTGTTTTGAAATAAGAGCAATTATGCAAATGTAAGTTATTGTTATTGACACTGGCAGTACTAGATGACAACAGGTAAAAGCAATAAAGTAGACTATGTATCCAACCAGTTTCCTAGTGGCATACAGCTCTTTCTATTCCAGCTCATGGTCATTTCTCTTGCATCTATAGTTTGGCATGATTTTTTAATGAAGTACCAAAGGGTAAGTCTTATACTGATGCCCATTCTCATGGTAATTATTTTAATATGATGACTTGTAATAAAGCCTGTAATTGTATAAAACCAGAAGTTACTACTGTAAGGCAATGGTTTTTGATGTTTCAAAGGATTAAGTTTCCTTTTCTCTCACCTCTTTTTCCTAAATAAAAGACCTATGGAAGGCTAAAATTGAGCAGGAGAAACTTGGAAAATGTCACATTCTGCTTCAGTGACCTTTAGTGACATATTATTTTATCTGTTAATAGCCATTTCTTGGCTTTTTAATATTGAAGGAACTGATGAGTAACCCATAAGGTACTACAAAAAAGGCCAAGATGACATCACTGTATATAAGAAGGGGTTTTAAAGATGTGACAATTTTACCTTGGTGGCACCTAAAATATGCAGTGACAATTTTCATGAAATATAATGATCATGAAAAGCTAATTTTTAAAATAAATACAATTTTGCTTTAAAGGTTGTCAAGAGAATTTGGTCAAACTCAAACTCTGACATTCATTTCATACACTGAAATCTAGCTCTGATGAAGTTTCTTTCCGGGAAAGACATGACTTCTTCCAGACCCAACAGAATGTGAGTTTATGCTGACTGTAAGCCATCAGAATTTAAGTCACAGAAAATCCTCCCTTAAATACACTCTTTTGACCTGCAGTGAGCTTCCCTGCACTGAGGAGTATGTCAGTTTCAGACTGAATCAAATCAGTCCTTTCTAAAAGCTCTTCCAGAACTTTAAGACACTGGAATGAAAGTGCCTGTGCATTCTTTCAAGTAAGTTTGCTTCCTTTTAGTGTAAAGGCAGATAATTCCTAGTTTATCATGCTAGGGGAGAAGAGTGAGAAAATCCATATTATTATGTCTATCAGTGAAATAAATCATATATTTCTGTGTGCTCCTCCTATGCTTCCTCACTGTTGAATACTTTCTTGTATCTTTAGACATTTTAGTCCCTTGAAAATGGGACTATTAAATAAGCATTTGTAAGTAGAATATATATTTTTTCAAAAAGTTTCTCACTTCATTTAAAGGACTTAAAAGTAACATGGAGAGGCATTTAAGTTTGTATGTAAGTGCAACTTATTTACCTACACAACTACAGAAAGAGACTAAATGACCATATTATACAAGAAAGTAAATATGCAGGTAAAGTGGGGTAAATATTACTCTTAGTGTCTAATGTAATCGACAGATATCATACACAGATGCCACTTAGATTATAGAATAGGAGCATTATAAGAATAGACCAGTGCTTTAAAGTTTGACTTTTTGAACACTCAAACCCCTTGAATAAAAGGAACATAGATCTCCTGTTCATAAGTGGAAGATTTAGTTCATGGGAGATTAGATTAATCTGTTTTAGTGTATTGTCACACTGACGATTTTGATGATGAAGTTATCTATATGAGAATACATAAATGCAGCATAGCAAATAGTCAAGGCAGTGTAGACAGTATAGTACAGAAGAGAGGACATTGAAATAAAGAAAATATTTGGTAGCAAAGCAAGAGACAGAACAAGATTCATGAAAAATCATAGTTTTTCCAATTGAAATCAGTAAAAAAAAAGTTCCAGTTAACTTTGCAGTTAGATTTCTCAACATAATGAGAGAAAGTTTCCAGGCAAAAGAGAAGACAAGAAAGAACTTAATTAATTTTTAATCTTTGAAAAAGTTGTCAGTGAAAGGGATTATGGATTCATTCTAATTATAATTTGTTAAATGTAAAACAAATCCATTTATTTAGACTTCTTTTTTAATTCCCTTATGGATAATTTAACAGTTTGGATGATTTGATTTAGCTGGATGATTGCAAGGGAAGTTCTTGGCCATGAATACATTTGAAAAATGCCAGACATTCTAAATTTAACATTCTGGCTTTCCTATCTCTAGCTACCAGCCTGGTGGGTCAATACATATGCTTTAAATTAGCAGTCTTACGTATTGTACAGGTTAATGTCTGAAAATAGTCAAATAACTACCTCTAATGGGCTCAACATAATACTTTATTTCATTTTTTTGTTATACCCAGATTTCTTTTTTGTTTGCTTATTGATGTGAAATCATACTAGAGACAATCTTTAAAGAAACAATTAAAACCAGAGATTAGTTCTTGAACAATAACACAGATTCCTACCTGGATAAGTTCTACTTTCTAAGTTTCTAGATGACTGAATTAATAGTTATTTGCATTATTTCAAAATCCAAAGGAAGAGTTATTCTTTTTAGTTATTTTCAAATCTTTTTCATCCTTTCACATCAGTCAATTACACCTCAGTGCAGCAAAGCACTTAAACACCTGAAAATGACAGTGAAAAGTGTCACTAAATATTTCCTGCAATCATCTTTTCCAATCCTATTCTAGTGTTCAATTGTTTTTGTATTTTTGCTGATGCATTTAGATGTCTTCTAATTTGTCCCCTACCCATAACTTCTTATTCCCTACATTTATTTTTCTGCTGTTTCATTTTATCTAGTTTTTATTCTCCCAAATTCTAGGATATCACAACCTTCTCTTATTCTATACTAGAAGAGTATCTGAGGTAGCTGAGACTGGCCTCGTGGTCACAGGCAGTGTGTCAGCACAGGAAACGTGGGCAAATGAGTTTGAGAATGATGCATCCGTATTAAGAGGGACTTGAGTATAGCAGTTCTGAGTACATGACAAGATATCTTTCCATGGGCAAGGGTAGTCATATCCAGTATCAATGCCAAGAGTGGCTCAGTGGGAATGTTATCCTCCACTTGTCATATTCTGAGTACTGGGGAGAGAGGAACTTAGGAAAATCCAAACGTTAATTAAATAGTCACGTGCTATTGACTATAAATGGTTGGACCTGCTAAAGGTAAACTTGTTAATGTCAGAATGACACTGTGAAGTATGATGGCATTATTATTATGGATCTAGTCAATGCAAATTAATTAATGAGTCAGATTATTCTCATCCACTCTGAAGCCTGCTCACTTCTCTTGAGGTCTTTCCTTGTAAAAGGTTCTTTCCTCTTTAAGATTTTAATATCTTTATTTGACGTCTTGAGCAGTCTAAATGGCTGCTCTTGTCCTTGTACTGCTTGACAGAAGACACAAGTTCACATAGCTGCTTCTCGTGGAATACTTAAGATGAACATAAAACTATGACCAACCCCCAGTTCTGACGAAATCAAAGCCTCTTAAACTGTGCTGGAATTGTACTTGAGTAAGCTTTTACTGTCGTCTCTGGCTTGCTGCTGCTAAATCTTCCAGTTTGGAAGATTTAGAAACACAGGTATTCATGACAAGTCTGTGGCTCATTCACTGCTCAGTAGCCTCACTAAAAATCTGAAAGAAAAAGTTTGGCAGAGGACTGGGAGAGGCTTCCTGCATCACTAAAACCAGTTCCCTGATGACACAGGTATGTGTGATGTAAACCCTTTCTTAGACTGCCTCTCTCTGAAATCTAATTGAGTTTCGAAGCTTGGTTTTCACTGCCACTAGTTTGGTGTTCAACAGATGTGTAAGAAAATGTGCAGACAGAAGAGTCTTGCACTGGATGTAACACACCCATTATCTAATACGAGTACTGACTAGAGGAGAAGGATCTCCTCTCTCAGCCTGCTGCCAATGCTCTCCCTAAAACTATCCTGGAGATTGTCCTGCTGTCTCTGCCGAAGGACCCATTGTTGGGGATTGTTCTTCTTGTGGTACATTTGCCCCTCTTCAGCTTGCACTGACATATTGTGTCTACTCTGACATATTGCATTTATTGAGAGGAAACGTCATCTTCCTGCCTTAGCTGTGGCCGACTAAACAAGTTTGCTGTACTACAGTTTCCTTGTTATTCCTCAAACCATGCAACAGTGCTTTGTCATACATGTTCCAGGAGTATTTTTTATAAATACAGAGGACACTGTAGAGTCTTCAAGATGAGACTATCAGAAGGTTAGTGGATCAGAACAAAAGTCTAGCTGAGTATCTCTTCTCAGCAGTACCTTAGAGAGGAGCTCTATAACCAGAACATCACCACCTAATTCCTGCTGGAGACATTATCAACTCATTTTTAGATAGGCAGAGCACAGTCATAGAACATACACAACAATGAATTACTATGTGCATGTGTTTGCTTTATGATATTTCTATCTAACTACATCCTTACAGTGCAAGTCTTTTCATGGATGTCAAATAGTGGAAAATCTCATCTCAATCAAACTGTCTGAAAATGAATTATGCACACTTTTGAACATTGTAGTATTACATTTTCCCATTTGAATTACTACACAGATTTTGTCTCGTCATTTCAATTTTTTTTTGATTCTTCTTTGTTTTGGCAAAGTGTCTTAATATTGTTGTATTGGCAACTTTCTTTAACACTTTTTGATTTTTTTTCTTTCTGTCACATGCATTTGAGAAAATAATAAACATGGGCCCAAGACCTTTTCTCTATTTGCAACATTTTCTCTTACAACAAAACTAGTAATCACAAAGTCTCAACCTTTTTTGTGATTTTTCAAAATGTTTACACTTCATTTCATTTCACTTCACAGAATCATAGAATGGGTAAGGTTGGAAGGGACCACAGTGGGTCATCGAGTCCAATGTCCCTGCTCAAGAAGGGTCATCCTGAAGCACTAATTCTAGAGCAGCTAATTTTCTTTTTTTTTCAGTGGTACTATACGAGTTGCCTTACAGAAATTCAGATCACAGATGGGATGCATTTACTTTTGCCAGCAAATTATTTCTCTTCCCAAAGGAAGTTGGCAGCTAATTGCTGTGGAATCCACCTTTTGTGAGTATTTTGTGTTTTATGTAATTTTATATAATTTTTTATTTGTGTACTTTGGGGCAAAACTTGCAAGTCTTCAGTTATCTGCACGACGTCACCACTCTTAAATATAGCTTTTTGTTTATCAAGAATTCTTCCCGATGCCCTCACAACTTCCTGTACCAATTTCAGCAACATTCTGGGATGAAAAACTGCTACTGTGAATCACTGGGTACATTAACTGCATCTCAATCAACCTGAAAGAGCAGCTTTTACAGAGGACTGTCTTTCTATGCTTATGGTGTTATTCCTGTCATGTCTTGTTTCACTTCCTGTGTTTCTGTCTCTAGGTACTCCACTGTATTGCTCAGGAATCTTATATTCTTCAGTTGTTCCTTTGGTGAGCATTCATCTTCACTTCTACTTCAGTTTCCGTAGGGATCCTCTCTCGTATCAATTATATGTTAGTTCCAATAATGATCCTTGGTGGATAGTGAAAATTCAGTTTCTTTCCCTATGCCATTTACAAAAGAGTAGTACAAGGAAAAGATTTTGTCTTTCTTTTTTTTTTTTTCTTTCATATATGTTGGGGTTTTTTGGATAGAGAATTTCTGGAAATTTCCAGTTACCTTTGAATCCAGCAATAGTTTCTATGGCTTGGCATTGCCCACAGAAATTGGATTCAATTGCCCTCTCAGTCACTGGATGGCATTGAATAACAGTGTGTGGGTACTGGGAGCTCAAGCTCAGTCTAGGACACAGAACACAATGTGACAGAACTGAGGTCTTGTATATCTCCATAACATTATGCAAGATTGTGCAAATATTAGCCTGGTTTCCAAACACTGTTGGTGAAATGGTTTGGTGCTGCTACTGAGTTAGGCCCCATCCCTTTTAATCACAACTGGTTAGTTGTGATCTATAGTCACATTGATGTTGATTGCATGCAAGGATCAGTTGCAGACGGTTTGGGGTGACATTCAGTACTTTCAGTGTGCTGTGGGACAAAATCAGCTGTTTTCATTTCCAACAGTATATAAAAATATGATTTAAATATAGCTTTACAGGTGTATACATAAAAGAATGGCTTGCCACTCCTGTTAAAGATTTTACATATGAAGTTTACTAAAACTTTAGAAAAACTAGATCTCAGCCTTCTGAAAACTTCTACTTTTACGTTCTAAGCAGGCACATAATACCAGAAAAGCCTAATGAAAACTCACTCCTCCCTGACTGTGACATCAATATCTTTCCTTCTAAGTGTAAGCGAATATTTTTGCATGTGTTTAAACTTCTAAGTTGTTGCTTCTACCATTTAATTCCTTTAGGCTAATGTACTTAATGTATTTCATCTAGTGTAGGCAGAGATTAATCATTATTTGAAATTAAGTGATAGAAGGGCAACATCTGCTACTTAGGAACATAAATGTATAGTTATATTCTGGAGTAGCTAGCTATTTTCATAAGCCTTTTTGGACAAATTGAATAGCTCATTAGATTCAGGGTCACCTGCATCCTATACTGACTCTGTGCTAGTGCAAATTGCATACACAAGTTGCCCTGGGGGCATGTTTGCCTTAAACTATGTCTGCTGGGGATGAAGTGACTGGAGAGGGCTGGTACTCCCTTGAACTGCTGAGTCACAGCACATTCCAGCTGTATTCAGGGCGTGTCTGCACCTTGCAGCCTACAATGCTGCAACTGAGGTTGCGAGAGATTCAGACAGGACTGCCTGAGACATTTAACCTTGCAAGCAAACAGAGAGGTACAGGGAGAAATAGGTAGATAACAAGGAGATGGTGTAATGGTGGAAATCCATATGACATTTAAGATGTGTGAAAATTAACTTATACATATGAATGCAGTCATCTGAAATAAAGTGACCAAAGAATCTATAGGGGTCCCTGGAGTAATGTAATTCTAGGAAATTGGGGAAAGGTGGAGGAAGCAAGATAAACTGTTGATTAAATAAGATACTAGGTCAGGTTCCAAGCTTCTTTAAAGAAGCTTACCTCTGCTGGATGAGAAACTGAGGATGAATATCATCCCTTCATGTTTTCAGTGTTCCGGGTTGAATCATTACTTGCCTCTTCTGTGTGGCAGCTGATGAAAATGATGACACTGGGTACATGAAGCTCAAGTGTGTCATGCATAAAGTGCATCAGACACCCCAAATCCATTGCATAGATGACTTCTACACTGTGTTACAGAACAGTGTGTAAAAAGGACACAAGACCTGAAATGAGGCCATTTGTATCAGTGCAGATGCAAGAGTTGGATATTTGCATCTTGAAGGCAGGTGTAAGCAGCGAGAGAATTAACATGTTGGGCCCCGATATATAAGTTTTGATAACTTTTTATCCTATTTTCTGTGTGCGCATGTCACCCACAGATTGTGACATTTGTCTCTGGCAGTAGCACATGAATGTAGAACTACCAGTGAATGCTGAATAGTTCTGGAGTATTTACACAGAATCGACCACTGTTACTCCATTTCAGATGCCATACCTCCTGTTGTCTATTTGCTATTGATATATTTTTGCTGGTATTTTCATAGGTGCTTTTACTTCAGAGCCTGTTTTTAGAGACAGATATCCAAGACTCACAAGGATAAGCATAAATAATAATTGGGAGACTGGCACAAGCTAAACAGGGTTTCAGTTATACTTGCATTTAATTCTATAATTTTGTGCTCTCTTCTGTCAGGAAATACTGCAATGTCAAAACTGCTTTCTCATATTGCAACAAGTAGCAGAATTTAAGAAAATCCTCTTTGATGAGGCACTTTCTAGAAACAATCTCTTACTAATCAAAATCTTTTACAAATCAATACAAAATATCCTTTCCACTTAAGAAAAAAAAAATCTCAGAAGAAGTAACACTTCTGGTTAATCTCAGACATCAACATTAGTTGATTAGGTCCATTTTAATCAGGATGAACTCAAAGTTAAATGTCACCCTAAATGAAAGTTTAAAATTAAATGAAATTTAAATGAAATCTTTTGTCCTTAGCAAAATTATTCTTAACATGTATAAATATTTAAGGATAAGACACATTATACTATTTAGCACATCAATGCCCCAATCTTTACCTTATACTTACAGTGAACTTTGAATATTAAAATAAAAAATTGAAACAAACATATTCAACAGAAATCTTTTGTATGATAAAACTGAAAGTCACTGAAGTACCTGGAGCCACAGAAACCACACATTAAAATCCATTCTGAGCCATAACCAAACATGAGGGCTCCCTACCACTCTCAAAAGTTGTTTTACTCCAGGGCAAGGTCAGGGCAATCCAAAATACAGTCTGGGTGGAGAATGGATTGAGAGCAACCCTGAGAAGAAGAACTTGGGAGTGTTGGTTGATGAGAATCTCAACATGAGCCGTCAGTGTCCACTTGTAGCTCACAAGGGCAATTGTATCCTGGGCTGCATGAAAAGAGGGGTGCATGAAAAGGTCAAATGAGATGATTCTCCCCCTCTGCTCTTGTGAGACCTGTGGTGCTGCATCCAGCTCAAGGAACCCCAGCATAAGAGGGACAGGCAGCTCTTGCAGTGGGTCCAGAAGAGGGTGCTGAAGATGATTGGGTGGCTGGAGAACAGGAACAGGTTAGCTAGGCAGAATCAGATGTGGAAATTCTTCTCCCTTAGCTGTGATGGAAAATGAACACTTGGGTAGGTGCCTCACCAACAAACTAAAAAATTCAGTAATGATTCCATAAAAACCCTCTAACTCAGCTGAGGAACCTATCTACAAATAAAATTAGGCATATGCATAACATTTTTCAAGGTCTGTGTTTAAATTTCAGAAATGGAGAATGTCAAAAATTTGGTTTAAATCATGTAAATGTTTAGAAATAAGTAACGGAATATATTCAAAATACTTCACATAGATCCCCAAACCCACACATACACGTAAGCTGTTGCAAAAATTGATTGTCATATACTTTCTAATATCTTCTTGAAGAAGCTGAGGAATAAAAAAAGCAGAGTGAGTGTTGTATGCAAGTAGTGATACTTTTCAAGAATTTTTGGGAAATAAATTCTAGAGTTGGCCACACATGATGGCCACTTCAAAGAAACAAACATATGTAATTTTTTATTGCTTGTTTCATGGAAGAAAACCCCTACTTTTTGGATTAAAGCTACAGACAATTGTGCAGCCATGTGGAAATATTTTTATTTTGTAAATGTATTTGTAGAAAATGTGGTAATGTATTTGTGGAAATGCATTTATATTTTGCTTGAAGTGCTTGCCTACTCTCTTTCTGAGACTCTAGGCAAATTAATACACATTTTTCATACTAATGAAATATCTAGCCTGCCCCCAAATACATGGTAAATAGTTCTACAATAGAAAATTACGGAAATCTATTAGAAAAAAGGCTTATTCCTTGAATAGGTTATAAATCTGAAATATGAACCTCTTTCTGCATTCTTTTTCTACTTTACCCTATGTTTTGAGCATTCCTATATACCTGGGACCGTGTAGTTTTTATTTTAGTATATGTTTTACATAACATTTGGGAGAAAGAAATCTCTGAATTTCTCTCATTGATCATTATATTGATACTGTGCTTCTATTAAATGTTGAAATATATTTTACTACCATTTTGCTGATTCTTGGAAATTGATAGGTCCTTCTAGGGGAGCGAAGAGAAAGACTTTGAAGACCACAAGGGTGAGGTTATATTTTAAGTTTTAAACTTTAAATCACCTGCAAATTTTTTATCTACCTAAATCTCACCAACTGGAATTGTATGCAGTTGCCTATGTGCATGTCTTTACTTCACCTTATAGCATATGAGACATCTGTAAAAGGCTAGAAGATGCAAAACAGAACTTAAAGGATATCCATACCGTTTTGCAGCAGCATCTAGAGGCCGGAGTAAGATGTGTCCTGGTTTCTGCTTAAATCACATCAGAAACAACAACTAAAACTGACATCTTGGATTTCTTCTATAAGTGAACAAAAGACAGAAGAAATCTATTTTACGGAAGGGTGAATTGTCCTCCAGAATTGTTTATCGCTTTCTATTTACCACAGAGCAAAACTAATTTACATGCTTGGGTCAGACATCTGAATTTTAGCTGGCTAAAGTTAAGTAAAATGGGTCCTGTCCCAAGGCATTTGTAGTGTCCTTTTCTAAGGATCAGAGATATGTTTTTATGTAAGTCAAGCAGTTCTAGTCTACAGGACACACTCATAATGTTGCTTCATTGTGTTGATTAGGCTCTTTCCTCTTAACCTGTAAGTCTGTTTGCCTTAACTTGTACTACAGCTTTAGTCAAAAAACTGGACCAGCCAGCGCCTATGGATGTTTTCATAAGTCTTGTCCAAACTGTGATTTGTTAGCACCTACAGCGATAAAGTTTGTTAATGCCAGATTTCAAACCCCAACACATGCTAAATGCCCACAAAAAAATCTGCATACCTTGTGCATGGTGACCTCTGAAGCTTTGAAAAAACTTGAAATCATTCAACTTAAAAGTAACAGGCATGTTTATTCAGTCCAATTTCTTTCTGTGAGATTTCCACAAAGTCTAACAAACTATTTTTGTTTGTGTCCCACTAGTTGATAATGAAATGCCATGGAGGAGATCTTATTAAATCATTTCCAGTTGCCTCTCCTTCCTATTGAAATCTCATAAAATAACTAAAAAGCCAGCTGGTGTTGCAGCTCTTCTATATTGGTTCTTAAATAACCAGTAGTTGAGCTGTACATTTCCATTGGAATCAAATGGTATGTGTTATTCGCTTGCCATGAATATAAATGCTGTAACTTAAAAGTAATAGGTTTGTCTGGACCTTTTTCAAGTCCAGAGGGTAGTTTTAAATTCACATTTCTATAACATTTATATGATGAGAGGTCTCTAGGAATTGTTAATTTCAGCAGTACCTAATCCACATCCTCATGCATGTGCAAGGGGAAAATGTACTCCAAGACAAATCTCCTTTTGTCTTTGAGTTAATATTTGTCTTGGCACAGGGCTTACTGCTCACCACCAATTCAGATGTTTGAGAGCATTCATAATTATTTATTTTCTTGAAGCTAAGAAGAAAAATGACTAATAAAAATTGAAATGATAATATATTTATTTCAGGTAGCCTTTGAGAGTCAATTTTTAAAACCTTGTATTGGGAAGATGAATGGACACATATTGTAACAGAATTGAGGTTGTCAGATTCATGCTTAACTAGCAGAATGCACTTTAAGCCACCAGTACAATTTGGGTGTTTGGGATTAAGATATAGATGGACAAAAAAACTTGATTGTTTGTCAATACTCAATATATTTCCTTGATTGAACTGGGATGACAGGAATGGAACAGAGGAATTAAGGAAGTTTTTAATTCTTGTAAAGGAAATTTTTTTCCGAGTATAGGAACTGCTGATAGTGTGGTTCATTATCACAGTAGTTGTCTTGTTTCTTGACAGCTCAGTTTCATTTTTTCTTTCCATTCATTTTATTGTTTGTTTACATTCTTCTTTCTATGTCTCCTTTCCCCTCTGTCTTCCAATATATTATTATAGCAAGTCTTCCTCAATTTGTAGATATTTTTTTCCTCGCTCTTATCCACCAGTTTAATTTTTCATTTTACATTTATTCTTAAACATCAGAAGATGTTATACATAAGTATTCAGAGAATGAATAGTAGAAACTTAATTTGCCTATATTCTGACATGCAACATCTGATCTCCCCATTATATTTCTTTTTGATTTTTCTCTAAGGCTTTTGAGAACACAAAAGAAAATTGATGTACTATCTAATAAAATTTACACATCTTGTTAGCTTTATTTGCATTAGCTGAATTCACACTTTAAATTTTCCACTTCATCTATATAAGTGATAGAAATACTGTTTTCTTACTAGCTACTATGAGCAATATTTTGCTAGCGGTTGCAAATCCATTGTCATAATTAATTGTAGAATGAAGAACAAAATCCCAAACCTGACACTTATTTCAAATCAAAGAAGGCTAAACTGCTTTGATTGAATTTTTTTTTAGGGGGAAAGAAAAGAAAATGGCTTGGGGTTCTTTGCAGTTAGAGAAAATGTCACATACATAACCAATCTTAAGTGTTATTCAATATTGATTTTAAGCATCTAAATGTTTTCTGAGTAATCCATAGGCATAAAAAACAGTTGCTTTACTTATGGAATTTGGACACCAAAGAGATATTTAGTATGAATTAAAATGGTGAGGGTTCTTTTTTGGATATGCAAAGTCTAGTCTTGATATTATTACCGCAGACAAGTGACTTTGATAACAGTTATGCAGATGGCTGTGGGCTCCTGTTTCTGGATTTGAAGGTGTTTAAACACAGTCCAGGTTCAGATCATTAAGATGGCACTGAACCTGTGTGAATATCCTCTTCCTTAGAGACCATCTTGATGCAAATTGGGACTAGAAAATTTACCCATGTGTTGCACACAACCTACGGGTTCATTTACAACAGTGCAATTGGTATTTAGACAAAAAATTTTCAGCTATTAAGGAAAGTAAAGTTCAACCATGCATTTGAGTTAATATATGAAAATACGTTTTTCCCTTATTAAAGGTATTGGAAACCCTGAACCTTGTTTAAAACATCCAGTCTGAGAGTCTAACATTTACTGATTAAGTTAATGGGCTGGTTTCCTTCTATAGAGAACGGAGGGGGAGGATTTATATAAGGAACCATGGATTTCCAACCCAAATGTTAAATAAACATCTTGAATACTACCTGTATCTTTGAAACATATTGGCTCACATTCATCTTGAAAGTCTATTTAAGGATCACCATCTTTTTTTCCCAAAAGAGCCCTGTGAATAGGACTGGATGGAAATTGCGTCTTTATCATGGGGAAGAGACTACCCATACAGTAGTAATTTCAGAGTCATTGAACCCATCTGTCTGAGATGACACTGCCCCATCCAAAGCCCAGGACTGCTGTCTCTCAGCTGTTCCAGGACCCAGCACATAAGACATGGTCTCCCACATGAAAAGGTAACACTCAGGACATCTGAAAAATGCTTGAACATTAAAGGACTGGAAGATGATGGCACAAAACAAATATCTGGCACATTTAAAATCCAGTAACTTTTCCCTTCCTGTTAACATTTCAGTGTCCCTGCAAAACTGACAGCCAGCCAAGAGTTTTGGTTCAAAACAAACAAACTTCATTTCCCTTACAATGATACATCATGCTGGCGTAAAGCACTTGGGTATTTTTAACCCAGTGACTCTCCTTCATTGGGCTTTTCAGGCTACTTGAAGCATCTCTGTGTTGTGAGCTCCTTGGCACGCCAGCAGTTCAGCTGCCATAACAAAATACACAATTTTAAAGAGCTTGTTTTTAAATTAGTGTCATCATGAGATATTCGTTTGTAAAGTGGTTATTTATCATCTGACATAGATTTCCATGATAATTCTCAATTACTTTACTTATTGTTCTTCCAGGACAGTGAAGTCACCAGAGAGATGATGCACATAAACACAAAATCAAATGAAAAACATCAAAAGTGAGGAAAAATATAGAACACATATATGTCTCTACTGTCCAAGAATAACACAGTTATCAGATTATAAAATAAATAAAATACCCAACAAAACTAAAAAAGTCACTTTTATGATGGTAAGAGCAAAAGATCTGATTGTTGCAATAAATCTTGTACCTTAGGATCCACAGTCCAGGGTCTTTCTAAGTGTGGAATTTCTTGTCTCATTAGGATGTCCCCGTTTTACAAACAGAATCATAGATTCATAGAAACATGTAGTTTGCAAAAGACCATTGACCATTGAATAAACCATTGAATCCAACCATTAACCCAGCACTGCCAAGTCCACCACTAAACCATGTCCTGAAGCACCACTTCTACTTATCAACTTTTTTTTTTTTTTTTTTTACTTTTAAATCAACTCCACCATTTCCCTGGGCAGCCTGTTCCAATGCTTGACAACCCTTTCTGTAAAGATTTTCTTCTTAGTATCTTATCTAAACCTCACCTGGTGCGACTTGAGGCCATTTCCTTTTGTCCTACATTTCCTCTTGTCCTGTCACTTCTTACTTGGGAGAAGACTGACCCTTCCCTTACTGCAACCTCCTTTTAAATAGTTACACAGGGAGAAAGTTCCCTCTGAGCCTCCTTTTCTCCAGGCTAAACACCCCCAGCTCTCTCAGCCACTCCTCATCTCCAGACATTTCCTCAGCTCTGTTGCTCTTCTCTGGACATGCTCCAACATCTCAATGTCTTTCTTGTAGTGGGACCCAAAACCAAACACAGAATTCGAGGTGTGGCCTCACCAGCACCACGTGCAGGGGGACAGTCACTGTCCTGGTCCTGCTGGACACAGTATTGCTGATACAAGAAGGGATGTCATTGGCCTTCTTGGCCACCTGAGCACACTGCTGGATCATGTTCAGCTGTTGTTCAGGAGCATTCCCGGGTCCTTTCCCACCAGACAGATTTCCAGCCACTCTTCCCACAGCCTGTAGCACTGCTTGGGGTTGTTGTGACCCAAGTGCAGGACCCAGCACTTAACCTTGTTGAACCTCATGAAATTGACCTCAGCCTATTGATCCAGCCTGTCCAGATCCCTCTGCAGAGCCTTTCTTCCCTCACACAGATCAACATTCATGCTCAACTTAGTGTCATCTGCAAACCTGCTAAGGATACACTCAATCCCTTCGAGTAGGTCATTGATAAAGATATTGAACACCAGTGACCCCAAAAACTGAGCCCTGGGGAACCCCACTAAATGACCAGCCTCCAGCTGGATGTGACCCCATTCAGCTGGATGTGACTCCATTCACCACTACTATCTGGGCCTGGCCATGCAGAGAGTTTTTTACCCATCAAACAGTACACCTGTCCAAGGTAGGAGTAGACAGCTTCTCCAAGAGAGTGTTGAAGAAAGAAGTGTCAAAGATTTTACTAAAGTCTAGGTAGACAACATCCATATCCTTTCCCTCATCCACTAAGTGGTTCACATGATCATAGATGGTTATCAGGTTGGTCAAGTAGGACTTGCCTTTCATAAACCCATACTGGCTAGGACTGATTTCCTTGTTGTCCTGTACATGCTATGTGATGGTACTCAAGATGATCTGCTCCATGACCTTCCCAAAACTGAGGTCAGGCTGACAAAGATGCAGTTCCCCAGATCCTCCTTTCAACTCTTCTTGTAGATGGGAGTCACATTTCCCAACATCCAGTCAATGGGCATCTCCCTGGTTAGCCATGGCAGTTGGTAAATGATGGAGACTGAGCACAACAGGATGGCTTGGTGAGCACAACAGGTTCCAGTACCTATAAACTTTTAATGTGACATAAAAAGTTTAGTTTAATTATTTCTGATTTGATTTCAAATGCTTACTGATATTTTGTAAAGAGAATAGACAGTGTCAATATTGAACAGAAGTTTCAAAAACAAGGTTCTTCCTGAAGACATAAGCACAGGACTCCTACTTCTCAAACATCTTTAAACAAGTTGAGACAAGATCAGAAATAGGAAAAAACAGGCACATCCTTAAAATCACTTTTTAATTTCAGAAGCATGGATTTTTTTTTTTTTCTATGTTAGTTTTCTACATTCTAGAAAGTCCTAATTGTAACTGAAAGTGACCCTCCAAATTAATTTCATTCAAATCACATAGGACAGTTAAAGAAGGCTGGGTAAATTATTTTTTGCTATTGAAATACTTAATAGACTTTGACTGTTTTTTAACAAATTTTAGTTTAGTTTTCTGTGGAAGGAAATCCGGATCTTTATTGTCCTTTGGAGCAAAATTCAGAAATACTGCCTCAGTTCCTGACTTTGCCTTACTAAATTCCATGGCACTTTCTTTAATGATTTTAATGGATGAAACAAAAGATTCTGATATAAAGAAATCAGAATATTCTTTTAATTATTTACATTTTATATATACATATTGATTAACATTATACAGATTAATTAATTTTATTTTACATTAATATTCAGATCCCTGGACATCTGATTGATAGAAGCATGCATACCAGATGTGAGCTTATAATGACCTTCTATGGACTTCTTGAAGGAGATCATGAATCTCGTAGGTTTATAAAGCTGTCCTAATTTCATCTTGGATACAGTTAATTTCCTTCTCAGTAGCTGGTACAGTGATGTGGTTTAGTACAAGAATAATGTTGATAACACCCTGATGTTTGGTTGTTACAAAGTACTGCTTACCCTATGGCAAGGACTTTTCAGTTTCCTGTGCTCTGCCAGTGAGAAGATGCACAAGATGCTGGAAGGAAGCATGGCTGATACAGCTGACTCCAACTGGCCAAAGGGATATTCCATTCCATAGATCTTCATGCTCAGTATCTAAATTGGGGGAAGTTGGCAGGGGTATGTGATTGCTTCTTGGGCACGGAATGGGCATTGGCAAGCAGGTGGTTGAGAAAAAGCACGGGTTGAAAACAATGTAGGTCACTGTACAGCCCTTACAACATGATGGTGTTGCTCTGTGGCAAGGTGTATAAGCAACAACTGCAGACAAGAACGGATATATCTCAGTTGCACTTATGAATCTGCTTTGCAGCATGTTCTTTTATCTTCTGTGTCCTCCCATTGCAGATTATTTTTGTTCCAGATCCCAAAATTCACTGAATTTCAAAAAAGAAATTGATTACTAATTTTTTTTTAAGTATGGAATAAGACATTGTGGAAATCTCCAGCCTTCTCATAAGATGTATTTTTGAAATAGGTGTAATTTTTGAAAACAATTTTTCAGGTTAAATTTTTATTGTGTACAGATAGGAAATGATTTCATTATGCACATCCTTGTACAGTGGATATTTAATAATCTTCAGATTAGTGTTTCTGCACATAAAAGTAGATGGAGTCTCAACAGTAAAAAATTCACAGACCAGCTGTTAACAAAAACCCAGTAATAAACTGTGTCGATTAAGTTAGTTTATTCAAAGCAGTAACTTAAGTAATGTTCAGGACTGACAGAGTTATGTACACACAACACATGTTTTAGAATGTTGAAATTGAACTGGAAATTAATGAATGAAAAATTCCTCTTATACAATCAGTATTATTGTGGCATGGGACTCAAAGTTATGTAATTGCTTATCCTTTTTACCTACCACTTGAAGAGAATGTCACGTAAGAAAGGCAAGCTCAGTGGATGGTGTAAAACTGTGACTATCTCATAAAGAATTTTTCATTTCAAAACCACAGTTTTAGGTCAAGAGCAAGGCAAATACATCAAAATCAGGTTTATGTGTTTGCAAAGCATTTAGTTCAAGGTAAAGATAATTCAGGGCTCTAGAGACGTTTCCTTAATCAGCATGAATCCAAGCATAGAACTTGCTTCAAATGCAGAAGAAAAGCCTTTATTAAGATACTTGTTTCCATTCAATTGATTTTTCCAATAACCATATCCACTGGAAAACAAAATTCAATTTAGAAAACCATTTACTATATCTTAATTAAATACCAAAGACCGTAGTAACATATTTTTTCCTAACGTTTAATAACGAGACAGCCAATTAAGATGTTAATTCTGAAATAAAAGGCAAATTATACCCTGTGACTATCACAGCGTCTCTGTGTTTTGCAGTTGTTTCTATGAGGACTGGCTGAGAACAATCTCTGATTTAAATGACTGATTTACTGTTTTCTCCTGAATGCTCAAACTCTCCGTGTGTATGAGGGAGGACTTACCTGTAAAAGGCTCACACAGGGAGTAAATGGACTAAAATACTTTGTCTGAAACCATTAGTTGGAAAGCTACTTAATTAGGAGTAGTGAGTAGAATCTATCACCGATATTATTTTAGAATTTAAGATTCATAGACACAATCCAGGAGTCTGGGGTGTTAAGACCTCTGCAAGAATGAGCTACATAAAATACTCAGACATAAAATCAGAGTAAAATCAACATAAAAACACATGAAGATAGGAGAATAATAATAAACGGTATCATGATGTAATATGATAGTGACCCTCTGCTCACTATTGTCATATTTTTAGAAGGAGCTTAGAGGACAATATCTAAACTGAGATTTAAAGGAGCTTGAGACATTTTCTGAGTCCTGATAGGGAGCATATCCCAGCTGAAACAGGCTGCCAAGGCAAAAAGTCTTGCAGAAATCATATGTCTCCCTGAAATACTCATGAGACAGAAACATAGTTCATAAACACTACTTGTTAGCTATGCTTCATGACTTCACTCAGAATAAGGTTACAATTTCTTCTGAAATTATTTTTTCTCTGGGATGAAAAATAACAAAAAACAACGTCCAAAACAGTCAAAGA
>JAWWTY010000001.1:35695132-35743216 GCA_035222235.1 Margarornis squamiger
AGGTTACAATTTCTTCTGAAATTATTTTTTCTCTGGGATGAAAAATAACAAAAAACAACGTCCAAAACAGTCAAAGAGAATAAATACTTATTGTTATTGCTGATTATCCCTGATTTGAGGGCCCCTTAAAATGTCATTGTTAAAATAGTTATGAGAACCACATTCCCAGTGTGATACAACCATAGTGACTGGAATTGCAAGGAAGGGAATACCCACCAAAATAAAAAAAAATAAAAAAATAAAAAAAAAATAAAAAGAAGGCAAAATTTTCTTACTACAAATTTTAGCAAGAGTGGTATTGAAAACAATGTAATTCACAGAACTCTAGAAAGATTTTTTTCTTCTGGAGGTTTTGGTTTCCAGTACTTTGAAAGAATATGGATAATTAGAGCTGAGGACTTTTCCTCAAGTTCTTTTCTACCAAAATAAAAGTCTCATTTCTCCTAAAGTGAATATTTTAAAGAAAACCAGTTTGTAATAAAGTTTCCATAAAATGCATGCAGCAGTGTCATTAATGAATATTAATGAGTTAGTTTCTTTAAATAATAATTGATTTGGTTTGAACCCCCTGGATGTTTCTGGTTCTTCACCAGTGACACAGATTATAAAAACAAAACAACCATGTACAACCTCAGTAATTTTTTATAAAATTCATTTCCAAAAGACAGCAGCTCAAAAAATACCCTTGCAGACAATCTGCAAGAGTCTAGAACTAATCTCAAAAGTCACTTGCCTTCTTCTGATAGTAAATAATTAGTTGCTATATGTATATAAAGTTTTAGAATCTTTGCACAGGGCACTGGATTCTGTCTTAAAAGCCATGTATGAGAGTGTCACCACTAAAGCTGCTATATACTTGGAAGAGAGAACAATCTTAGAAACTATTTGTGCATCCAGATTCACCTCAGTCTGTATCTCAGCTACCTAAACCATTAAAAACATCAGGATGTGACATCTCCAGACAGAATTAGCAGGGCTGAAATCAAGGCCAGAAATCAAATTTCTTCCTTGAAGTTTCTCACAAGTAATTGTTTTAAGCTTTTGAAGTTTGTACCCTCCAGGACAGTCCTGGCTGGTATTTCCCAAATCTAGAAGGAATTTTAGACAGCTCCTCAGAGTCAGTGGGGAAACATTCAGTTGTGTTTAGTAGGCTCGACTGTCCCTTGGAACATCTAACTGACAGTTGCTTTTTAAGTAAAACTGAGCAGAAGATCTCAGAACCTGCCTCTGAGTACAGAGAGAAGGTACAGAAGTATACAGAAATGTGAATTTAGTATGGAAAAAAAAGGAGTCAAGGTGAAGAATTCTCTTTCCTGAATATCAATAAGTTCCTACCCTTGAGTAGACTCCCACCATAAACCTCCCCATCTTTTAAAGAATATATGTCTCTTAAACCCGTAACTGAGAAAGTACTTCACATCTGCCCACCAATCTGAAGAATAATGACACCTCTGTTTTCCCAAGAAGCCAATATGCCATCTAAGAGAGGGATATATTGGTCAGGGCTTATCTTCCCTGATTCTCAGCACACAGTAGATGCTTGTATGTATTCACACCAAATCCCCAGCAGAGGACAATTTACCTTATCTAGATCTGCATAACCATGTGTATAATGTACCTTGCCACTGACTATTTAAGTGAGCTCAGACAAATTTAACATCAGTCTTAGCTTAAGATGAATCTTGTACTTCTCCATCAGTGCTATAAGATATTCAGACAAAAATCTATTTAAATTAGGAAAGAAATTATGATGTAAAACCATTATTGCTTATTTTGAAGAGTAATTAGCTCCTTTTCTCTGATATGTAGGACTCAAGGTTTAGACAACACCCATCTCAGAGAATCAGAGAATATAACCTGAGCTCAAGATGATTTGTCTTAGAGAAATGTAACAGTTACTGCCTGCTATAAGAAAGCTTCAGAAAAAACAACTGTTTCCTTGCCTGGGATCTATGTCCTGACCCATTCAGAGAAGTGCTCAGAAGGAAGATATGGATTTTCAACTGGTGGGTTGGAAACACCCTGACTGCATCCCTGCGGGTAGGAATTTCTGCGCCTCTCACCTGAGTTATTGTAGTTGAACAAAATGCAGGCTCTGTGGTACCTGCACTATTTGTTACTGGTGTTTTTCCCAGGGTGGTCCTTTGGCCCTGTGGTTTTCAGCCGGGAAAGAGGAGTTAATGCTTTGTGGTGTATGAGTCATTTCCTCTTCTGGCTACAAGAGCACAGCTAGAATGAAATAACAAACTGCCACAGAGCTTCTGGCTGCCAGTAGTATGTGAAACTGGCATATTAAGTTCAGTGTAGTGTTAAATAATGGGGGACATGATTAGAAAATACTAATTACCTTTACCCAACTCTTGTACTGGGAGATTCCCCATGACAAGGACTTATGGAGCAGCAAGAAGTAATTAGATCGCTGACAGAGCTATTGCTGCATAAGTAATGAAGCTGTCTATTTTCTTATTGCTAGATAATATCAGTTATATATCTTATAATAAAAAGAAAAAAAATATACATAAAGCTTCTCAAAAGTTATAGCTATGAGGTGACACCTTCGGAAGCAGTTCTGTCTTTGATTTTTTGTTTTAAAGCCAAAAAAATAATTGTGTATTCATTACTGTCTTTCTCTGAAGGTGATTTTAGGTAATCAGCTATCAAAAAAAAGCAGACAAAAAACCTGCAGTTGGTGTTTTCATTTCTGGACATTTCCTTCTATGTACGAGTTTCTAGTTGTTTATATAAATATCTGGGGTTAGAGCAAGCAACTAAATAACACATTTTTGCATATTACTCCTGCTTAAAGTCACCTAAAATCTCTATTAAGTGTAGACTTAGCATCAACCCCTGTGTTTTCTGACAGTCATCCTCCTCAAGATATTGGTATGTTGACACTACATTACAGTATACTTTTCATCATGTTAGAAATGCTCAGATGAAACCAGATTTTTGGGTGATAAACTTGCCATTTTTGTTGCTCAGCCTGCCTCCAGGTGATGCATATTTGGCTATGAAAAGTGAACTCATTTAACCAAAGCCTGAAATCTTTGAACACATGAAGAGTTTGGCAAATGATTCAAACAGAAATATACTTAACTTACTTTCTTTAATTTCTAGGATGCGAGGAATAATTTTCTTTCTGGTATGCATTAATAGAACTATATTAAAAATCGTCTGAGCCAACCTTATTTAAAAAGAGTCAGTATCCTTGACTAACATTGATTTGTGCATATCAACACTTTAAGACAAAGAATGCTTAACAACATACCAGTTAAAATGTATTAAATCACCATGTTCTATAACTACATTTTCCTGGAATAGAAATTACTTATGATTCAGCCAGTCTCCACTTCCTTCATTGTTACTAACTGACATGAATAAAGGTTGAAAGGTATAGTAAATATAGATTTTATTAACTTTAGCTTCCTAATCAAAATACTGTTCATTTAATCAATTCTGTAATTACATGTTTCTAATATGCAAACGATCGACAGAATTCAGTTTGGACCTCATTCCTTGAAATGGTACATGGCTTTTTTTATCTGCTCCTCCTGAAAGCATTATATTCTTGCCAAGATTTATAATGTCTTTTCATTTATAATGTCATTTCATGGACTAAATTCCACCAGAATGAGGTTTACTGAGTTTCGGTATTTCATTCACGTTAAGAGTTGCCTTCAGTCGTAACCTCTGGAGAGACAGTGGCTTCAGTAGAAACTATTAATTCAGCCATAGTGAGGGGGAAATGTGCTGCTGTGAGTGCTACTTTGTCATTTTAATAGAGTGATAGAAAAATGAATTACACCACAAGTTTATAAATCGGAAGTTTTCTTTACTCCGAGTAATATTCGTCCATAATCACTCACCAGTGTTAGTGAGACGGGTTCCTCTGCATAAATCTCTGCTGCATGGATAATGTTTTTATGTTCAGATCTTCAGGGTGTTTTAAGCACAACTAAATCATCTCAGATGTGAAGCTGGAGAAAGAATCTCTTTGCCTTTCTGATTCCCACTGTCCTTCTCCAGTTGAAAAATGGAACACGTGACAAAAATTACAAAGCTGGCGAAATAGGACAATTACTGTCCAAGTGGTTCAGTATTTCTTCCCCTTTATCTGCCACACACTTTTCCGTTTATCTACACAAAGGGCCTCTGTAACTAAGAAGTCAAAATATGAACAGATTTGTCCAGGGAAGAGACTGTTCCTGGGCCACATGATCTGGAATAACTTCTCTTTATCAGGAGGTGGTAACACGGAGCTACAAATCTGTGAGTTTTACCCTCTTATAAATATGTTCTCTGTATACAGATGTGTGTGTGTGATTTGTGTGTGTGCAGTGAGTCATTATTCCTAGATGTAGAGTCAGGGATAATGCAGATAAATAAATAAAAAAAATAAAAACAAAAAAAGAAAGAGGAAAGAGAAGTCATGGAAAATATCATACCCACATGCTACAGAGAAAGATAATAGAAAGGAAACAGATCTCAACTGTTAATCAGTACCTTCAACCAAACCTCTATTTGTCACAATGTGAATTTTAAAAGAGCAAAAATAGGCTTGGGCGTTTTTCAACAAATATACACCAAGCATTTAATGAGATTATTTTAGGCTTGCTTAACTTTATTAACCAAAATTCTATAGCTTTTCTAAAGATCAAAAAATCTCAAGGTTAATGCTAACTTCCTGTTCCAACTACCCTTAGATTTTTCTAGGAATATATGCTGTATCACATTTTTAGTTTTAGCTTTAATGTTTTAAATAGTGCATTTTACCATGCAGCCTGCACCAAATTGTGGAATAATAATGCTGGGATTTAAGATTTTAATTTATTTTCCCCACTTGAATTTATGTTTTTGAGAAGAAAGCATCTGATCTTTTCTCAAACTTGAATACAAAATATTTTCCTTGTAATGAGCATTTTTAATTTCTTTTCTTAGAATTAGAAGAGTCTCTTCTTCTTCAAAATAGGCTCACATCAGAAAATTCTCTGTGATCGTTGCCTCTTACTCTCAGAAGACATATTTGAAGACAACAGTTTTAAGTCAGCCACCCATGGACTTCTCCCATTCTGAATTTTAATAAGCCATTGGATAGAGCTTTTAAGTCAAATGTAAAATCAGAGGCATATATCTCTTGTGCAAGAACAGAGATGCACCCACAAATGTACACAATTTCCCATCAGTGTCACTGACTTGATTTCATGCAGAACTGCAAGTACAAGTCTGATGGCAATATGGAGTTGTTTTTGAGATTGCCTCACTGTCTATTTTTCAGTTGCATAGGTCATCTCATGGATTTGTCATTTTGCAATGAAAATAAACCTTGTATAATGTTTCAGGACTGTTTGCCACCTCTTTTTTCTGTGCTTTTCCCCGTGTATGATTTCCACAGGAGAAGAGAGATTTCATGTTATTCCAAAAGTATAAAACATGTTTTCTGTTCGTGCTGAAAGTTGTCAAATCAGAAAGAAGGTAAGCATAAGTCTTCAAATATGTGAATAATAGTCTTAGAAAGGCAGTTTTAGAAACTGCTTCCTTGGTTCCCACTGATAAGACAAGAAGTAATGGGCTTAAGCTGTAGGTTTGACATTAGGAGGAGTATTGGGGGGTAGTTAAGCACAGGAAGCAGTTGCCTGAGCAGGCTCTGTAATATTTATTTTTGAAAGATTTTAAGCAGGTCCATTTGAAGATGGATCAAGCATGAATTAGGTATAGATGAACCTTCAGAGCAGAGGTAAAAGGCTTGAAGGACATGCTGAGTTTTAAGCCACTGCCTCTTTTTTCAGTGGTGAGGCACAATTTGACTCAAGAGTATTGGCTGACAAAGCTACCTTTCCTTGGTTGTTAATGCCAGCTATAAATGAGAAAGAACAGATGCTTCAGGAAGGAAATAATTTGACTGGACACACTCATGATTTGCCATGTCACGAGAAGGTTGGAGGGAAGGGATGTCATCCAGAGGGAATTTGACAGATTTGAGAGGTGGGCCCATGTGAGTCTCATGAAATTCGCCAAGGCCAAGTGAAAGGTCCTGCACCTGGGTTGGGGCAAGCACAAGCACAAGTACAGGCTGGATAGAGAATGGACTGAGAGAAGCCCAGAGGAGGAGGACTTGGGGGTGTTGGTGCATGAGAACTTCAACATGACCCAACAATGTGAACTCCCAGCCCAGAAAGCCAACTACACCCTTGACTGAAACAAGTATGACAAGTATTCATGAAGAAGCAGCTCAAGGGACCTGATTTTGCCCCTCTGCTTGGCTCTCAAGAGACCCCACCTGGAGTACTTCATCAAACTCTGGGGTCCCAATATAAGAAGGATGTGGATCTTTTAGAGGGAATCCTGAGGAGGCCCACAAAGATGCCCACAAGGGCTTCCCTTACAAAGACACTAGGAATTCTGCAGGAGAACTTTGTTCCATCCTGGCCTGGTGTCAGTTTTTGCCATTCATTTTCTGTTGACTACTTCCTGAAACAACTCATTGATTTGATGGACCTGTGATCTGACCTCACAGAGATTTTTCTAATGTTATGTTTTCAGATGTGTTGGACCTGAATTTGCTCTCAGAGACATATGTATCTATTATTGACAGAAATAGAAGGTGTGCTTACTTGCCAATATGCACACATGAAAATTCTTTGTTGTTTGTTTGATACCATGTTACACCCACACACCCCCAAGGAATATACAACATTCCTGAAAAGGCAAAATTGAGACATTCTTCCAAATAGGCCTATAGCTTACTCCATCCCCTACTACCTCATCCATATTAGTGACTGTGAAATTGGACTGCAAGGTGCGATATTTATTAGAAACAAGACAGATAGATTAAAAAAAAAAAAAAAGGGATTTTAAAGACAGAAAAGAAGATTTAAAAAATCAGGTTGATTGATTTGCTTTCAGTGTATATGTTTACCTGACTTGTCTCCCTAAAATCCTCAAGCATACCTTGTGGTATCTGAACCACAGAAAGGGAATTATGCTACTTTCATTTACTACACAAACAGCCTCCACCACCCACTCCACTGTTTCCATCTGAAGCAGGACACTGGTGGGGGCTGTTATTGCTCACCTTTAGGGTCTCTGAGCTGTGAGACTAACACAAATGGAGACCACAAAGCTCCTGTTCAAAACCAAGTTATTCTTCACCCTCTAAATTGGCTTATCTCTAAAGACACTGTTTGGATATAGGAATGAAGACAGTTTTTTCACTTTCCTAATATCTTTTACAGCTCTAGAAAAACAAACCTTTGTTTTAATGTTAAGTTCTGGTCTTTTGTATAGTGATGAAGACTCTGACTTAATGCTGCTAATTACAGGACATTTAATTACCAGGTGTAATGTGATAGCTGCTTCCTTGGGCTACACATTGATGTCTGAACAAGACAAGAGAGATATATAAATGAGTGGGCAGCAGACAGTTGTCTTAAAGGAAACAGCATTCAGGTGAGACACCTATCTATTCTGGATGGAACAAAAAGGATGAGACTGCTCAGACAGGTTGGGGTTGCACAACTGTACTCTGAAAGTTCATTTTCACATGCTTATTTTGTCTCTGGAGAAGAGATCTACACATTTATATTACATTTATCTTCCACAGTTTTGTGAAAGGTTATACAGCTAGAACTATTCTAGATAGAAGAATTTTTCCCCGTAGCAGCAAAAATAAACAAAACTTACTTTAGAGCATATTTCAGGTCTGAAAAAATTCATATCCTAATTGATTTTACAAGAACTTCTTCACCAGTTTGACTTGCACAAACAGAAACAGGCGTGTTAACCCACATGACATGGCATACTTTGAGGAGGAAAATCATTACATCCTCTGCAGTGAGATCTTTCTTCATCCAACAGACACGTTTACCAATCTCACAAAAGACCTCTTTTTAAATTATTGAAAAGCACTCATTTCCCTCAGTTCATCCATCTTGTTTTAATTTTCATTCAGCAAGACTTTTTGGTTGCTAACCAGATTTTCTTCATATATATTGCTGAGTTTCCTATCAGCCAAATTACTTTGGGGACTTCCTGGAACTAATGGTCCTCCACATTCTATTCTCCCTCCTTATCCTCATCTCTACTACTCACCTTTCACTTAGCTCATTTGCTGCAATATCTCTTAAACTCAAAATCAATAACAATTTCCTCAAATCCATCTCCTCAGGAGCTAAGCAGGTATCTTATTAGGAGAGGTGATTGGTGATAGAGAATGTGTGTGCTGTTCTGAGAAGAATGGGCACTACTTCACTGATTCTTTTGCCCTCTTGTGGAGCCTCACTTGAATTGCTTGTGATCATCACACAGCTAGAAGTGGTGTCCTCCCCTCACTCACCCTCATCTGGACATACTCTGCAGCTGTGGCATGCTCCAGGAGCACAGCCCGAGGCATCCTGAGGCACAGACTTCCGTGTATCAGAGAACAGACTGAATTCTGAAAATGCAGGATGTGGTTCTCCATCTTTGCAAGGACATTAAAGCATGTAGTCATCAAGTGTACTTCAAAGAGGATAGGAACTCTGTGGAACGCTCTGTAGCTCTGTATTTCCTTTGCTACAGATATTGTAATCAAGTCACAATTTTATATTATTTTTGTAAATCTTTGACTGAGCTAAATATCTAAGATCTGTGTGGAGATTAAATGAAATTGATAAATTTTGGTCATGTTTCTTCAACTGGACAGCTGAAAATCTGAATCAGTACTAGAGCCTACGGAAACATTTCCAACTCTGATAGATTTTTGAATGCATTGTGTATAATTTTGTCAATCAATGCAAAAGGAAGTCCAAATAATCTTAAAAAACTTTTTTTTTTTTTTTTCAATCAGACATGGTAGCTAATACTATAGTAAACCTGATGCCTCATATGCATATTTGAATTTATGAGGCAAGTGGAAGTCCCAGTAATTTCTTGAAGATCAGTACTGCTAATGGAACGTCATTTGGAAGCTGGAGGCTTTTAGCAAACCACATTTATCTCTCTATACCTCTACTTACCCTCTAGAATCGTAGAATCATTAAGGTTGAAAAAGACCTTTGCGATCATCAAGTCCAGCTGTTAACCCCGAAATGCCATGGTGACCCCTAAACTGTATACCCAAGTGCTACAGTCCCAAATGTTTTGAACACTTCCAGGCAGCACTTCCCTGAGCAGCATATTCCAATGCCTGGCAATTCCAATGCCCTTGTCCTTTCCCTTTTCCTCTCCTGCAGGTAGGAAAAGTCTCACTGACTTGCACTTGGAATCACAAATATTTGCAAAATTTCTGTCTTTTGCTCTTTAGGTTTGTACAATAACTATCTTGTGATAATAAATAAATCACCAAGGAGAAGTTCTCTTGTATAAAGGTAGAAGATATGCAATGCCTGCATCCATGTATCTTAATGTTCTTGTACACCAAAAGTATCTGTGTCCCAACGGCCATCACCAACACCACACCTGAGTCCCATCCCAAAAGCTTTAGTTGATATAAGACAAAATAAAGGCAGCAAGCAAATAGAAAGAATGAAATTATCAAGTACTATGGTACTCTTTTCTGACTCATTTTATTTAGGACAGTAATAGTCAATACTCATTATTTCAGTTACAGCTAATAGTTTCTATTCTATTATGAAAAATCATGTGACCTAGCACTAAAATGCTTAGTCATTATGAGAGATATTTTGGAATGGTGTCAGAAAAAAATTATCACTGTACACAGTTCCCACAAAGGTGTTGTCCAAATATCAGAACCCAGTAGTCAAGAGGAGCAGGATGAAGGTGAGTGTACAACATGAAAGAAAATATTAGCTATTGGGTTTGAACATTACAAAATATGAGGAACAGCTGAAAATCATAAACAATCAATTGGTTTTATCTACACAATACTCCTGTTTCCTTCTGAAATCTGTTCCAAAGTTATTCTGCTAAGTGAATGTATTATTGGTTCTCTAATGAATTTTATGTGTAAGGGTATCTCCTGCCGTATGACCTGTGGATTACAGAATCAGTAAGGACAAACAAGTGAAGCCTAGTGTCTATATCTCAATTAAACTGAATAACAGTTAAGTTAAAATAACTTATTTTTCACACTTGAAAGTCAGCACACTCATCTTTTTATTTGAGGTTAAGTCCAATTCCCTAAAGTGCATGAGGTAAATATTTACTGAGCATTTAAAATGTTTTCCATGAATCAAAAAGCTCTGGAATGCTACAATCACCAATAACTTTCCATTTTCATGTCTGTCACAGGCAGGCAATTCAATTTCAGAAACTGCATGGTAAGTCGAGAGTGGAGTGTTTATGGAAGGATATCTTTTCTTTCCCCATGGAGTTGTATAGCGCAATTTATCTGATGTGCTCTCTACTTGCGCAGTCTGTTTATGTGAGTACAAAACATGTCCTTTGAGGAATCTATAGCTTTCAAAAATCCCAAAATTTTTGCAAGAATTCAGACTGGAAATATCAAAGGTGAATCCAAATTAAAAATAAAAAAAACCCAAAAAACAAAAAAACTAAGAGGACATGGAAATGTCGATTTTGTGTCTGGCTTTGAGACTTTAGTTCTATCTGTACATTTGGAAATGAAACAAGGTAATTCTTCACTTAACAAAACAAGGGGGAAGCAAAATGCATTTGTCGGGTAACAAAAAAACTATTCGTTAGTAGACAGAGTTCTTGTGAGCCCATAACATTCCAGTGACACTATCACTGCTCTTGGAGTGTCCTTTTATAGCCTTCTCAGTTGAATGGGCAGCCCACAGGAACTGCAGGATCAGACAGTGAATAAAAGTATAAATCTTATCCTGGTTTATTTTCCTGCACAGCTTCACAAGAGACATTAATTTCATGAGCCTTTATTTTCAGATGCAGCTCTTTCCCCTTAGAGCGTTCTGAACCATCTGTTCTTTGCAAAATCTTGCTAAATGTCTTTTCCCCCTATATAAATGAGGTACAAAAAGGTCTCCAACATAATCTCCTTGTAAGATCTGTGTTTGTACCCGTGTCACATCCATGCCATGCCAGTGCCTTACACTGCTGTCTACAGAACCACCCAACAGTCCTAGCTCTGGACCAATAGTTAAATATTCAAAGCTAACAGCCAAACAGCTGAAACCAAGAGAGCACACAGCACATCAAGATCCTGGAAAATGGAGTTTTAAATCACCATAGAAACTCAGGCCATCAGTGGACAATGACATTATTGTCTTCCATTCCATCTACGTCAGGAAACATTTGTGCAAGTTCCCTGCTTTTTCTTTTGCTTTTTTCTTTTGCCTCTGCTGCAAAGCCTAGAGATTAGCCAATAGTGGAAGGAGAATATTTTTTTTAAGAATGAACACTTTTGTGGAACACAGCCATTCCACACCTTCCCACAATCTACACGATCCTTGCTGCATAACAGAGATGTAAAACACTCTGCTCTATTGGCTAAGGCTAGCTCAAAGCCAAAGAAAAGTCCTCAGTGGGCAAAACTAGCTAGTTTGTTGGTTTGTTTTGGGTTCTTTTCTTTATTTTTTTTTGTTTTGTTTTGCTTTGCTTTGTTTCTTTTTGTTGTTGTTTTTTTTGTTTGTTTGTTCATTTGGTTTTTGGTTTTGGTTTTTTTCCTGACTTATACCTGATTTTGATACCAAATTGGAACGAAATCTATTCAAAAGATACAGGAAGCTCCAAGACCCTTGGGATCTCTGAAGTGCAGAGCCACAGGTAGAGAGACACTATCTCTCTAGCTGTTCTTGTCTGATGCAGCCATAGGAATGCTTAGGTTGGGGGAAGGTAAGTGCCATTAGTTCACATTTGTCCCCAGCAGCTACTGGCTGGGGATATATTAATCTATGGCTGAATAGTCACTTCTCAACAGTTACCTTGAAATCTCTGTTAATAAATAGAAAGGATAGAAAAAAATCCCTGCACTTTTTCTTTCTTTGTAAACACTTTCAGTTCATACTACATTTTTCACAAATTATATAGTACTGACACAGGTATGGATACACTCAGAATGGTTTGTTACAATTAAGGATTTTTGTTTTAATTATGAAGATATTACAGTTTCTACAGTTTAGATTTCTAAGAGAAAATATCACTTTTACTTTACTGAATGGAAGTCATATGCTGAATAACAACTTTCTTATAATTACTCATGACAACTCCTACTGCAGCTAGGAAAAAAACCCCAACAAACCAAACCAAAATAAAAAACCACCAAAACCATTTTAATTCAAAATCAGCAATTCCTGAAGCCCTTATTCATAAAAAAACGTCTCAGGGGGTTAAATCTAGCACTGTTGTACATAAATGCCATACAAAATTAAGTACAATTTGGAGTCTGGAGGAGTTAGAGGCCAGCATATTTTTTGAAAATGATGCTTACATACTTTTACATCTGAATGCTGCTGGAGAAAATTAGCAGCTTCTTGTATTTAGGACAAAAGAAGTCAGCAAAGGTCTTGTAGCAGCAGATTCAGCTAGAGATAACGGAGGTGGCATTTGCTCCAATCTGCTCTAAACAACTGACAAGTAGGCTTTTCCACCAAAGTGACTCATCAAGAGAGTCCTTGTACAAGCCTTTTTCTGTAACATGATTTCTCTGAGCTGCTTGAAATATCCACATTACAAACAAGGGACCTAAGAAGGACTTTTATTTTTCTTCATTAACTCTAGAGAGAATCCTGACGGCTACAATGAAGTGCCTAAATTGTAAACATCTAAAAATGTTTAGGTGAATCTCACATTGAGGAGTTTGCTCCCTCTGAGTCTCAGTCCAGAAAAGGGCAAAAATATTCCATGGAAGGGCCTACAGATAAAATGTATTTGAAAGGAGGTGTGGGGACAGTTGCCATAAATCAGTGAAATAATTTAAAAAATTCACATCTGAAAATGTAGGCTGATGACAAAGAATAAGGGCAGAAGCAAGAGCCACTGTTGTTGCCTGTTTGCTTTCCCCTTTTCCCAAGGGGAAAGAGTATCTATGTGCAACAAGTCAAATTAGGAACAGAGGCTGGTGTCCTACCAGTTGGTGAGACTCAATGTCCCAACTGCCAAGACAGTGCTTGCAAGTTTCCCTGAAGATCTCACCAGAACTTCTGGTTTCGCAGACACCATTTTACATGTGAGGTTCATGCTTGGGATGACATCGGGTCATTTTCCTAATAATACAGTGGAAAGGCAGCCCGCTATACTAGCTGACTCCTGGTATACTTCATTTTATGCTCAATACACCATTTTTCTTGTCTCATTCAGGATCCCCTTGTTGAACAAGGAGTAAGTGCAAAGATCCTGTTAGGTATACATCAGTATCTTTTACTTCTCTGCTTACTGGCCCAGGGTCTTTTCCCACTGGGTGAACATATTTGAGTGAATTTTCCTTTCTCCCTTTGGTGGTTAGGAAAGGAAACCCTGATATCACTGATCTAAGACAAAGGATTACCTATATATTGCCTTTAGGCAAATGTCAACACTAGCTCAGAAAGAAAAGGTGATAGTTAAGAAACTTTGTTTTGGGAAAATCTATTTCCGGTCCTGCCGGAGGCCACATCGGCAGTTCTTAACACAGCATTACTCAAATGAGACCTAGCTTCAGGCTGTATATGTACATGATGAAATTTAAGCTGCAGTCAACAAAATGGATAGATCAAAGGTTTGTGTGCCAGCCCTCTCTTACACAGTGCTCTTTAGACTGGCCAAGCAGACTTGTGTTTGCCTGGCATGTCATGAGACAATACATGTCTCTAGAGAATATATACCACTATGACCCAGATGGCACTCTTTCTGTCTTTTACACATGCACAAGTATAGGAGAGTATGTCCTTTATGTACACTTGACTGGACTGTCTTGTCTGTTATGCCCCACTCACTAAAAAGGCTGGCTATAATTGCACAGTGTTACTCACCTGCCCAGCAGCAAAAACTCTCCAGCGAGTCCCAGGCGCCTCATAGCCATTAAGAGCCCTCTCACAGTCATGCCTTCACAGAAGCAAGCAACCACTCTTGCCTTGGGCAGGTGGCTCCGGAGCTTTCGCAGCAGCTTGTCAAAGCTCTGTTCGCCAGCATTGCTGTAGATCTTGTAGGAATGTGCAATGCAGATCCCTTCCTTGGCCGCCATATCTTTGAAAGCTTCCATTCCACTTTCACCATAGTTTCCTAAAAACAAACAAAAACACAAATGTTGAAATTTGGAGCAGCTTTTCTTCCTTCAGAGATGTCGGATATTTTAAAGAATATATTACATATCTGCACAGAGATGACCACATCAATCTTAATAAAATCACATTAAAGTTTTAATTTATCCATTTTTCAAGACAAAATCAACAAATGTTCCTAGAAAACTTGCTTCTCTTTAGAAGCTTACATCTCTTTTGAAACCAAAGGTTGTTACGTGCCTCACTACCTCTGAGGATCTGGTCCACAATATGTAAAACAATGTATGTATAAATTGCAATCTCTTCTGATTCTCTTAAGCCAACTAAATGTGGTCAAATGCTCTGGAGTTTACTTCAAGAAATTAAAAAATAATGTTGAGAACAAATTTTTAGGTGTAATATTTTAAATATAAGCAAAAAAATAAAAGAATCATAACCTCATCATGTTCATAATATGATCCGAAAAGCAACATTTTCTTTAGGTGTAGGGAAAGTTAAAACTTATTTTGGTGAAGGAAGAACTTCTGCTGGAGAATGACAAAACTGAGGATTAGCATTAGAGTGGTCACAAAACTACTGATGAATTAAATATGCTTTTTGTGGGTTTTCTGTTGTTTTGTTGTTTGTTTTTTTTCCCTTTGTTTGTTTGTTTTGAATTAAATGTTTATCAATGGGAAAAAAAATTAATGTTTTCTTTTAATCTATTCTTCCTCTATGGGGATAAACTGGTGACAGATATTAACAGGCAGATACACTTATTTTCTTCATTCTGCATCACCACAGAAAATTTCTTTACTGCCAGGCCTATGACTAAGTCACAGTGCTTTAACAGCGGATGTACAAATACCACTGACAGTCCTCCTGACCAAGATTGTATCTCTGGTTCCCTGTGCTCCTCCATCTGGCTGTTGAAATCTGTTTCATATCTCATTTAAGTAAGAAGGCCTTTGAGGCAGGAAATCTTTCTCAAAAATATTGTCTTAACCCCTCAGTAATATTCCACAGAAACATAATCAGAAAATTAATTAATAAAACTGTGAGTGTTAAAGTAATGCTGTTGCAAGGTACTTCTGATCCTTCACATATTTGTTAGCTTGCAAAGGGAAAAATCTGTAAGAAAAATGGTCTCTCTTACCAGCATCATTGCAAATACACAGGAGCACTGACAGTGAGAATGCATGTGAAGCAGTGAGAATCAGGCACATGGATTTGGAGTGTCATCTGGTTTTTTGACTTTGGACATTAGAGCCATCAAGCATTCAGCTTGCCCACATGGGGAGTTATCCATATCACTGCTGTTAGAACTCAGAGGCTTTGTTACGCTCAACACTCAATATGAATATAAGAATGGTCTTCAGTTTAAGAATTTTACCATCAAAACAGCCAAAAGAGACAAAGAGCAGAAGGCAAGAAATAATATTATCTTCATTTCTCATCAGGAATGAATCACTGAGACTTTGAGACCATTAAATTTCCAAACAGCCTCCAAGTAGAATGGCAACCTGAATGCAGATCTCCTTAGCTAACAGGACTTTCATTTTCCTCCCTGCTGTGATTAGGCCTAATGGAAAACACATTACCATGCAAATTGTGCCTGGAAAAAATGCCATTGGATTTTTAAACTCAGTTGTTGCAGTGATTCCGGGGACTTGTGCATCAGGTGCCCACTGCTTTCCCATGTGTCATGCCCTTAGGGCAAACTGTTCCCTGTGATACATGAGCATCAGGTGATTCCCATGAGATGCTGAAGCAGTTCAGCTAGAGGTCAAAGACATGGTGTCTCATGAAATATGCATTATAGCCTCCAAAGTTAGTCTAAAGGAAAAATGAGGGTCAGTAATTTTTAAGTCCCAGCAGGCTCTGAGGCCCTCTAAAATAAGATTAAGCTGACAGGCAATGCACTACTTTGTTTAAAATTGTTCTCATTTAGGTCAATCTTGATCAACACTGAATGTTCTGTATCACTGTTCCTAACATAAATAAAAAGGAAAAAGAGAACCTATCAATCTTTACCATAGAAGATAAGAAAAACTGTTCCATAGTATATCTCAAAGAGATTGAAATTCTGAAACCTCATCCTCTGTCAAAAAACTCTCAGTAGAAAATTTCTGGGCAGATCTAGTTGTCTTACAGTATTGTATAACTTCAGTGTTCCACATACTGCAGTCTTCGTTTGAAAATGTTATAAGCATACAAACATTTAACCATGAGGCTTGCTATAAAGCTGAGAATATGTTTAATTACAGTACTGAAAAAAGATAGGTCTTCCAATGAGCATGAAGTGCATTAACTCTTTTCCAGTCAAATAAAGCCTGGTCTGGGACAAACACCATGGTTTCATCAAGTATCAAGACAGGGAGATTTTGTGAAACCATACAGAAAGTTATGTGTCACCCAAAATCAGAGGAAACATGCCAAACTACCAAGGGTACTTAGCAAAATGTTAGGTTCTTTACATTTGGCAGTCCAAATCTGAGAGTGACTGTACTCTCAGACTGGGAAGACTACTGCTCTATGACATGACCTCAAGGGAGATTTGATGAAAACAGCATCTTTTCTACAAGTCACTCATGCAAATACACCAGTGGTGCTCTCATCTTGCTGATTAAAATCTACTTAATTAATTATTCATAGTGAATTCTCCTGTTGTGCAAGAGGTTGATGAGCTACATATATTTAGTTTCAGCTATACTGCTCCTTGATGGAAAAAGAAAATCTTTTCTGTTAAACTCCTTTGCATCAAATACTAGGATAAATTTTCCCTGGGCTGTCTTTCTTCCAGAATAAAACCTGGATGTGAATGAACATATATATGTAGCAATGAAGGAATGAGAATGGGAAACTGCTAAGTTACATTATATCACTTCCTTGAGGATGATATGAGGATGTCCATGCTTTCTGTATGGAACTGTCCTCCTCATGGACATTTGATTCTTGAACTGTGGCATACCCATAGTCATACTACCAAAACTGCCACAGTGAGAGCAAGTTTTCACTGATGTAGCAGTTCCCATTGTTCAGCCAGGTCTACAACATTAGAAAAAGGATAGAGGAACTTCAGGATTTGCACACACGGATGGACAATGCTGATGCTTTATGAAGCCTTACTCTGAAAAGGAGTTTGTAGTTTCACTTCCAAGTGAAAATTAATTCAAAACACCTAATCTGGAAATAAAGCAATGCTGTCAGTACCCTGTGATGGAAATTGCCTACAACCTTGGAATATATCCATTTAGTTATTTTGTTCCTACCTCTAAATTTAAAGAAAGATCCCAAGGAAACGTTAAACAGAAGGGAAGGACTGGTTTACTTTTGCACCTTGAGTTCCAGTTCAGCCGAAAAAACTTGGCAAACAACACGAGCTGGAGCTCAGGTATGGTCAATTAATATTCAGCTCTGCTTCCCCCATCAACCTCCATCTCCTTTTCAGCATTTGGAAACTGGCATCTCTATATTGTAACTGGTTCTGCTGGAGGAAGTATCATGACTTTTTAGTGGATGTTCCTGTCCCCTGGAAAGTTTGCCTGTTGGTGGTGTAACCAGAGCTGTTAGCAGTTGCCTTCTGTAAATACATCCTCATGGCAACAACGGGCAGTTGGGTTCTTTTTAAAATGCCAGCCTGAATCCTGCCTGTTGCCTACCTGAACATCTGGCCCTAAGCCCAGTTCAAAAGCTACTCCCAAATGTTTTTACATATTTAAAAAATTAAAAAATAAAAAAAAAAAAAAAATCAATTACATCATCATGCAAAAGGCTTATCCCTGCTTCAGAGTTGGAATTTTGTTCAAAACTCAAGCATATGCATCCCCACCTACAGTATAACTATAACAATCTGTTAGTCCCACTTCCCATGAATCAGTACTAGAAACTATTAAGGAGCTTAAAAGGAACAGATTGTGCTTTTTTCCAGATGAAGCTTAATATAGTACAGCACATAATAATACTTCAATCTGATAGAAAAGGGTCAGGCAAACTGCAGGCTGCTCTTGCTGCTCCTCCTGCCCAGCAATTGAGCCAATTAAACTACATAAGCATAAGCCATTAAGATCTTATGTGAACTATGTAGCAAAACAGCATTTTTATTCTTAAAATAATTACCAAAATGCACTGACATCTGCTCTATCACATTGAAGGTTATCAATATGAGGTAAAAATTTCTACAGCAAACTTTCTCCTGCCCAAAGATTTTTGGGGTGTTATACATTCCTTTTTGAATGCAAAAGCTTTTTTTATCAACAGCTGTACATGCAAATTGTTATCAGACAGTTGTTTAGTTTAAAAGAGAGCTTCAGTGAGCACAGATGAGCATCAGACTTTAGGAAAGATTTAGGATGCAAAATTGCTTCTGGTAGGACAGAGCAAAAATTCACAAAGTAAAGGAGAGCCTTGAATGAAACAGAAGAAGTGCATTATGTCATTCATTAGGCTGCTAATAATCCTACCTGTCACAAAGCATATTCATTTAAGCAGAAATTCTATCACTGTTTTTATAGAAAAGGATGAGCAAACCAGAATAATATTCTATGCTGTATCTGAGCCGCAGAAAAGAAGTCAAGTCAGGTTAAAATTTGCAGGATATGTTTTGGAAGGAATATAGGGAATACAGAGCTTCATTTTTTTCCTAGTTTTCATTTGCATCAATAGGATAAACTTTGCTAGAAATACAAAAAAAAACAAAAAAAAAAAACCAAAAAAACCCTAAAACAAAACACAAAAAACCCCCAAAAAAACAAACAAACAAAAAAAAGCAAAGCAAAACAAATCAAACAAAAAAAAACCCACGTAGCTGTAAGTATAATTTTGAAAATGCATGTGGGAGTAATAGAAGATATTTATGAAAGGCAACATGTTGGTGGATTACCAGGATGATCTTTCTGAAAGTCGAGAATATGGGCATGAATTCTACAGGTGTCTTTCACAGTTACAATTCAAATTAAGCATGGTAAAACACCAATGGCACCTACTACTGCTGGTACCTACTAGATATTTTCCACATTTAACTATTACGACTATGAGTCTTTTAAAATACATCACTTAAGAATAGGGACATAAAACTAAACATTTTGAGCAGTTACAGCAACCACATGCCACTGATATAACATGATTAAAATCACAGCTTTCTGGTAGTTATGTCTGCAAATAGAACAGGACAATAGTGTGTTATTTCATTCTAAAGCGTACAAGACAAAGGAAATTAAAAAACAGCTGCCTGAGATTCTGGAGTTGTCTTTGGGGTTCTCTGGAATTGTGTGTTAAAAAAAAACAAACCCAAAACCAAAAACAAAAACGAAACTTGTTTTCATTTGATCCAAATGTGTTTTTTTTTAGTTATTTTTAAATGGGATTTCAATTTCTATATTAACTATATATATGTAAACCAGCAAAAAATTAAATAAGAAATTCATTTTGAAAGCAACCTACTAAAAATACCTTAAATTACAATAGTTCCTCAAAATATATTCCACTTAAATCTCCATCTAGATCTTTTCCTTAACAAACACTTGGAGACTGAGAAGTTCCACTTCAATTATCCTGAGTGCTAGATAGCAACTTTGAGACCTTTGGACTCCTTCCTTGTAAAATATTAAACCTGAAAATCTGAATTTCCTGGGTAAAAAAGATAAATATGTGCACAGCTTTGTATGTATACTACTCTTTTTTGTAAGCTAATTTCTAAGGTTTATAGTACAAGTAGCCAAATGCTGCTCTGGTGGAAGGCCATCCATCCAGAACAAGTCCTATCAGGTTTTCCTCAGCATGACACCATGCTGTATTTCCAGTCATTTGGAGCCCCACTTTGAAACAGCTTCTTCATGGGGTTGCTGCACAGTTGTGGCACAGAAGAGTGTGCAGCCAAGATGTAAGACCTCTTGATGAAAATATGGCCTGTTACATGCAATTAGATCTCAGACTGGAGTTGTTTTGTGGTTATGGTCTTTGGCAGGAATTCTCAGAAAGGTTTATCTGTTGTGTCTTATGCAGAACCAAGTGGTTATGTGGACGGAAAGCTTCTCCAATGAAACAACTTCTTAAGCAAAGCACTAGGGCAATACAGGCTGAGCTTGGAGAGGTATCAGAGAACTAGGAAACAACAAAGTAGCAGCACAGGGCAAAAAAAAAAATCCCTCAGTGATTAAATTAAGTATTGTACCTACTCCATCCTTAAAATTGCTACCTTTGTCTTCCGTAAGCACAGACCATCTCAGAGTGATTCAGAGGGCACAGTCTAATATCTAAGGCTTCACAGAGGACATAAACCACGGATGGTTGCAGTGAGGACTCTCTGCTTAGCTGTCTATATCATAATGGAGAATTCACACTCCTGTTTTCTTGGATATTAAGCTTTTCTGTTCATACTGATAGCTCTTCAAACAACATTTATCTATTGCCAAGTCCTCAGAAAACTCAGACCCAAAAGGATTGCCTACATTCCCAGTGACCTGACAGATTCAGATATTACAATTCAAGATGTGTCAATATAAAGAAACATTAGTTATTGTTACATCAAGCGAGATAAATTTCACTTTCTGTGAACAGTTTTGCGGTTTTCAGGTTTTTGCATTTGAGGACAAGAAAGGTTTCCTTAATCACAAAAAATGTTAGCTAATCAAAACCCCCCACTTATAATCTTCTTAAAATTCAATCCACTGAAATAATGTGTTGAAATGATCTTATAATATTTAATTTAGATAATGACCATTTTATCATTTAATATAAGCCTCATATTACTTTCTACGATGTAAAATAAAACCAAATATGTATTTTGAATCAGGAAACTATTACTTCAAAAATAATTAACCAAAATACTTGGGCATTTAAAAATGAACATAACATGTTTAATTAGGAAATTAATCAACTCTTTTCTGTGAAGTTTTTAAGTTTCAGCTACTAAGTATTTTTTTACTAGAAGTTCTAATCCGAAAGCATTTAGACCAGCTCTTTTCATAAGGTATTTGTTTAACTAACCAACTTTTAAATTATTTTAGAGAAGTAACATACATATACTTCAAGCATAACTGTACTTAATTAAATTAACCAAATCTGTTCATTATCTCCTCATCTAAGAGAGCCTATAAGTATCAGTTTGATATCAAAGTTTCTCTTCTCTTTCTCCTCTTCTTCTGGGCTATTTTGAAGTAATAAATTCATCTAAGATAATGATGACCTAGTTTCACAGTTTAGTGCGCACCTCACTTCTGTTTATTTTTAAATTATCACCTCATAATTTTAAAAGAAAGATTCATTTAAACATTGCTGTTATGTGAACAAAGGGAACAGTGTGGAAACAGCCTTTTCTGTATGCTTCCTTTGATCCTTTCTGCTAACTGGCAAGTCTGCAGCTTTGTGGCCTTGTCCACTGAGCAATGTTTGAAGTCCTACAAGATGCTAATGTCTACTAAAGGATTTTAAGTTTGACAGCTCTTGCAGAAACATACTGCCACCTCTGATTGATCTGCTTGTTTTTGGGCTGGAGAGATTAAATTTGTTCTGTGTCTTCTGTTTGTGAAATAGCTCTTTCTATCTACCTGATTCTAAGACAATTCCTTTATATATTTCCTGTATAATTTAATTTCAAAGTGAAATCATTAATGAAAGCACAGTTCCTAGTGGACTCAAGGAATGCTCTAAGTTTTCTTTCATTTTGCTTTAGGGTTATACATTTCAGGTTTTGTTTGGTTTTCAGATAGAAATGAGAACACAGGAGACTGACAGTATTGGACTGGCGGCTGTTTCTTTTAGGACACAAATGCTTTTTCAGAAAGGAGAGCCTTTTGCAGTGGGAAATCTTTGGCCTATGATTCTGTACCCTTCATTGTGGGCATAGTGAAATCTCCAGAATGCAGCTGCCTGGGGTTTATTCACTGGCATTTGGACCCAATCCCAGTCCTGGATTAGGTTATTAATTATATGTCTCGAAAGAGTTGGTCCCTTTTATGAGTGAACAACATCACACTTCTGTCTATTCACAACCTGGAACATATCTTCATGTAATATCAATTCTTAACTCTGATATGGTTTGCATCTAGTAGTTTCTGAAGTACACTTGATATCCTATTCTGCTGCTGTAGTAGGGGAGCAATACCACAAGTCACCCAGCAAAAAGAAGTGTAATTCAGGGATTAGACAGATTCTGAAGGCCTTCAATTAGTTGTGAGTTTTCTGATAAATGCCTTTCTCCCTGCTCTATATCCTCATATGTGAAATGGAAATAAAAATGCTTTTGTAACAATGATGGTGCAAGAATAAATGTATTATAGGAAACTTAGATAACTGCAGTAAAGAGAGTTGTATTTATGTTGATCTGACTGAATGAAACATGACAGGTTTGCCTCACAAAAACTCATATTTGCTCATTGTAACAATGACCACATCATGTTCGTTGAAGTAACAATAACTGTTTGTCTACCGTCCACTTAAAAAGCAGCACCTAAAATTTCCCAACAATAGCTGAAGGTGATCGCACTACTCCAAGAGAGCACCTTATTTTCACTTTAAATGACTGTGCACATTCATATTCAGAATGTTCATTTGGGAAAAGCATGAGTTTCATGACTCTCACGATATGAACTCTGAAAGCAGAAAGGTCTACCAGAAGACCATGAATATTTAGTGTGGTAGCTGAAGGCAGGTGTATTGTCTGCATTTCCTGGGAGTGCTTGTCAAAAGATTTTGAAGGGGTCTCTGGGGGAATATTAATAATTCCTGGAGGATTCTGCATAGGATGAGAAGAGCCATACTGTGTGACCAGCTACTTTCTTGCAGATACCCTCATTTTAGGAACATGTTGGATAATTTTTTCCCCTAGGTGGATAACAAAGATTGCATCTTACTAGACTATTTGAAAAATACATTTGAGTATGTTGGGATACAGATGGTTTTTGAATTGTAGCTTCAGAGGGTAATACTAGGACACCACCATCCTCAGCTTTTGAATGCAGAAACTGAAGAAGAAAGAGCAATACAACAAGGTTGAATATGATCTTCTTTACTCTGTCGGTGACCACGTACTGGAACAGATTGCCCACAGAGGTTTTGGAACCTCCCTCAGCAGAGATACTCAAGAATTGTCTAGATGCAATCCTGTGCAATGTGTTCTAGTATGACCCTGCTTGAGCAGGTAGGTTGGACCAGATGACCCTACTGTGGTCCCTTCCAACCTTACCCATCCTATGATTCAGTGATCTACTGAGTTTCAGACTCAGCTGCCCTACAGCCAAAGCTTAATTACTTATTAAAAAATTACAGAATACTTTTTTAGAAGCTCTCAACAGTGGTGGAGATTTCATGACTGGCTTGAACAACATTTTGCAAGCCAAATTATTGCATTCATAAATTTTCCTTCCCTAGTTCATTATGTGTGCTTCTATATGCTCTTTGAAAATAAACTTATTATATATTTTCTATCAAATGGGAGAATCGATTCTCAAATTGATGTTTACAGAAGTCCTTAACAGTTTTTAAGAAAACCACCTTGTGTCCACTTTTTTTTTTTTTTTTTACTAGACTTGTCTAGTTGTAGATCTGATCTGATCATCTAGATCTGATGATCCTGTTTTATATACTTCCATATTTCTGGTTATCTTGTGGGTGATTATCAGTTAGTTCATGTTGTCCAGCCAGGATGGTTTGCAGGTTTTCTCAAGATGTGGTATTTTTCTACCTTGTACCTGGCCTGGACAGAGCAAAATAGAAAGACTATTTCATGTCTCTACAACTTATTACTTCTCTGTACACTTTTGGTAGGATATTTACCATATCTAACAATACAATGACACTGTTGACTCAATTTTAACATGTTATCCATTTTAATTATCTAAGTTTTGTTTTCTGCAGAACTGTTTCTCAGTCAATCATTTCTCATCCAGTATTTAAGCATCAGATTATTCTGTTTTAGGAGCAGTGTCATCCAACATGGTACTATTTACAGATTTAATAATAATACTGTTTATCATAATTCAAATCAGTGTTGGAAATATTAATTAAAAATGGGATCAACATAGATCTGTAAGAAAGCCATTGAGCTTATGCTTCCTGTTAGCAACCTAATAAGTGTTAATAGAGTTTTAATAATTTTAAAGTCCTTTTTGCACCTAACGCAAGTGATGTTATCTTCAAAGTATGCTTAGACTGTTCATATGTGATAATAAAAAATATAATAATTTTAAGATGCAGTCACTCATTCTTCAGAAATGCTCTGAACTGGATAGCAGGTTGGCTTATGATTTATTTTTTAAGAATACACTTTCCCTTCTTTGTGACACCAGAAGGAAATTACTTATCTCTTGCAAACCAACTTATTTGTTTACTGTTTATTTTTTGAAGAAGCAAAATACTGTTGGCTGAACTCTTTCCCAAGGTTCTCTTTTGAGTCAGACAGTGTTACCTTATTTCAGTTTTTGGAATGTTATACATGTCATATATCTCCAGAAGAACCATTAAAGTCTCTGATGCTGTTTAAATCAATTTAGCAAGGAAGATGAACCAGGCATTTTGAGCATGTCTAATTTTCTAATCCCTAGAAATTTCTATAATTTCTGAATTCTTTATTTATTCTAGCATGATTTAGAGTATAACAGGAAAAATTTGTGTACTTGTATTCTTTTGTATTATGTCTTTTCCACCTTCTTTCCAAGAAAAATAGTTCATACACTGATCATTATAACACTGTTTTGGAAACTGAAAAATATTAGTTTGAACAGACTCAGGCTAAGGAGGCAATAAACCCTAAATATTCAGCATAAAACAGCATATTGTAGTTACTACAACTTTTATATCACAATTGTGATATAAAAACCCTAGCCTCCTCCTCTCCCCATGTCTTAAGATGAAATAAAAATCTATTTTCCAGAGAAAGTTCAGACTGGGAAACTAAGTGAAGAGTAGTACTTAAAATCATAGAGTCAAAAAGACCTCCAAGGTCATCAAGTCCAACCTTCGTCTGAATGCCCACTAAACTATATTGAGATGTGCCATGCCTACTCATTTTATGAATGCTTCCAGGGATGGTGACTCCACCTCTCTTCTGGACAGTCTGTTCCAATGTTTAATGACTCTTTCAGTGAAGAAGATTTTCCTAATATCTAACTTGAACCTCTGCTAAATATGTTATGACGTGATCTACCTTGTTTCCTTGTGCATTCTTAACACAAAAAAGTAGAAAGACACCCACTGTTACAGTCCTTATCGAGATATACCCAGAAGTCACAACTACGTCTAAAAGACTGTGGCAGGAGACTTGCCTGTGTGATTTTACAAACGAATCTGTAATCTAAACCTGCTTGGACTTAGTTTAATTTAAGAAATAACTAAGGAGCACACAGAAAAAAGAAGCATGGAATAGACTGAGATGTCAAAGAGGCTTTTTCTCTGTCCATATTTAAAGCTTCCCAAAAGCTTCATTTGATTTTTACTTTTTCAAAACCACTAACTCACAAGGCTTTTGCAAACTTCATATATCTGATTTAATTTAATTAAGCTTCATTTAAATGCCTGATTTGGTGGCAGGGCTCATCAACAGTGAAGCACTTTATTATAAAACACCTTTTTTTGAAAAAAGCACCAGTGTAAATCCCAGGAGGAGGGAGAAAAAGAAATAAAATAAAAATTATTAAAGAAAAAAGCAAAACCAACATTAGTCTCCGGATTTTTCTTTTTTATTTATTTTTTTTTTTAACTACTGTACAAAGTAATGGCAACATTTTTCATGATTTTAGCCTCAGGTTAGATTTCTTCTGGAGTCCCTATCCCGCACAAGGCTCAAGGTTGATGGGGGAAGTCCCTTTCATCATGCATACACTCAGCACATTGTATTGATTTCAGATATTAATGGAGATCATAAAAATAAATCACACCACAGCAGCAATTGATTTTCAGAAATTCCTGATTGTGGTGCTCTGTAACAGGCAGTGTCCCTATGAGGTAATAAAAAAAGAAAATGTCTCAAAAGTACAAAGATGGCACAGTGAGAAAGAATGATGGAGAAAGAAAGGAGATGAAGGGAAGATTTTTTACAAATTACTTTGCTGATAGAGCAAAGTTAAGTATTGAGTATATTATTATATATCTATTATTAAGCATTTATATATTTTAACTGTGTGTCTTTAATTACTATTATTATGAATACAACTAGTGCTAAATATTGTTCAGATCTTGGCCTCACCAAATAAAGCATGACACAAAAGCAGGGTAAGAGAGTGCATTTTCTAAAATACATAATTCTAATAATATATGAAAACCAAAGAATGAGAATGGAAATAAAATTACATTAATTAAAAAAAAAAAAAAGTACTTGCAAAATGTCAGGCATCTGATTATTTGTAAAGGAAGGATAGATGAATTTCCCTCTACAGCACTTTCTAATTGTGTTCTTAACCCTGTCAGCTGGGATCTTAACATCAGTCATCCTCCTGGGCACTGCTTGTGTTCCACCTATAGCAAATGGAGTGGAAAGAGCAGCTGCAGGAGAAGATACACCCACCTATCTTAAACATTTGTTTTTAGATGATGTGATTAGAGTTGCAGAGTGTATAATTTGGTTTGGTTAGTTGCTTTATTTTTAGATATCCAAAGAAACCCACCTGAAACACATCATATCATAGAATCGTAAAATCATGAAATGGTTTGAATTTAAAGGGACCTTCAAAGCTCACCCAGGTCCAGCCTCCCTGACATGGGCAGGGACACCTTCCACTAGACAGGTCACTCAAAGCTCCTTCTAACCTGGCCTTGAAGCCAGCCATTCCCATTCATTAATCTAACTCCAGCAAAACCCTTCCACCCTCTCCTCACAGGGGAAAAACTTCTTGATTTGCAGTGTATTTTTGGACCAAATATACAGTGTATTTTTGGACATGAGGAAGATTTTTTTCCCACCTTTAAAAATAAACTGCCAGCTCTAGTGAGAGCTGCATCATGGAAATTATTTAGTCTTCCAAATAAGCGTACAAAACTGAGCCAGAGAAGAAATCCAGTACTAGGTTTATAAAATTTTATACTGTTGTGTTTCAGTGAAAGAACTGGGTTCTTTAGAAAATCTTTTCTTGTACAGAGAAACCTCTCCTCCCATGTTTTTGTGAGCTTTCTTGGTTCCACTGGCTGATTTTATATATGGGAAAAATTAATAAAAAGAAAACAAAACAAATGAACAAACAAAAGAAATCCAACAACAACAACAAAAAAAAAAAAAAGCAAACCCAAAACTTTAAGAATATTTTGTAAACTGTAGATGATAGACTACTTTCTTTATCTTCTTTTACATGACTCAGTACCAGCTGTGAATATTTAATGGGTTTATTATGGAGGGGCTGATGTCCCTTTCATTACTGAAATTACAGTTAAAACTGTTGGCTATTGACTAGTTGGACCATTGGGATATTATCTAATCCTTCATTATTTCAAATTATGACTCTTCAACAATTGCTACTTTTCATTTTAAGCAGTTAGGGCAAAAATTAGCCTCTAATTTCCATACGACTTAGGTGCCTGTTGCCTTCATAGTCCTTTACATCCATCTGTTGGCATCCTGAGCCTGTTAAACATGTCTTCATTCAAGTGACTCCAGCTTTATAAATCCAATTCTAGATTATGTTATACAGCTCAAACAAACATTTACCATAATGGCAAAGAAAGACAGCTCCTCTATACTTGAGCTGCGTAACAGAATTTCACCTTGGATCCTTTCCTTGAGTTGGTTACATCTAAAACTCATTTTCTATTCTTAATATAGGTCATGAAGAGCCTACTACATTCCTTTGTAGTCTGCACCCATAGCTATTCACCCTCAGCCTTAAACAGGCTTCTGTCCAACAGCTTTTATGTTGTCTTCACAACGAATAAGTATTTTTTCTTGTCAAATTCAATGAAATACCAGTTAAAAACTGGATCAGTTCTTGTGGCAAACTCCTTTGATTTTTCAGCCCTCTGTGTTCCTAATTGCCTCATCAGCTGTAATGGTGTGTTTACTTAAAAAAGGCCACAACTGTGTTGAATGTCGATGTTATGAAATGTAGCAGCATTTGCAACTGAGGAGATGAGCGGCTGAACACACCACAGCTGACTGCTCAAATGGCACAAAGACTAATGGACCACTATGAGCAGGTATCACAGTATGTTAATCTCAGTGTAAAATAGATTTGACTTTAAGTAATGATGTTCCCTCTTGGACCAGATTCGAAAATTAGTGCAGAAAGCAGCAAACTCTCTGATCTGGTGCCAGGTCATCAGGCACTGGTTTGAACAGATGCTCCTTACGGAATTTATTGTGTGAAAGAAGGAAGACCAGTTAATCTGATTTACATGGTTATGCATAATATTTCTGCACCACAGATTTCCAATTTGTTATGAGCAAACAGCTTTAATTCTCCAATAAATATGTTTGAGAAGATTTGCACTGGGCTTTGTTGGAATGTATACGAAGAACGGCTTTGCATAGATCCCTATCCCCATAGCATGTGAATGATTTGTAATTCTGGAAAGTACATGAATAATGTAGGTAATTTTAACCAATGGCTTTGGTAAGCTGTATAAATCAGTAAAAATAACATTAACAAGGCTGGCAAGTGGAAAACTTCTGCAACGATGCCTGCTGGTCTCCGAGTGACAGGGTTCATCCCTAGGTGTGTTCCTGTGTTAGTGTACTCGTGCGTGTTTGTCAGTTTATCATTACTATATATTGCACCATTAATTATTTCTTAATTTTTTGCCTTTGGTTATAGTTACAGCATAAAAATTAATGATATTATGGTGACCTTCTCCCAGTATAAGCAGTTTAGGGCAGCAAATTCTGATCAAAATTCTGCAAGCAGAATAAATCTGTCTTTTCTCAGTTTGTTTGTGGGGTATTAAAAGGAAAAAAAAAGAAATTCCACATTTGTTTGGTTTTGGTTTTTTTTTATTTTTTTGCCTGTTTTAATTTTTTTTTCTTTATCTCTAAAGTACTATATGGTTTACATGATTTATTTAGGCATCTGCTAATGTCTTTGCTATCTCCATTTTACCTGTGATATATTATTATGTGACAATACTCTGACACCAAAGTCACCTGATTATTTTCAACAACTCTCTCCTTTTAGAAAGATTAGATATTCAAATATTCCCATGAAACTTCAAGCTAATTTCCAGCATCTGAAGCTTTCAAACAGAGAAGGACCTGCTGTGATCAGCTCAATGTCATCTTTCATAACAAAAAAAACCCATTTTTTTTTGTCTCCACAAAATTAGTTACTTGCTTTTGGTTAAAGAAATTCTCCAGAATTCTCTTTGAGAAAAGCAAAAATATAGGGAGTTATTTTTTGCTCTAGGAATTAATAAAATACATTTACTGGTAAGGTCTACAGCTAAAATCATGTATTTAACCTGATGTTCAGGTTAAACCTGGAGGATGCTGCTACAGTGTCTCTGCAAAGCTGCAATATACTGTCACTTGAACATGACATCGTGTGCCCTCACCTCTCTCCAAGGCACAGAACCTGGACTTATGACAGAAGGGAGACAGCCAACTGCCTCCAGCATTCTGAGCTCTAACAGAAAATAATCCTGTAGAACTCAGAAACTAAGTGACAGGGGAATAACAAAGGGACAGACTAGGATTTTATAGTCTTGAGGAAGAATTTTGTTTATGTCTGTGAAAAGGGTGGTCAGTATAATCTGTTGCAATTAGAACTTGATTAGTGTTCAGAGAATCCAGTGACGCTATTCCCTCTGTATTGCCATTCACAACTACTCTGTCACTATCTGCTTCGCTGTAATGTACAGAATACAGGATCAGGAGAGCATGATCCATTGTATAATCACTGTGAATACAAATGAAAGACATCTTCTGTCTCAAAATGTTCCAAATATGATAGAACAGGAAGACGCAATGGTTGGGAAAAATGAAAAGAAGTGAGAGATGAGAGAAACAAAAGAAAAAAAGAAAAAAACCCAAATAATATGTTTTGCATAGAAGGCAGATTAAGGCCATAGTGTGCCAGTACATGAACTGAAAAGCAAAATAAATGTAGTTGCTGTCTTGAAGGTGTGCTACTGATTTGTACAGAGAATATTGTACTGCTACTTCTTAGCTGTTCTGCTTGTTTTCACTTCTCTGTTTAAAATTAATTTCTTATAGCCAAATAGAAGGTATAGTTACGAAGGATAGCCAGCGGCATTATTATCAAAAGTGAGCTGTCTTGTCTTCATCTGATTCTTCTCCTGATCCTCTCTTCAGAAACCTACCTTCCACAAGATTTTATTCTTCAGTCATCCCTACCTATCTGTGAAACTTTTTGTCCTAGTTTCTACCGGGATAGAATTAATTTTCTTCCTAGTAGCTGGTACAGTGCTGTTTTGGACAAAAGAACATTGGTTGAGAGCACATCAGTGTTTTTGTTGTCGCTTAGCAGTGCTTACTCTATGTCAGGGCCTTTTCTGCTCCTCACCGTACCCCGCCAATGAGGAAGTGCACAAGCTGTTGGGAGGGGATACAGTCAGGACAGCTGACCCCAACAGGCCCAAGGGATATTTCAGGCCATGTTCAGCATATAGAGCTGAGAGAAGCTGGCCAGGTGGTGGTAGCTGCTGTGTGGAGACTGACTGGGCTTTGGTGAGTGGCTGGTGAGCAACTGCATTGTGCATCACTTGTTTTGTATATTTGTTTATCATAAGTACTCCTTTCCTTTCTTTTCTCTCCTATTAAGCTGTCTTTATCTCAATGCACAGGTTTTATCCTTTTATCCCAATTGTCTCCTTGATTCCACAGGAGGGAGTGGAGTGAAAGGCTGGGTGGTGTTCAGCTATTAGTCGGGTTAATCCGCACCATTCTTAGACTTAAAAAATTCCTTACTCCCAAGGGCCCATCTATTCTCCACATGCAAAATAAATTTGTATTCCTAACGGTGTATTCTATGAATTTCAGGGGAAAAGTGATTTTACTGTGGTTTCAGGCTGCATCTCATTTTTGCATAGTTCCCAGTACTGCTCTGGAAACCTTGAGGAACTCGAAAACCACTGAACTTTCTGTATTTTAAATCTATAGATCCTAACATGGAAGTTAGGCAATGTAAAAGTGGAAGAAGTTGGCCATAGTTACTAGAAATTTTACTTGCTCTCTGTGGCATTGAGAGGTAAGGAATAAAGCACATTCAAAATACTTGTCCTAAGCCAAATGGCATAATTTGTTTAGTGCCTGGAGAGGGGGGGAAGGAACTGCCTTCAGACAACCAGGCTCGCCAGCATCCTGTGGTATAACAATGTTTGTCACCTGCTGAGCAAGGATTCATCTCTTATAACTTTAGACTTTAACACTGTAGACCTTTGGTTAGATGAATGCCATCTCTGAAGGCACCACACAATGTCTTGCTCTTCCCATCTCTCCTCCTGTCCTTGACTTGATTTACAGGTTTTATTCTTCACTCTTTTTTATTAACCTTAGCATTGGATAGCAATTTTCCATCTAAATAATGCACCTTCCAGAGTCTTGTCCATACAGAGGAATGGAGATGAGGCACTCCACATTTTCACTTCTGAGGGTCATAATTAATTTTGATCTTGAGTAGACTATAAACACATCAATCCCATGAGGACATGTATTTTTATTCAGGTTGAAAAGCTAATGGGGTTTTGGTCCAGCTCCATTTATTTAATGTTTCTCAAGAACCTTTGGCTCTTACTGATGCTTATGAGGATCAACAGGACTCTAAAAGGAAATACAATAAAGCTGAGTAAAATTATCAGAATAAAATTAGAACATTCTTGAAATGAAACAAGAATAATTCAAACTGCTAGAGACAAAAAATAAATAGCACCTAGAAATATGGAATTGAACTAATTAAACCATGAAGAAAACAATACTGAATCTATTTCCCCAGACTGATAATAATTAGTAATAATAACTTCCACTTTTATTGAATGAGTCACCAAAAGATCTCTAAGCAGTAGCTAAAAATGAATGTTAATATTTCCTCATGCTCTCTGCTTTGAAACCTGAGACACAATATGATTAAGTAAATGTTCCAAACTTCTTCTCTACACAACTGACATAAAAAACCCCACAAAACAAAACACAAAAAAAAAAAACACCCACAAAGCTGGCACAGTCCATTGTTTCCCAGATTATAAAATCTAATCAGTTGTCTGTCAGTACTTTACTGAAAATTAGAGAAATCTTTGAGAATGATCATGCCCTTAAGCTACATAAATGTATTGTTATGGACAATGCAGGATGGTATTTTGTACTTTTAGTTGGTATGAAGTTCTCTGTGAAGTCCCAATTTGAGTGGGAAACTCTTTTCTCTCTCCCACTTTGATGACCTCTGTCTTTGTATGAAGTGAAGGTCTAGTTATTACTCAGAGAACTTTGAATTAGGCAAAAAGAGAGGGGTATGTGCTTATTCTAGCACCACAGAAAGCAAAGGGCAGCATCAGGGTTTCAGAAAACTAAAGATAAAAACCGCTTAAAATCTGCTCATTATTCAGGTGAAACATAGCTGACCCTCAAGGGTCATTCCAAAACATCAATTACAACAAGCCTTAAATAATTAATCAATTGATCAACAATGTAGAATATTTGAAGTGAAACTGTTTTGCAGTAAAATAGAGCAGAAAAAGAAATGCCTGAAGAAGAGCCTAAGGGCTAATCTATCAGGAACTGATGAAAAAGCACACTGCAGTATGAACTCTGTAGCTCTATACTTGCTTAGTAGACAACTGTTGCCTGAGCAGAGAGTGTATTTGAAAGTAGCCTTGTAGGCAGAAGTCTTGACATTAAACTTTTTTTTTGTCCTGAGATTTGGCCTCATTTACACACAAAGATAATCCTAGTGAAATGCCTTTCTTCTGCCTTTAATTAAAGAAGAAAGCAAAAAGTGGCTTTGGAACAGCTGAGCTTCTGGTGTATTGTGTTAATGGTAAAACTCTTGCTTCAAACTTTTGGGAGGCTGAGTCATAGGTGTGGAAATAGGGCTACTATCCTTAACCTCTTTAATAATATCCTCTCAGAGCAATTCCTATCTTTAAGCCCAAATAAATATATCTGGAAACCTAGTCAATTTGATGAAAATGGTAAAACCTTTCTTAACTGGCTAATAAACATTTTGTAGTATTTGGCAATAAATATTGAAAGTCTGAGAGAGGTGGACTTCTTCCACCTGGATATGAAAAGGCTCCAGGGAGACCTTGTTGTGGGTTTTCAGCATAGGGGGCTGGTGCCCACCAAAGCTGCTCTATCACTGCCCTCTACAACTGGACAGAGGAGAGAAAATATAATGAAGGGCTCATGAGTTGACATAAGGACCAGGAGAGATCACTCACCAGTTATTGTCATGGACAAAACAGACTCAAAGTGGGGCTATTAATTAAATTTATTATTAACTAAATCAGAGCAGGATAATGGCAAGTAAAATACATCTTAAAAACTCTTTTTCCCCAGCCGTTTCCCTCCCAAGTTCTACCTCCTCCTTTCCAGTGGCACAGGAAGAAAGAGAATGGGGGTTACAGTCTGTTCATCACACATTGCTCCAGCCACTGCTCAGAGAGAGGAGTCCTTCCCCTGCTTCCTCCTCTATGGGGTCACAGATCCTGTCACTAGCCCCCTCCAGCATGGGCCTCCCACGGGGTTACAGCCCCCTTTGGGCATCCATCTGCTCTGTTGTGTGTCTCCTACATGGGCAGCAGGTGGATCTCTGCATCCTGATGGTCCTCCATGGGCTGCAGGGGCACAGCTGCCTCACCACGGTCTGCACCACGGGCTGCAGGGGAACCTCTGCTCTGGCTCCTGGAACACCTCCTGCCCCTCCTTCTGCACTCACCTTGGGGTCTGCAGGGCTGTTCACATGTTTTCACTTTGCTCTTCTTTGGCTGCAATTTCATGTGCGAAATAGCTTTTTTTTCCTTCTTAAATATGTTATCACAGAGGCGTTACTATAATTTCTAATTGGCTCAGCCTTGGCCAGCAGTGGGTCTGCCCTGGAGCTGGTTGACATTGGCTCTGCTGGACATGGAGGAAGCTTCTAGAAGCTTCTGACAGAAGCCACCCTATATACCCCCAGCTACCAAAACCTGGCCACACAAATCCAATACAAGGGCTTGTAAGAAAGATAGAGAGAATCTTTATGCCAGGGCTTGTAGTGACAGATCAAAAGGGAATGGTTTTAAACTGAAAGAGAAAAGATTTAAATTGACCATAAAAAGGAAATTCTTTACTGTGAAGCTGGTGAGATACTGGAACAGGTTGTCTGGAGTGGGTCTGGATGTCCCACAATATGTTCAAGGCCAGGCTGGATGGGGCTTTGAGCAATCTAATCTAGCGGAAGGTGTCCCTGCCCATAGCAGCCAGGTTGGAACTAGGTGATCTTTGAAGTTCCCTTCCAATCCAAACTATTCTATGATTCCATCAATGTATCTAATTAGCCCCTAGATATATAACTGAAATAGAATCACTCAAACCTAAAGAGAAATACAGATATTATTTTTTATTGTTTAATGCCCCTAATTGTATCCTTATTCCATTAAAACCCATGAATTTTCTTGGAAAAAAAAGTGGTTGGTTCTAATTAGTTAATATACCACTTATGCAACAGTTTAATAGTTCATCACATAGATGGAATTCACTCATTTGTAGTAATGCAAATAGTCAAGGCCATAAAATTTTAGCTAGCAAAATCTTCTCACTTTGCACTACCTTCGGTTCTTTATTTGTTACATAATTCATCAGTTTCAGCACATACAGGAAAAAAACCCTAGAATATTTACATTCTTTAGATTCTGCATTTTCACTCACTTATGGTGGGCAGATCAATGAATGCTCTGAAGCTTATGTACCTGAATAGGTCATAAGAAACTACCGGAGATGGAAAATTTCAGATGTGACAGAAAACAATCTGAGAAGCTGTCAAAAGTCACAGATATGCTCCATGAACACACCAGCTGTCTCAAAATACCTGACTATTTTGTGAGATATAAAAGACCATCTACTTTCACCGAAGATGTTGAACATCCAGTTTGAACTAGTATATAAACCAGTTTTAAAAGTCATGGTACTCTTCCAACATAACTTTATACTTTTGTAAAATTCAGGTTTATTTTACTTTGAATGTCATCCCATGGTTTAACTGGAACATGTTGGAGCACTCTTGAACAATTAATAAAACCACAAGTACCAGTGAAAACTGTTAGCCATAAACCAAATAAAAAAGATTAAGGAATATTTTCCAGGGCTTCGACAAGCAAACTGAAGCAGTAAAACAGTTTTAGGATCTCTTGTGTGACAAAGATTTATTTTTCAGTGCATGGTGCTGCAGAGGGTTTTTGGACCCTCCAAATGATATCGTCATCAAGGAGAAGTTCACCATTAGATGTCTGGGACTAAACCCTTGACATATGAGGTCCTTTCTCCAAAGTCCCTTTTTTTCCCAAGCTTTATGCCTGTCTTGCAGGCTGTGATGAAAGCTGTACAATGTTTCTCTGCAGAGTAGGATATTGAGTCCAGATTTTGGTTATAACAAAGGCAAAATTGCACTTCACTTAAAGCATCAACATTGGGTTTAATATGAAAATGCAAGGTAAAGTTTAACTTATGATGTCTGAACACTGCTTTGGGTAAAGAGTAGTCTAGAATTATAAAGACCTAAGTGTACAAAATGAGTATGTGTAGAAAAGTAGATAGCTTAATGATACATCTGAATTTATCATAATCTTCACATTCATTTCATATTGAAAATCCACTGAAACCTGAGCTTGTTACACTGGGAACTACTGAAAATTTATTAAACCACTGTATATTATTGTTATATTGTATATATTGACTGGCTCATGGAATATGCTCTGAGGCCTCTTCTGTATCATAATACAGGCAGAATATGTCCTGCATTCTGCCTTTCCCAAGGCTGTGGCAACCTCATGTTGATCTCCATTGCTTCGTGGTTGTCCAAAAATAAAAAAAAAAAAAAAAAGAGCTAAGGAATCACAAAATGTGTTTTTTATCAGCTACAATTTGATTTGGTCTATAAATAGATTATTTTTTCCAGACAACATGTTTGCATGTGTGTGTAAGAACAGGTATGATGCTTGCATTTAAAGCTATGAAAGGTTTTTAACTATTCACTATGCCTTTAAAACCCTGAAAAGTAGATAGGTTTTAAAAACTTTTCACAAACCTATCTAAATCTAGAAAAAGAAATTTGTTTAAAGTCATACTAAACCACTTAATGAAATAGACAATCAATTCTAGAGTATGAAAGTTTAGGTTACCTGGTCCCTATAGACTTTACTAATAGTTGACCACCCTGGCAGCAAAAGATCTAGAATAATAGCACACAGAGTAATTCAGGACAGATTTCCAGCCTTCACACTGAATGAGCTGTCTTGCATTACTGGGTCTGTCAAATCTCTGTGTTATTTCACCTCAGCTTTTGTGGTTACATATCCTTTCTTTCTGTTATTTGTTAATACGTATTGGCAGGCATCACCATTTCAGATTTTGTGAGTTTTACTTCAAAACAGCTGCCAAGATAATACATTTCAGTCTGAGGGCATTTCATTGATGTGGACATAGCATCCCCAAGGGAGTCTGCTCAGCAGAGATGCTGGTGATTAATGCAGACATCTATCTATTGTAGCTAAATGTATATCTTTCTCTCTAGCATCATAGAGATTTAGAAAGGCTGACATTGTCCAGTAGGAGTCCTTTCCTACTTATCACACATAGATTTGGGAAGGACAGCTAGCCTTTTAGAAGTGCAAAAGAATACATTCTGTAGCGGAAATTTGAAATATACATGTTCCAAACACTACCAAACACAAACAGATGTAAGTAACTCTAACAAATTAAAAAAAAGACTGTTCTCCTCTGGGTTGTAGTGGAGTTTTGTTGTTCTTTGTGGGTTTTGTTTGTTTGGTTGGTTTGGTTTTGTTTTTGTTTTTTGTTTGTTTGTTTTGTTTTGTGGGTTTTGTTGTGTTTTTTTGTTTGGTTGGTTGGGGTTTTTTTATAATATCAACCCCCAAGCAACCCAGAGTATTTCCTTCTAGCTCCAAATGAACATAGATATGTTTAATTAAGGTAATTCCTGTAAAGTCAGCTGGATTATTTGTTTTTATAGTGAAATATGTACTTAAGTACATCTTTTCATTGTCTCATAGCCGAAGAACTTATTTCCCCTCTCAAGGCTGTTAGCAGCTTCTCCTTCCTTACTCTACCGTCTCTCACTCTGTCCTGAAATATCAATTTCACTTTTGATCAGGCTGTGATGTCAACCTCCTTCATCTGTTTGTTGCATTTTTAAATAGGCGCTTTTTTTGTGCTCTGTTACATCTGGGAGAAACGCTTCATAGAAATCTTCAAGCTCACTCCGTTGATCTCTTTAAACCTTTTCAATACCATGACGCACCCAAAGCTCAATAATTATTTGATTGCTGGAGCACTCAGCATACAGTATTACCTGTCATGCTCTCAAATTTCATTTTACTTGTATATGCACACTTTATACTTCAGTTGTATATAAATATAAGTTATTCAGGGAAGAAAACCTTCCCCTCACGTGGAAACTTCCCTGCCTTTAAAAGAAGTTTCCTCTGCTCTTCATGATGTCTTTTGACTCTTGCCTACTTGACACCAAAAAATAAGGTAAAAGTGATGTCAAACTGTTGACTTGCTAAGTGTCAAGGACATCTTTGGTGAGATTTGAATAGACCCTGGAGCTCCCACTAAGATGCTAAGCAAACAAAACAAATGTATGAAGTTACCTAATATGTGCTCTGTTGACTTGTATATATTTTTTATGGAGGGATAAATATAATCTGTGATATAATTGGTGAAACATGTCAGGTTTTGTGACAATTTGCATGAATCGAGAGACCAAAATACATTTAAGGAAAGAGTAATATGATCCCATAAATAACTGACCTGACCTGATCAAGCATTTACAAAAAAAAAAAATTAAAATCATATTTCTATAAGATCTTTAGGATTAGTTTTTAATACTCTCTACAACAAATAGGCATTTTTCAAACAGACAAGTAGGTTATTCAGAGTTCAGAAACTAAGGTGGATTTCTACCATGCTTGGAACTCATAAAAGGGCACAACTAAATATAGTTTCATTATATTAGGAATCATAGTAAATTTTTCCAATGATAAACCTTTATTAAGCTAACTAAATCTCCTGACTGCTCTCAAAGTACATACTCAGATGTATATTCAATCACAGAAAAGCTTGAAGTATTTTGTATATCTCTCTTATTTTATATATTTTCCTTTTATATTTCCATATTTGTTTCAAGAGAAGTTTATTGAGAAGTTTAGGGTTTAAATCTCCATGGAAGGAAATTTTGCACAAGTATTTGCATTATAGGAAATTTTGAAGTCCTCTTTGGGTGTTTTCCTATCAGCAAATACAAGTAAGACCACATGGCTTAGATTCTATGTGATTTACAGACTTGTCAAATTGAAAAAGACAGTTGGTCAGAAACTAAAACAGATGGCAATGGTCAGAAGGAGATACAGATGGACCTGAGATTGACCAGAAATATAAGCCCTTATAACAGGATAAAATTTACTGAGCCAAGCAAGTGTATGTGAGACAGGCTGGATGATATCTGAAAGGACTCAAGAGATTTTCAGAAGACTAGTACCTAAAAGAATTAAGCAAAACCTAAACAGACATGCATGGAGCTTATGAATAAGTATGTCAACACCAAAAAGCAAAAAAGATGATATTAAACTGAAAGAACAGCTTCATGTAAGGACCTCCGACCACCTTTTTCTTGAGAGCCACTTATTCCTTCTTGCCCCCAACATTTAGGACTTCGAATGCAGGTTGGCATTGTATCTACTTGACAAGAGGATGGAGCATTTCTCTGCTTCTTGATGTGCTGACAAAAAGCTGGGGAATAATTCTGTTTAGAAATAGACTCCATGGTCATCCCAAAACTATGATCTTGTCCCTGTAGCTGCCAAGACAAGTTGGTGATGTAGACTGTAATATAAGCCGACCTCAATATGATTACTTTCTTCCTTAAAATGGAACCCATTACTTTTGTTTATCCTGATTTTAAAAGTCTTCCAAGTTCACTCATTTAATTCTGAAGGTAAAGAATCAATCATATTGTTTGCATCGCATCTACAAAGATTTGTATAGGAAGCTATGTATAGTGACTGAAGTCAAACACTGGGGAGGACTCAGCACATCTCAGTTACTTTTATACCTGTGCCACAGACCCTTTGGATAAAACAAGAGGTCACCTGATTTAATTTGTAGCATTTCATGCACAAACAATTAGACAATCACTTAAATTATAAGCAATTAAAAAAACCCAAAAGAGCTGGTTTTTCTTCCTCTGATCTAAATTTTCTTTCAGAAGCCTATAAATTCTCTAAGTCAAAAGACTTTGTTATCTATCAGGTTGTAACATAGATCCAGTCTTGATAGGGAAAAAAAGTAATGATTTCAAAGTAGAATTTTCTGTTTGAGACCTTTCTGGAAGAAATGTCTCATCAATAAAAATTTCATTTTTTCTCCTATTTTCCATCATCTTCTAGCAGTTTGCACCAAAGCTGGACAAGATTCTGCTATGTTGATAACTGGAAAGCCAAAATTTTTGTTTGTTCTTCATTATAAAAAAAAAAGAAAAATGTTTCCTGTGGAAACACTTTTCTAGAAATATATTTTCCTGTAGTGTATTCCTATTTTTCTCCTAGGCTTGTTTTTCCCAGGATTTTTTCCCCTAGCTATTTTTCCTTATTAACCCCAAATTTTATCATGGGACAGAAATTCTGATCTTCTAATAGTTTTAGTTCTAACACAGTCTGTACTCTTGAGTAGTTTTTGCGAAAAGCCAATGTGTCATAATTTGTCATCAAGTAAAGAAGGTAAATCAGCTGAATAAGTTGTTTGCAAAAATTACATTCAAAATGTCTTATTTTTAGCTTTCCTAAACATAAAGTTAGTCCTAGGAAATATCACTAACTTGTTAACAGTCATTATATATTTGAAAGAATGGGTAGGTTCTAAAAATTTCCCAGCTTACTCAGACATCATTTAGTTATAGCAAATTCTGTTTCACAGGTACAGGACAGCTAGTAAATATCCTGCCTTCTCCCTAGGTATGTTTTCCTTCTTGTGAAACTTAGGGATCAAAGAATGCTGCAGTGATAGCCACTAGTAGCAAAAAGAAAGGTTGCTAGTCTCCTTTATCTCCATCATGAGTTACTTCTGGTGGCTGACTTAGCTCCTTCATGTGAAAATACTAATCAGTGAGTTTGAAAAGCAGAATCATTACTATGTCAATCTACAGCAATGTTGCTCCCAATAACATGAGTCATACCTTCTCTCACCTCTCCTAAGTCACACCTTCTGACCTTCTTTCCCCAGCACTATAAAGCTCATGACATGACAACAACAAAAATCTAATTTATTTTCCTTTCCCAAACTGTTTATGGAGCCAGTGCAATGGGAAAACACAGCAGGGGAAAGAGAAGGGTGGTTTAATTCTTTAGGCAGTACAAGCTCAATATGAAAATTATCCAATTATCACACAAAGCAATGTGCATGCATGCACATGTGTGTGTATGTGTGTGTATCTGAGTGGAACTTAAATCTCTTTAGTTCTGGCATTTCAGCGACTTTTTTTTGTTTTGTTTTGTTTTTTTGTTTTTTTTGTTTTTTCCAATCCTGAATTTTCTAAGCACTTTACTGGAGAGGGCCTCTTTTGCAATCCTCTGCCACAAAATACCCTTAAAGGAATGAATGCAGATGCATACACAGCTTGAAACATGGACATAAAGACATAAAGATAAGTAGAAAGGTTATTATAGCACCACTATGTGTTCATTCAAATGCAGTGACAGAAGGGTTCATATTGGACTTGTTTCCTAAATAAAAAGTTTTCATTTTTTCACCAAAATGAACTACCCTGTTTTCACCTCCTTTTTCCCTTCTGTTTGTCATCTTCAAGTTGATTTCTCTAATACTTTTCAGAGAAAAATAGTTGTTGTTAAAATAATGTCATGCAGTCTTAGAAACAATCAACATAATTCCTAAATGTGCTGAGGATACAACACCATTCAGGTGAAACCTTAAAACAAATCAGGCCAAAGGATGGCAGAGGAACCTTTTGACTGTTTGCTTTCTACTTCACTAAAGGCACTTAGTGGCCCAAAAGTTACTTTTCAAAATTTAGTTATCTGCTGCAGGTTTGCCTCCAGAGGCATAGCAAAATCAAGAAGTCTGAAGGCCAAAACTTCTTTAAATTAAAATGTTGGAGCATCCCTCTTATATTGCTGATGCCTCACTCTAGTGCTATTCCCTTTCTCATGCTGTAGATACAAAATTCGCACTGTATCTATCACCACCTCCACAGCTGGTAGAGGGACCTTGCATTTCTTGCCCTCTCTCTGTTCCCTAAAAATTGTGACCAAGTGTCAATCTGATACTCCCAGTGTCTGCCAAAAGCAGCTTGACATCATCCCAGAAAACATTCTTTATTTTAAATGTTATGTTAACTTCACTGACTAAAAATGCTATGCAGCCAACCCTAGCATAATGCATTTTATTGGCCTCCATAAGAAACTTCACCCTTGGCAACAAGCCGTGGCATGAACTGAGACTCGACAGGCTTCAATGAAGATTACAATCTTCACTATTTATGAACTGCTCTTCTGAGAACATATCATTGTTTTGGGGTTATTGAAACTGAAATATTGTAGTAATACATAAAATTACACATATGAAACAGAGTAAATGGACTTCATACCTCTTCTGGTACAAAACAGTTTGTTATATTTTTTTTTTTTTCTTTTATAAGAGAATTTCTATCTTGTTTCTTTCATGTTCAATTATGTATAACAAAGTCAATGAGGGGTTTTGACACAAAAATATTTTGAAGACATTAGTTATTGCTCAAAATTCCTTGTTAAGGAATGCACAGTATGTCAAATAAATGCATCATGATAGAAAAGTGGAATGAATAAATATGGACTTTTTTTTTTTGTATCATAGCTTCATTTAATCTCAGAATCTTCTCATCCCAAAATGTTTAGTATCCTTCTCTGAACAGAAATAAAACTCTTCTACAATTTAATATCAGTGCTATTCTTCTGTGGGCTCAGTAAAATTCTGTTCTGGTTTTGACAGGGTTTATTGGACATGATTTTTACCATTTACTTACTGAGAAAATATACCGTTTTTACTTCCTGAGAAAATCAGTTGCAAAGCTAATAAAGGAAGAAGTTTTGTAGAGTATGAAAATACAATGTACATCTTATTATTGTTATAGAAAATGGGAGAAAGAGAAATGTGGAAGTATTACTAAGAATATTACTAATAAACACATCTCTTTTTTTATTATGAGCAGAAATGTGATAGACAGAACTTCTATAAAGAGTGTTGTAGAGTCCAAAAGTGTATTTGGGTTACGTAGCAAGGTTTTGGTAGAAGATGAGCCACAGCAGTGGTTTCTGTGAGAAACATTTTCTTTTCTGGATTGAGCCAATTCCTGCTGGCTTCAAGACAGACCCTCAACTGGTCAAAGCTGAGCCTATCAGTGACACTGGTAGAGCTTCTGCAATATCATATTTAAGAAGAAGAAAAAAAACCCCATGCAACTGCAGGGAGAGAGAAGAGTGAGACTATGTGAGAGAAACAGCCCTGGAGACCCCAAGGTGAGTGAAGGAAGTGCAGGAGGTGCTCCAGTCATTAGAGCAGGGATTCCCCTGCAGACCATACTGCAGATCATGGTGAGGCAGGATGTCTTCTTGCCACCCATGATGAGCCATGGGGGAGCAGAGATCCACCTGCAGTCCCCAGAGGACCCCACAGAGCAGGTGAGTGCCCAAAGGAGGCTGTGACCCCACAAGATGCTCATGCTGCAGCAGACTCCTGCGGCCCCATTGAGAGAGAAGCCCACTCTGGAGCAGGTTTGCTGACAGGACTTGTGACATCACAAGCAATCTAGACTGGAGCATCCTGTGTTCCCTTGGTGGGCAACTGGTGCCTAAGCAAGGCTGACCCACCACACTGTGTAGTTCAATAATGGAAAAATTAGTTGCATATACTAATGGAAGGAAAAGACTGGATAATGAAAAAGACCTAAGTGTAACTGCAGGACCAGGAGGTCCTAAGCTGAACTTTGACTAAAGCTAAAAAAGTATGTAACAAAGGGACATTTATTGTCATGGAATAGCATCTCATGTCCTTTCTGTAAATAGCTGACGACACTCAGAGTGACAATAGCAGTCAAACTAGGCATTTCTCTTGTCTATTGCAGTGATTTTCATACCCTGATTAAGGTATTGCTGCTTTTTATGCCAGCTTGGCTAGAGCATGGTGCTAATAATGCCATAAGGCCATTGACTTAAAATTTGGACCTGATGATCCTTATGAGTCCCTTCCAACACAGAATACTCTGTGAGTCTATGACCCCTAGCAGCAATGATAATCACATCAGAGGGAAGCTACAGAATCAAGATCTGTGAGTGATTTTCCTGGCTTCACCAGGGATTCTTAGGCAACTTAAACATGGGCCTCTCTGCTGATCCATGCCCTGATGGTGAAAAGATTGGCAATGATTTCCCTACCTAGTATTAAATTTTCAAAACTTTTGAATTCACAATACGACATAGTTGTCATTATTAGACTCAATGGAAAATATCACATTAGAAAATTATAATTTTTTAAATTACATTTGAAAAAATTTCTAGCATTTTTAAAGTGGAATTTCAAGTGCAGTTTGAAATGTAAACTTGTAAGAAAATACATAGGGTATCATCACTATAAAAATTTTTGACTGATTCAAAATTAATTATTTTTAACATTACATCTCTTAAAACAAAATAAAAGCCAAAACTTCATTCTCTTTTGGACTGAAAATGACTATCAAAATTGAAAAAAAAATTCTTTAAAATGAAAATTCAAGTTTAGCTCTTCATGTGTTTCATCAACATCACTGAACTACCTCACTGGAGTTCTTCTCTCACAATGTCTTCAGTACATCAGCTGACTATTGACCTCATCCTAAATAACATAATATTTATTTTAAAATAAAATCAGTATGAGATCTGAAATAATCTTCTAGCTATATAATGTTACAGTCTCACATTCTTATCTTCTTCTTTGTCGGCTCCTGTTGTTTGTTAGGTACCTGTTCTGCATTACCTCAGAGTACATTTCTTCACGTGTGACGTAGCACAGCAAACCCAGATATCTATTTCAGCGCTGGGTAACACTATGTTGTAGCCAATAAATAATAATCAGCTGGAAAGACGTATTGCAAGAAATAAATAATCAAGGTTGTCCCAGGTCACAAATACCCATCTGCAAAGTATGAGTTGAATCACATCATTATTTAACTACCCATTTCATGTACTTGTAGTTGGTCTTTTCCAAGATATGACAATATCAGTTGCTGCCTTCCCAAATATACAACTTACAAGTAAAGTTGATTTGATGAAACTAAATTTTTGGAATAATTAAAGATCTTTATTTTCTGAAATAAAAACATCAAGTAAACATTGATTCAATGGAATGATTGTGGTTTATATCGAAGAGTAAAGGGAATACTGATGTGAAGTTTGTAATTTGGAACTGATTTTCTTTTATTTGTAATATAGCTACTTTCAAAGGGTGTATCAGAGGTAACAGAATTCAGGCAACAAAGCCATTTTCGAGAATAATTTTCAGGAAAATAGATGATACCACAGAATGTTCACAAAAGATTACTTGCAACAAACATTAAGAATTGTGAATGAGAGTGTGGAACAGTTTATAGGAAAGTTTGTTTTCTAAAGTTTTCTTCTTAGATACACCTTGCTGTTCCTACATTCAGCATGACAGCAGCAGAAACGAATGTAGTGCCAATTCTGAAAAAGTAGTGGTGCAAAGTAACTGCTAAATGAGACCTGGAGGAATGAAAGTGCCAAGGACCTGCTGATTAAATTGTACCTCTATTCTGTTCACTCAATCTTTTATACATGTTGATTAGTTTCAGATAAAACCACTTCTTTTATTCATATCACATTTTATTTATAAGTAGTGCAACTTTTGCACAGTAACCTTAGACAAAAAGTAGCTTCTCAAAACAGACCTGTTAATGAATATGTTTTTAATTCCTGACCAAAGTCCCTCCAAACACAAGTAAGTGATGGGTGACCTTTGTGTTGTGAGCCTTAAGTTTTCAACCTCATTGATGAGCTTTCAGGAGGAACAGTACAGAAAGGTCACCAATACATATTTAACAGGTTTAGTTTCATCACTATGTACAGTGTTGCAATGTCACAGTGGATGTGATAGCTCAGAAGACAACATCTACATTTAAATATATTGGTGAAATGCAAAGCAAAGCACTCCCTGATACTTGTTTTGACCTATTACAGCAAAGACCAAATTTTACCATCTAAACTTAGACATGAATGTGAAACATCCCTTAAGATAAAAGCTTTCAAGTCCAAAGTTTAGTTTCAGATCTTCATGTACTATGAAATGTGATATTGAAATGGAACTCCTACCAGAATGCAGACTTCCCAATTAGTACAAAAATATTCTATAGCAATCTCATACCAATAAAGATTTAGATTCTCAGTGTTAGGATATCAGCTGCAAGTTCCTTTTCCCTTACTTTTGCCAGAAGTCTTAACCTTTGGACTTACATTCTAGTCAGCTGAGAGGAGGAAGAAAGGAGAAAAGAAATATCTTCTGTCTAGGTGAAAGAAAATGGCTTGGAATAACATTAATATTTAAAATTATAAATGTTTTTAATGAAACAAATCTACCTCATCTTCATTCAACATAGTTATATGAAACACTGTGGGTTTCAAACCACACAACAATCATGATCCCTCCAGTAATGTGTCATTTCAGTAAGGTATTTTGGGATCTGACACATTCCTGCATTAATCCATCAGCATATGCAGATGGAAGATCAGGCAGATGACAGACAATGACTTCTAAAAGTGAAACACCTGCATTCAGGATGATCCACCTGTGGCTCATGGGGGTCCTCCTTGAAACAGCCTTTAAAATCTGTATAGGTTGGATGACACCTTAGTTGGTCCTCATGCACAATCTACTGTTGACAGTCTTGTGATAACTTTTTAAGGTCCTAGGGTCGTTAATATTATGGAAATGTTCTGAGATGCAGTACTTGCCAATGAAAAATCTAAGAGAAGAGGTAATTATGCTCTCAAAATCTTACAATGTAATTTAAATGAAGACATGTAAAGGGATCATAATTCAAAATTAGGGAAAGTAATAATGTGGTAAATGGTAATAGGAGCATACAATATATTGGCCATTGATGTAAATGGATATATGACTTCACAGGAAGATTGGGAAGCCTAATTTATATTTGATCTTCAGAAAAGAGGTCACCATTAATTGCTAAGCATTATTGCCACTATCTATTATTATCACTAATGTTAGCTCTGAGGATCAGTGATGGAAGACATGATAAACCCAGGAGGTATCTTAATAATTTAGCACATGTAACTACCTCTTAAAAATAATTACTTTTGAGCTGTGAAGATTCTTAAAGAATGTTCATAAGTCTTCAAACACTTACTTTGCACTTACCCTCAAAACTTATTGCTGAAGAGCCTATACATTTTGGTGCCATACTCTTTGCAATGCCAGTCACCTTAAGACTTAGAAATATGGTGCTGAAAAGGAAATTCCACATGACAGAACTCAACTGATCAAATACAGACTGTTATCTGGACTGGTGGAATGGTACAGGCCCTCTTAAGGCAAAATCCGTCTATTTAAAGGACATTTTTAGCTCTAGGTGGAGAAAATGTGGCACACAAGGCCTATTTCTCTGCAGTGTTTGAATGACTCTTACAGTGAGTACAAACACATATACTGTGTTTCAAGACCATATCAAATAAGGAGATGTAATAGCAAAGAGCTAGAGATGAGATGAGATGTAGATGATAATTATTAGTGCATCTGGCTAGCTTGTAAATCTGGAAAAAACTAAACTGCAGATGAAGTGGGATTACTGACTTAAAATAAACCATATACATATATCCATATTGATTTTAAAAATTCATTTATTTCAGCATTATTCTGTCTCCACACATCATACAAGCTGGAGTGTTCAAAGATAGTGAGACAGAGTTCATTCAGCGCTTGTGGCTGCAGTGCTCACTCTTTCTGTATTTTTGCCTCATCTGAAACAATTATCTCAGAAGCAGGATACTGAGATTTGTTTCTTCCTCCATCAGAAGGACCTGAACCTTCAGCTACTGCTGTTGAAGAATGATAAGAATAGTTTGTCAGGTCATATGCTAGGGATAGATGTTGGAAACCTCCTCTCTTGGTAAGACATGTCAGTGGGTGTTTAAAGGACTAAATAAACAAAAGTTATTCTGAATTTCTCTTCCTTTCTCTAGAAGCGAGCTTTTAGGAGATACAGGGAATAGCAAGGTTGTTATCCCTGGACTAACCTGTTGCATAGTTGGTAGGCCTTCCTTCTCCCTTTATTTTCCATCTGGCAATTACCTATTGTAAAGACTGGAGCAAAGCAGATGCCTTCTCTGTATCATATTCAGACACCACTGGACTCAATATTCCATACAGACAGGTACTTTCTTTATAAGTGTGTAGCATCTCCGAATATCTGTGAAAACCCTTAAGGGCTACCACTACCTCTCTATCTAAAAGGAGCACTAGCTATGAAGAGAATTATTCAGTCTTAGTCTAAGGGCTATGAATAATTCCATAGGACTAGATACTTACAAAATTAGACTTTATAATGTGCAATTTATTGCTTAAAGTAAATGATCTAACAATCCTTTCATCATCCCATTAATGTTTGTTAAGTTTTTCAAGATTTTCAATACCATTTAAACATTTTTTATACCTGTTTTTTTTTGTTGTTTTTGTTTTTGTTTTTGTTTTTGTTTTTTTTTTTGTTTTGGTTTTTTTTTTGGGGGGGGGTTAGGAGTTTTTTTGTTTGTTTTTTGTTTTTTTTTGGTTTGGGTTTTTTTTGTTGGTTGGGGTTTTTTG
>JAWWTY010000001.1:35753917-35829728 GCA_035222235.1 Margarornis squamiger
TTTATATAGAAATTTTTATGGAAATTTTCTAAAAGTCAGATAATTGAAAATAATATATCAGGTAATTTAAATGAAGACATTTTTTGTTTATTGGTAATATTTGAATCAAATTAATAGTAAAAAAAAAAAAAAAAAAAAGAGGTGCTATTTGTATGCAGAGAAAAGACTATGTAAAGCCAAGTTTTTTTAGAAGTTCAGTAAATATTTTATTTTCCTCCACATCTGATAAATTACTAAATTAATCTGATAATATATATTACAAGAGTTTCAATGATGAAAACAGAGCCTCAGTTTATAAAAGGTCATCAGGTTTGTAGGATATTCACTTAGAGCACACCTAATTAGCTTTTTGTTTTCCAAAACTAACTAATTCAAATAATTGTATTTTAGCTAGCAATTTTAAGATTCTTATTTGGGAAATTAAAATGTGGCTAATAAAGACTGGTATTATACATGCTAACATTCCCCCCATTCTGATGGACAGAATGAACATCAGAAAGCACAAGCAGATTTAAAATTACCCAAAGAGATTTTGGAATGCTTCATGTATGACAGTTGTCAGTTAAGTGAGCATTTCCATAATTAAATACTGTACAAATGAAAAAATAGCAAGTTTTTTTCCCACTTTGTTCAAAAGACTTCATGTTTTCTAGTTTAAACCATAGCAAGGTGATGTCAACAAAAACAGCGGGAACATCTGTAAGCAAGGCACATTTTCATATATGACTATGGAACTTTGAAAGGTTTGATGTAAAAATACCTGAACAGGTATTATTCCATTCAGAACATTCTCCTAAAATAATCAGTCTGATTACTGCATGTATGAGTGGTCTGGATTTGGGAACACAATGATGTTTTATGTGACAGACTTGTATTATGTGACCTCAAACCACAGCATCTGGAGGGGCAGTCAGGGATGCTGGGATCATGTTCTTCTGGGAAGGCAGAACAGTGGTAGAGGAAGAAGAAAAGAATACCTGAATGGATAGGTTTTTGGTAATGCACCAAGTTTACCACACATTTGGTCAGAAGTGCTGGATGTTAGAATTCCTGAGCTCAGATTCTGCTCTACAAAACCCTTCTGATAGTAAAGGCAACACTGAAACATTAAAATTATTCAAACATTAAAATTAGCTAAATAGATTTAACTCAATCATTCTGGAAGATGTGGAGGATAAGTGAGAGACAGCAAGGGAGTGAAAGAGATATGAGGCATGGGATCTCCCTGATGACATTCTGTGAACCCCCTCAGACCACCTGTTTACACAGTAGAGGATTTGTTGCTGTCTGTTTCCCAGGGAGGGTTGATACACACTGGCAGGGACATGCATGTCAGGAAAAATAGCCCTGGTTTTATTCTTATCAAAACATATCTCAATGAAATGACACTGACTTCACTATGCTAAACCTAAAAAAATGTTAGTATTATTTGCAAGCTAAATATGCAACTAGCTCTTTAAAACTTTTGGATAAAAAGCATGAAGCTATCAAATGTTTAGCACTACCAGTGACAAAACTCATAATAGTCTGTTTTAGCAGCATGGAGTTTGTTTAGTTGCAACATGAGTGCTGCTGACAGCAGGATAGGTCTCGGAGCCTGACGTAAAACAACCTACATCACCTCCCCACAATAAGTTATTTTGGTTGTCACTTGGGAAGTTAAAACTAGCATCATCAGCATTAGTTGGTTCAGACCCTGCAAACCAGCAGCACCAATGAAAGCAATTGATTCAGTGCAAAGGAGACTATACAGCTGAAAACAATGTGATAGATCAGTACTTTTGCCTTATATTTTTTAAGACACAGAACTGCAAAGTGAAGTGTGATTGTTACAAGCTTGTTGAGCAAATGCCAAATCCAAAGACTTAAGCTAAGATAAAGACAGCTATTGAATTAGTTTGGTCAGAACATATTTTCAGATAGAAGATCTGAAATATGAAATAAACCATCAATGTCAACTCCAGGACAGCTTACTTATCTGTTTCTTTCAAGGCATTTGAATGAAACAAATATGTCAGAATAAAACTGTTGAAGTAAAGCTGGGCTTTTTAACTTTTCTTCTATTAATTCTTCTACTGTTCTGCCTTTCAGATAAATGTCAGCTTAATATGGTTCTAAAGTCATTTATCTGTGAGCTTTCCAATATAAGGAATAAATATAAGTGTATCAGTGATGACATTAAGTATTTGAAAAACATGTAAATATTAAAGTCTGCAATGTCTATATTTTCTGAGAAAAAGATGCCATAATATATGACTCAAGGGAAAGGAAGCAGAAAATGTAATGAGAATTTCTCATGTGATGTATTGACAAAAAGGGCAAAAGCATTTTTAAATTTCTTAAAGTTGAAAAACTATCTCTCATGGGTCCTGTCAGGTAAGGGGATAAGGAAAGAGAATTAAGTAGCTTCTATTATCTTTCTGATTAAAGAAGTGGCCACAAACCCAATCATTTTGTCCTTTGACTGGAGAAGGGATTTAACTGTCTGTCAAAAGGGTCAACAGTGTTAAGGTAGGGCAGTCAAAAAAACCAGTGACACACTGGGAAAATAGAAGGGTTTGATTGGATGCCCTCTTAAGCCCAAAGTGTTCTCTAGTCTTATCCCCAGGGTTGAAGGTTTTTGAGACAAAGGTTTTGAGATGAAAGTCTGAGAAAAGACTGGAATGATTGATTGTGGATCGATAGCAACAGTAGATTTGGAGTATTACTATGTGAATTGCTAGCACCTCAAAGGCTGTTGGAGGTGTTATTCACCATGTTGACTGTTCAAAACTGCCCAACTATAAATAAGCTCCTTTGCCCTCTAAATATTTGAGGGAAATAAATCTACAATGAAGCAACACGGACATGAAATACCAAACTAAAAAACTCACTTGACTGCTGCTTATGGTACCCAGTGTCCATGGCCTGAAGCATGTGCTATTCATCTGTTTATAAATGCACTAGTAATGGCTAAGAAAGGCCAGGAGTTTGAAGGCTCAAGTCAACACTGAATCTTTATCCTAAAGAAAAGAGGACAACTTTCCAATGGATGCTTCACTTACAACCTGCAGCCTTTCCATTGGAACAATGGAGCCTTAGAGTCTTCAAACCCCTTCTCAAAATAAAGAACACTAAAAAGTTCTTATGACCTGATAAACAGGAGGAACTGATCCTATTGTGCCCTGAGAAAAGTGAAGGTCTCTGTAATTGTACAGTCTTTTTCCTTATTTATGGTCAGGGTAAACAGAGCATGTTTACAGTCATGTTCATAAAGATGTTAGCAGAGAAAAGGTGGGAATGGAAATTAGTCTTCAGATACAGAGATGAAGATAGATATCAGGCTAATAGAAAATTGTATGCATCTAAAACACATCTAAAGATTTAATATTATGTACATTTAAATAACATACAAACACAAGAGGTGAGTGAATTCTTCTATATTTATTTGTGCACAAATCAAAATATGAGCAGAAGTCACAGCTGTTTGGATTGATTTCTTTAAGAAACAGAAGAAAGCCATGGCAATTTGAGCAGAGAGGATGCACCAGTGTTTCAACTAGCAATAAAACCCTGTTCTTTGATAACCATTTGAAGATAGCAATTTAAAAAATTAATATATTTTTACTCTTGTGAATAAGTCTATTTATAGTGAGATTATGCAATGCAATGACACTTTTTAGAATCATTCAAAATGGGTTTTTTTACAAATGATTGGTGGGCACAAAGGATTTTCTTATAATTCTGCAAATAAACTTTATGATTTTTTTTAAAAAAAAAACAAAGCAAGCAAATTGTTCATTAATGCATCTACACATTTTAGGTATTATTGCTTTCTGCTTTCATCTAGCTACATGTTTTTCCTGGTGTACAGTTGCCTAGACTGAGTCTTATGATATTAGTTCCTTAAACATATTTGTAAAAGTCAAAGGAAGTTTTTTTGTGTGTTTTTATTTTATTTTTTTTTCTGCTACAAATAAACGCCCATTAGTGTTAGAGTGCTCACTACATTCTACATATCAACAAAGCAGTGTTGTGCGCAAGACCTCTCTTTCTACTGCCTCACTTTCATGTTCCATAAATGATAGCATCAGAGAACACCCTGTCCCTAAGCTCATGGAGGTCATTCATGATCCCTTCTCAGCTTTTGGGCTGAATGAAGGCCTTGAAAACTCAAGGACAAACCTCCACGTCACTGGAAAAAAACAAAACCCTCAGTAATGTGTGGACAAATCTCAAATATAGTGGATAAGAGCTTCTTTGTTTCCAGTTCTATGGCCGTCTGAATACCCTGCAACACATGACTGTCTTTTTCTTGCTAAGGATGTGTGGAATCTAAGTGGATCCTCACTGACTTTAACTGAGTGAGGAGATTTTTTCGAGATTATTAGGGAGTGGTGTTGCAGCTGATAGAAGTATTGGACTACTGGATACCATTTACAAATCTCACTCATTTATAAAAATTTAAATATATAATGATAATAAGAAACTTAGATGTGACAAATGCTACCAATGGCTTGAAGGTGATGAGGCGTAATCTTGTTTCTGATAAAACAGCACCTTGCAGCCAGTAATAGAATAGTCTTAAACTGGGTGGAGAAAAGGTAAAAAAATTATAAGCTTCTGCTTGCTACTGTTTAGAGTACAGATCTTATTCTTAATTCTAGGACTAAGTAGGCAACTTCTATTTTAAAGTCCTTAGTAGAAAAACAGAAGTCATAAGAGGAACAGAAAATATTTTAAATGTTTGTCTTAAGAATCAAGTGTACTCTTTCTGTTCTTAGGACTTTGCACCTTCCTGACTTCCCAGCTTCCGTGAGAAAGGAGGAGAGTGCTATGCATTTTGCAGCCTGTGGCTTAGGACAGCTTCCTGCCATATGGGAACAGCAAAAGAACAGAGGAAAAAAAAAAAAAAAGAAAAATCCCAGCCCAGAGTCCTTGAGTGACTTCACAGGGAATCCCAGATCACGGAGACACCTATTTCATGGCTATAGACTGATGGCAACACCAGAAACAAAAGTAGGACTTACATAATGTCCCTCTCCAATGCTTTCCATTTTGTTCATTTGCATTCCATTTTCTGGGACCTGCAAACCACCCTTGGAAAATCTATTGTTTCTCAAAACATGACACAAAGAAATACAGCTGCCTGGACTTGGAGACTTCATCACTGAAACTGCAACTTTTAGAAGCAAGCAAGCCACACATCCAGCACAGTCACATAAACAGACATTTCTAGACTTTCCCAGAAAAATATTTTACTTCCAAGGCAATTTTGTGTTCTGCATCAGTTTTTTAAGTTATCATGTTATTAGTTCACTGAAAAACTCCCTTACAAATAATTAAAATTAATTCCATCTGTGCACAAATTTAGCACTTTGAAAGAAATAATTGAGACATGTTTGGTAACTCGTTTTCACAGGTGCTTGGTATTTATATGTAGCCTTTAAGATCCGTGATCCAAATTTCCTTGTAACAAAGTCACAAAGAAGCATCTGAACAAATAATGGATGACCTCCACTTCAAACAGCAGAGGCAGCTGTTGAAGGAAATTATGCTATGTGAACTGGGAATGTAATGAAATATTTATGTGTTTCTTCAAGATTTTTTGTACTAATGAGGAAAACACATGCTGGTGTCCATCACCTACATCTCTATTTCTATTGCATTTAAATATTAAGTTCTGCCAATGAAGATTAAGCAACTTAACATTCATTTTAAAATTCATTGTTCAAACTGATATTTTCCTCTTCACTCAAGTCCATAACAATCATCAGAAAACTAAAAAAAAAAATGTGACTAGATGGAAAGAAACAGACTGTATTATGAATTATATGTATTATTGCTGTGGCGTCTACTGAATTGCCTTTGTCTTGCCTTTCTCTTTCCCTTTTCTTCTTTTCCCCTTTTTCTCATTCCCTTTCCCTTTCATTTTTCTTTCTTTTCCTTCCCTGCACCCCCTCCCTCCCCCCCCGCCTTGCATTTCTTTCCCTTTTCTCCATTTTCCTCCTTTCTCTTTCCTCTTCCCTTTCATTCCACTGAGCCTACTTCAGGTCTAAGAAACACCTGTGTAAACAACTTGAGAGAAGGCTATAACTATTAGAAAAATATATCGCATTCTCTACTTTGCTCAGTCTGAAAAATGCAAGTTTTTTCTGTCCATACTGCAGACCAATCAAGACAGAATTCTTTAACTCAGATTTCTAGTTAGGGCAATTGTTCTCCCCTGTGTCAGCCTCAAAAAATGATCATTACATTATATTCACTGCACCTGATCCTGAAGTAACAGATCATTGTACAGCTCATTAGAGATGTACAGGCAGCTGTTTATTTATCAGAAAATCCATGATCATGGTGATTGCCAGTCCCTGTTGATCTTTCCAGGAGTACTTGAAAACTCTAAATAAACTTGCTCTTCTTCTCTGTTAGATGTCAATAAACACCTTGTGTAGCAGGTAATGTGTTATTCCTTTTGATTCTCACGGTAGAGCTTTGAGGGCAAGGTAGGCGTTAACAGCTTGGCAGTGTAGGAAACACAGGTGGTTAACTAAGGGACACAAGTTTATTGCTGTCCAGACTATCTACGGTTGAAATAGGTTGATACTGTTCTGACTGGCCAGAATATAGTGACACAGATACGTTGATGTTGGAAGACACCTCTGGATATCATCTCATCCTATATTATTGCTCAACCAGGGCCACCAAGAACCAGTTGGCCAGGACCATGTGCAGATGGCTTTTGAATATCTTCAAGGATTGAGTCTACACATTCAGTTTCACACTGCTGATAAATGGCAAACTTAAAGGAAAAAAAAAATTACATAAGTAGATAACATGAATTCTTCCACAATGCCCCACAATTATTGATTGAATTGAATTCGTGCAGAAAGGTAGAAATTTTCTGATTTGTTTTGTCAGACCTTTTTGCTGTTTTCTGCAGTCACTCTGCTGTGAGTGTTACCAGTATGTGTGCATACTAAGGAAAACTTAACCCTTTGTCCTGAAGTGGACCGCTTGTTATACCAGAACAGTTTTAACCAGACCAAACATCTCTAATTAAAAGTGCCCTTTACTTAATCAGCTTTTTACCCTTCCGGAAAGGGTAAAGGTTGTGCAGGCATTGGAAATCATAGCTGATAACCTGATCAGGCTTTATTCTAATGTTTCATTTATAATGTACATACACACAGTGATTGGAAATCATTACTAATTCATGTTATCTCCTTTGGGACACAGTTTGGCTCAGGTTCGTCAGCAAAAAATGTTATAACACAAGAATATAAACTGAACTTTAGTTGTTTCCTGACAATCAATAAGAGGAAAACATTGAACAAAAAAAAAAAAAAAAAAAAAAAAAAAAAGACCTGACTGATAATCTTTTGTTCTACGAATAAAAAAATAAATTGTCGGGCACTTTAACCCCCACTGAGTTAGGGTTGTATTCTGCAGTAAATCAATTAAGCTCTACAGTACAGCATTTCCTATCAACATCCAGATATTTTAAGGATTTAGTGGAACTGCTTCAAGATATTCCAGAACAATCAAAATTTTTACAAACATAGCTGCCTTGTGACCATCTTGCCAAATCTCTGCATCCCCAATTTGCACCTCTTTTGATTGGTTCTGTTTTTAATTTCTAAACCCAGAAGAATAAATCATTTTTCTCTTCTGTTATTCTTCTTTGCACAAATTGTAATGATAATTTATCAGCCTCCAATCAGTTATTATTTAATAAATGCAAGTCTCCCTTCCAGAGTGCCACTATCTACATAACCTGAAAAAGATTACAACAACAATTTTTGAATACCTAAGTATCCTCTTTCTTTTATTCTCTCTCCCTTGCTGATGGTGCACAGTGTTAAAAATCAATATTACGATTAGCCAAGGAACAATTTGTTGCATTCTATTCAGTGGCTAAACTTTTATCTCTTTTTATTTTTCTGCCCTTATTCTTTGAAACATTTAGTTCACCACAAAATGCTAAAAAGAAAGAGGCTTAGACTAAAAGCTTGTGCTACAGATTGTATTAGGAAAAAAAACCAACAAGAACAACGACAACAAAAGAAACAAAAAAACCCAACACAAATAAACCCAAGACACTAAAAGAAAAAAAAATCACAAAGCAAACAATAAAAACCAAACAAAATTCCACCAAAATAAACCCCAAGACAGTATGAGAAAAAAAAAAATTAAAAAAAATAAAACAAACAAACAAACAAAAAACACAAGAAAAAGACCCCACAAACAAATAACAAAAAAACCAAACCAAATAAATACTCCCCACTTTTGAAGTGGATTAGGAAACAAAAATGCAACAAGTAAGGTTAATCACACTTTTCTTCCCCAACAGTGCTTACAAAGCTATTCGCCTTTTTGTGGGTAGATTGTTACATCCACCTGTTTTATGGAAGCAACAGGACTCTTTTCTCCACTTTCCCCTCTGATTCTCCCTGACACTATAGATTTCTCCTAGATGTCTTTTGGAAAGTACTACTTTTTTAAATTAGTCAGGTCTGGTATGTGTAGGCTGACACCTCCCCATTCCTGGTAGCTGCCAAACCTCCTAAGAGGTGACTTTCTCCTCCCTCAGAGTGCTGCATTGGTTTCAGCAGCCTGAGGTAGTATTTTGGCAGCTCAGTACCTTCAGCAGCTCCTCCACAGAGAACCCAACAGCCTTCTAAATCATTCTCTATGTCCTGTGACTCATTTTTGCAGGACACTTCCTGTTCTTTACAGCACATGGCTTATCCATATAAGCCATAATCCACATGGGACCTTTCAACCTGATGTAGATTGAAGAAGGGATAGTTATCCTTTTCTTGAAAGATGCAGATGTAAGTTGACCTTATGATTCTCCAGATCTGAAAGAAATATTCTGTGAAATCTTGTATAAATTTTGCTGCCTACCTCTCTATATGCTTAATGAATTATTCTGTATCTTTTCTCATCCCCAACATTAACATACTTATCAGAAAAGCTTGTTCCAGAATGGGGGAAGACAAAACCTTTTTCCATGAAGAGAGGTGGCAAAAGTAAAACGTAGTGTACCTTTGTGTATGCCTAGAATGAAGTGACCATGGAAGCTGCTTTTTACACTACATAGACCATGATAAAATTTCTGAAACTAAAATACCTTTATTTCATTATAACATTCATGCTTTTCCTAAGGACTGGGAGTCTATAATGGTAGACAGACCACTGCCTGTATCCGTGCTTGAAGTTGCAGACAGATCAATTGGCTAGACAAAAGTTGGACACAGAATTTCCCTGGTGTTTTTGTGTTTGTTTGTGTGTGTGTTTTTTAACAGTTTTGGTCAACTGTAATTGTTCGGACATTGGTGCAGAGGGCCAACTGTGATCTGTTGCTGCACTAATGAAAAATTTCATGGTGTTACAGATGGGAAAATGGTAATATTCTGTAGGCAGGTTAACTTTGACTGTTGTGATTACCTTAACAAGTTGGCAACATGAAGAAATGAGACATATTACATGTAGAAAATGAGGTACTAGCTTAACAGAATTGCTGGCCAAGTTAGTAATGATCAGACCAGCAATGTTATAACCATCAACTAAAGGTATCAAGTCAGCAAAATTGGGGCAAGTATGGAAAGAGTAAATGGGGATCAGCTGTTTGTTACAGAGGGGATGAGCGTGGTGACTAGGAAGAAATTTGGAAGGGAAAAAACAAATATAAGAGACAGTGGATCACAAGGAAAAGGCCTTTCACAGATGCCAGTCAGGCAGCCCAGATCTTGATAGCCACACCTTAAACATGACAGTAAACATGGTATTGCTCTGACAATATGGGGTCCAACTTATTGTTGTGGTCAGGATATAGCTGAGGTGCTTTCCCTTCCACTGGCAAATAGGTTTCCTAACACTACTACTAAAATTGCTATTCAATAACAATTACTTTTTATTATTGTTATCATCTTCATCATCAAAATCGTCATCGTTATAGAAACTGTGTAAAGTTGAATATTATTACCTGTTTTAATATTTGGGAGGATTTTTCTGATTTGTAGGGAACAAAATTATTCTTCAAATTCTTCAGATTCACTAACAGTTTTGTTGTTTAACTCTTCCTTCTTTCTTGTTTTACTCATAAGAAAGCATGGGATTCCTTCAAAACAATTAATGCATCACAGAAAAGAGCTACCAGAATATCTCTCAATTAATACCTGCCGCACTTTCCACATGGTTTCTAGTAACACATTTTAAACTTGTATTTTTTTTTTCCTCCAAGAATTAAAACATCTGTTATTAAAGAAGTGGAGAGGAAATGAGTGCTCCAGTCAGGTTTTTACCTGTGAGTCATGACTAAGAGGTGTTAACAAGTAAAATCTGCTGTGATCCAGGCATGCAAAGAACTTCTTCGAGGCAGTAATTTTATGGAGGGGATTAAATAATTTCTTTAATACTGTTTATGTGCAGAACCAAGAACGGATTTCAATAGTATTGAGATTCCTGCAGTAATGTGTCTACAGAACTCAAGAGTGTAGCAATTATTATAATGAAATCTACTGCACCTTATTCATAAAAAAGTGAAAATTCAAGGTTTTTTTATTCACTACCTTATGGTATCAGAGATCCTTCATCTTTTTCCATGGTTACAAGGTTTTCCTGAAAAATGTCAGGTCCATAATTTTTTTATTTTTATTTTTAGATTTTAATTTAAAAACAATGTCCATCAATCTAACTAAATGAAAAATCCTCTAACAATCACACAAGAGTTTTATGTGAATTATTACAGGTTCCTTATAAGATTGTAACATCTGAATTCCACTCAGATGAGATTTCCTCTAGGTCTATTCTGGGTTACTGAACAGAGAAGTAAAATCATACCATTTCCACGGGGGTTTCTGTGAACACACTAAAATTCAGTTTCACTCTCTGTTAGATGGCTGCAGAAACCCAATAGCTGTACACTGGTAAGCCATCACTATTATTCAGTCTCCCTGGTCACAAAAGTTTGGTGGCTGAATAACTGATCAGAGAGTATTACAAATTATAGTTTTTACTAAGTTCTAAATTAACAGAGATAGAAATATATTTTGATGACTAAATCTCCCATGCAACCTCTGCAGTAGATAATGTGCAAAAAGAAAGGTGAAGGGAGCACCTCCCCAGTGCTCCAGGAGTGTGAGGCATAGAGCAAGGAGAACTCAGAGGTCTCTGAGGCCAGAAAACATTAAGTGTAATCTGATATCATGGTCAGCACAACATAAACCAATAAACCACTGAATATAATCTTCACAGATCCCAGAGGGTCCACCTCACCTATGCTGGCAGTCTTAGTTCAACAGCACTGAGGGTTGCAGACCACTCTTACTCTGCACACAAGGAGGTCTAGTGGTTAAATGAGTCTGCTTATGTGCCACCAATAGTAAGGCATATTTTAACATCTTGGAAGAGTAAAGAATGCAATCTGAAAATCTTAGGAAAAAAAAAAAAAAAAAGAAGAAAGAAACTCAAGCTAAAACCTCAAAGCCTGGGGTTTGTGACCTGGAAACAAAGTCTGTTTTAACACAGGTGGGGAACAGAGAATTTACAGGAGATAAATTCTGTGTTCCCCGCTACATCAAAACAGCATCACATAAGGCTTTAAAGGTTTCAGATAAAGGTACCTGCTATCCTTATCAGAGGATGTCATCCTATGTTCGTCACAACAGAAATGAGTATTCATGATTCAAGAGGGCATAAATCAATCAATCCCACAAAACTCCACATATCTGAGAACTGCAGTTAACTGCAAGTGATGTTGAGTGGGATATGATTAATCGCTTAAAATATTCAGCCTTGTGGAGAAAAATCAGACCTACTCTGCAAGTCATCTCATAGGCAATTTTATTTAAATAGTTCTATGCTATCACTTAAAGGTGAAATTAACTTTTTCTTAAAGCTGAATTTCTAAGTTGTTGTCAGCAGGTCTCTAATAGTATGTAGTCCAGAAGTCCTTGTTCATTGAATGGATCTTATTAAAGCAAAACATATTATTATTATATGTCATTTTCCTTTGCATGATTAACAGTTACTTTACATTTCAATACTGCTAATTTTCCATATTTCTATTGGTTATTGAGACAAAGACATAATGGAATTAAATTTTAACATTCATTTTATGGGGGATCAATAACTTCTGTATGAAATTCAATATGTATTTGTCGTAACTTTTTGCCTGCTCTATATAGTGAGGAATGCTTACAGAAAAAGTCATAGTATCCAAGTGAAAAAAAACAAAACACAAAAAACAAAAAAAACCCCACAAACAAAACAAAAAAAACAAAACAAACAAACAAAAAAATCCAGCATGTTAGCTCTTGCTTGTACTTCTCAAATACATTAAACCTCTTTATCAAAACAGCTTTTGGATGGATTTTGACTTACAGGTTTGTATACAAGTTATACACAATGAATTCCACATGTCACAGCACATTTGAGCTGGGAAGCTTTGAGGTCTGCCAGCAATCAGCATTCTCCTCACTTCTCGATTTAGGTCAGACAGCCGGATGCTAATAATACAGATCATAGTCTGCATGGTAGATTTTCTTCTTTAATCCTAAAATATTTATCAGAGTCTCAGATCTTTAGATCCAGCAATGGCAACTTCATTTGGAAGAAAGACCTTTTCTAGCTGAAACACTGTTCTCTGATCATATTCTCATCTCATTATAGTGGAAAAGACATAAAATAATGAGGTTTTTATTTTTCTAGAAGTGAACTTAAAAAACCCCAGAAACTGTACTTAAACACTCAGCTGAATCAAATAAATCAATACTCTATATCTTAAAGCAGTAATGTTATTAGAACCAAATTTATCAAAACATTTAATTACTGCACCCTTCTCCTCATCTAGAATGGAACTGAGAAGTTCATTTTCTGAAATCAAGGTCACCAATATTCATTTTATGTCACCATGACACAAGTTTATTTAAATGTTCAGTAGAGAGGCAGACCAGACTCTACTCTTGCTTAGTCTTCAAGAGCTCCAGAAGAGTGGTAACCTGTCTTTTCATGCTCTCAGAAACAAAAATTCTTTTTTCAGCTCCCTTACAAGAGTTTTTAATAGTCACTGTTTTTAATTAGCCAGAACATAACTAGTATTTGTATTAAGAAGGGTTCGTACATTTAGTACATACAAACTGAGGGGAATAACTATGTTTAAATTGCTATCATTACTCTCCTTCCTTTTTGAGGATCATGAACTATGATTATGAACTCAAATTATTTTAATTAAAACATCATTATATTCTGAAATTAGCATATCAAATGAGAGGTGGCATTTTGTGTAAGAGGCAAACACACAGTTTCAAAAGCAGCTTTGTATGCATCCCACAGTGCCTGCCACCATAAATTCAGTGAAGGAAATGTCACCAAAGGACTTTCACCATGTAAGTACAGCAAAAGGAAGACACACTGAAAGGCAGATCAGAGCAGATACATCAGCAGAATGCAGAGAGCACAGGCACTTGATTAAAGCAGAAAAATTAACCTCCTGCACAGTCAAAAAAACCACCTTCATGGTGTGACAGCTTTTCAAAGAACAACTATGCATATCCATATTTTCACACTGTGATTTATTGTCAGTAGTTGCTGCCACTGCGCAAACTGCCTTGTTTGATCAGTCATTGGGTAAGGCCAAGCTGGTTGCTTCATTTGCAAGGTCGTCATTGTTATGTCCTTCTACACTGTATCTGTGATTTTACAGGGATGGGAACTGGAGTACATCTATAAGTGTCTCAAGTGTCTCCCAGCTCTGGGAAAAGAGCAGCAGGAGATGGCTCAGATTTGTTCCATCAGTAATACTAGTCCTTGCTTCAAAGAACTGGAGAATAATTGAGACTGGAAGAGATGACTGAAGATCACCTAGATGAATGCCCCTACCAGTCTTGAACTGACAGGGCCTTTTTTTGGTCAACCTTCAAATACCATCAAAGATGGCACAATCTTTCTGTGCAACCAGTTCTGTTGTTTAATCATTGTGAAATCAGATTTTTTTATTTCCTGCCTTTTGGTTCTTTGAGGGCTACATTGTTCTGCATGTGTCTTCATGTCTGGAAAATTTTCTGTAGGAAAGTCTGTAGTCTGCTTTGTGTTTCTTCAAATTCTTCATTCCCACTCATTTCTAGAACAGAAATTTCTGCATCTAAGCAATGTGTTGTCTTCCTCAGCACCTTTCATCTATACCTATATGTGAAATAAGGTTGAGGAATGGACCCAAGTACAGGCCTTGCTGTTGACTATACCATTTAACTGTAGCCACGTTCCCTCAGTGGTTTTGCTTAGGTTAGGCAGCAACATTCCAAGCAGGCATGGCTCACAGGATGGCATAGAGCGGGAGACATTCTCACCTATAGTCAGTTGCTATGAGAGGAACACGAACTTTTTATTATAAGTCTGATGTAATGGGGTCTCCATCTGGTTAGAAAATCTAGATATAAAACAGGATTTACTTTTATAAGTATACATAGCCTAAGATGGAAAGAATACTGTGTCATGCTTTTATAGATGGCAAATTAGTTCATGATACAGAAGGGCTCGTGTTCCTCAAAGACAAAGATCACAAAGAAAATGTTGAAAATTGCAACACATTCCATATGTATGGAATGACAGCACAGAAATATGAGTTGCACAGACAGGGATGGCAAAAGACCTTAAATGCCCCTTAAAAGCCTAAGAAGGAATCTGGATTGATCTTTCTCAAAGTAGGGTATAGGTTTTTGGAATCAATTTGGGAACTTACTTTTCTACTGAAAAGCATAATTAAGATGTCAGTCCAAAAGAAGAAAAAAACAAAAATAAACCAAACCAACAAATCCTACAATATCTGAATACTCCAGTTACAGTTCTTAGAAGGGTGGTCACTCATTCAGCAAAAAAACTTGAGAACTTTATGGGACAGGTCCTAAGGGAGCCAACTTGGAAAGATGACCTCCTTGTACTACTGCTTGTCACAGAGTAGATTTCCTGAAGGAAATGGAGATTGGTGGTAGTCCTGGCCACAGCAACCACGAAGCGATTGAGTTTAAAATCTTTGTTGACAGGAGGAAAAGTGTCAGCAAAACCTCAACTCTGGACATGAGGAGAGCAGACTTCAGGCTGCTCAGGGAATCAGTAAGTGAGGACCCCTGGGAAAACGTTTTTGCCAATGCTGGGGTCCATCCATGCAGGTCATTTTTCAAACATCACCTCCTAAGGGCACAGGAGCAGGCAACTCCCAAATGTTGGAAGTAAAGCAGGCAAGACAGAAGGCTGGCTTGGCTGAAGAGGGATCTCTTCTCGGAAAGAAGGCAAAAGAGAAAGGGACATGCCCAGTTAGAGTAAGGTCAAGTGATATGGGAAGAACTCAGAGATGCTGCTTGCCACTGTGAGGAGAAAATTTGTGTGGCCAAAGCTCAGCTGGAGTTGAATACAGTGCCAGGAATACATTTTCAAATACATTAATGACAATAGGCAGTTTAGAAATATCATTGGTCTGTTGCAGGATGAGGATGGCCACCTCACAAACAGGGGCAGAGACAAGGCAGAGGTGTTTAATGCTTTCTTTGCCTCTGTCATCAGCAAGGATGATGGACCAAGGGGGACTCAGCATCCTGACTGGAGAATCGTGACAGCAAGAATGATCAGCTCCCAATCAACCCTGAAAATGTGTGGGATCTGCTGCACCTGCTGGATCCCTACAAATCTATGGGGTCTGATGGGATTCATTTCAGAATGCTTAAAGACCTGACTGATGTCATTGCAAAACCTCTCTCAATGACTTTTGAGCAGTCTTGGGAATCCAGAGCAGTCCCAGCTGACCGGAAGCTGGTGAATACTGTCCTGATTTGCAAGAAGGAGAACCCAAGAAACTAAAGGCCTGTCAATCTCACTTCAGTGCCTGATAAAGTTATGGAGAAGATAATTCTGGTAAATATTGAAAAACATCTGAAAGACAATGCAGTCATTGGTCACAGCCAGCACAGCTTCATGAGAGGAAAGTCCTGCTTGTCAAACCTGATTTCCTTTTTTTACAAGATAACCCACCTAGTTGATCAGGGGAAGCCAGTTGATGTAACCTTTTTGGATTTCACTAAAGCTTTCAATATCCTTGCTCACAGGATCCTCCTGGACAAGATGTCCAGCACAGCTGGATAAACACACCATGTGGTGGGTGAGCAACTGGTTCATGGATTGAGCACAGAGGGTAATAGTGAATGGGGTGACATCAGACTGTTGACTGTCACTAGTGGGGTTCCACAGGGCTCCATCTTAGGCCCTGTGATCTTCAACATCTTCATAAATAACTTGGATGAAGGACTGGAAGGGATACTGAGCAAGTTTGCAGATGACACAAACCTGAGAGGAGCTGTTGACTCCCTTGAAGGCAGGGAGGCCCTGCAGAGAGACCTGTGCAAATTAAGTATGGGCAATCACCAACAATATGAAGTTCAACAAGGGGAAGTGCCGTATTCTGTGCCTGGGATGTGGCAATGTTTGTACAGACTGGGGAATGAGATGTTGGAAAGCAGTGCCATGGAAAGAGTCCTAGGGGTCCTGGTCGATGGCAAGTTCAATATGAGTCAGCAATGCCCTGGCAGCCAGGAGAGCCAACCCTGTCCTGGGGGGCATCAGGCACATCATCGGCAGCCGGTCAAGGGAGGGGATTGTCCCGCTCTGCTCTGCACTGGGGCAGCCTCACCTTGAATATTGTGGGCAGTTTTGGGAGCCACAATAGAAGAAACATATTCAGCTATTAGAGACCATTCAAAGGAGGGCAATGAAGATGGTGAAGCACCTTGAGGGGAAGCCGCATGAAGAGTGGCTGAGGTCACTTGATCTGTTCAGCCTGGAGAAGAGGAGACTGAGGGGAGACCTCAATGCTGTTACAACTTCCTTGAGAGGGGAGAGGAGGGGCAGGCACTGATCTCTTCTCTGTGGTGGCCAATGACAGGACCTGAGGGAATGGCCTGGAGCTGTGTCAGGGCGGGTTTAGGTTGGATATCAGGAAAAGGTTCTTCACCCAGAGGGTGGTTGGGCACTGGAATAGGCTCCCCAGGGAAATGGTCATAGCACAAAGCCTGCCTGAGTTCAAAAAGCATTTGGACAACAGTTTCAGGTGCATGGTGTGACTCTTGGGGATGGTCCTGTGCAGGGCCAAGAGTTGGACTTGATGATCAGTGTGGGTCCCTTCCAACTTAGTATATTCTGTGATACTGTGATTCTGTGAACTGATGAGAGAAGCTCTTGTAAAAGTTACTGATTTTTATAGCAATAAAATTTGTTACCAGCAACCAAATTTATGAGTTCTTATCTCTAGAAAATCTTGAAAGCCTTAAGCATGACTTTACTTCCTTTTATCTCAGGTTTTGAATCTTCTTGATAAACTTTTCTTTTTTTTACAAACATACAGATTAAATGAGGACTAATTAATATGCACACGCTTAAAAAAAATAATAATTTCTAATAAAATAGTTGTGTACATTTTTATCTTAAAAATTAACCTAATCAGAAATAATGAATTGTATTCACAATTTCATACTAAGCTATAAGATAAAAAGACAAAAATGCATAAACAATAGTTGAATGCTAAATTTTATTTAGAGGTCTTTTCCTCACTGTACTAAGACAGTTATTTTTTAGGAAAATTTTTCTTTACAAAGAAAAACAGAGTGATTGACACTCATTAATCTTTCCTCTTCACTTCATATTTGGAAGGTGTTTTTCCATTTTAAACATATTCTTATTTACTCCCAGGGAAAGCTGATGGCTCAGTATTAAGTTCTGTGCCTGTTTCTAAGTCTCTTACTGCAGTAACACTTCTAAATAGGTGTAAATAGAATTGATGGCATAAATAATATTTTTTCACACTACCACTCTCCTGTTGCCAGCTGATACTAATCACACTTCTAATAAACTATGTCTTGACAGAACGTCTTGTGTAAACCTATTCCTTTCTACAGCCTTGAGGCTAATATCAAACAGTATGTTTTCTTTCAATCTAATTCAAACAGCACATCAGCATATGTACCCCCGTTTACCACTGTCACAGACCTGGAGCTAACAGGGTAGAAAGAAAAATCTGCTGGGATTACAGTGCTAGACACTCTAACAATTTAGTGCAAACCACAACTAATTTATTTTTTTTTTTTCTTAAAGTCCCAAGTCCTGGATTCATGTGATTTTTAGGGAGAAATACAGTATCTTTTGGAACATAAAAGTCGATGCAGATGAAAATTAGAAAGCACAGCCAAAGGGTACCTGAAAGAATCATAAAACAAAAAGCAAATAAATTAATATTGATTCAATCAGTGTCATATTATTTGAAGGAACCTGGCAGGTTTGGAATTGCTGTGCTGAAAGTTTTGGATTGTCTCAGAGGGAGGAAAAGGGCACACAAACTATTACCATGCAGAGGTCCCTAAACCTATTCCAATTCCAAGGCATGCAGTAGTGTTGTACCTGGGGCTGGTAAGGGCACTCATTTGTTTTAACTACTGTGTATACTAGTAGACTTTACGCTTACCCATAATTGATTGAAGGCAGTAAAATGTCATTCAGAGATCAAGAAAATTAGATGTGACAATTTTTCGTCTGTCAGAACTTGAACTTTCGAAGATTGATGGGGCAGTGCAATGAGTAGACAAGGACTGAAGTATGTCCAATGATAAAGTAACCTAATTTGCACAACGATGGAAGAGTCTAAGGAAAGAAATTTTACACTAAACTATCCTCTGCTTTCAGGGTGAGTATGCAAAGTCTTCAGAAGATTATCAGTAAGATTTTCTGGTATTCATACTTATTTTTCTTACTTATTCTGAAACATTCATGAACCATTGGATCTGAAAAGGGCAGGCAGTAGTGGAACTGTGCAGGTTCAACAGTTTCATTCTCTTTATGCATCTGCCTGCATGTTGGGTTGTTCTCAAGAAGCAGCAAATTGTTTTATGCCTGAAGAACAATGTCACTTCTTCTTTCCTTCCAGAATAGCAGCATTTCAAGATCTTCAGATATGAGGTATTTTTTTCCAAAGTACAAAACTATTAATAATATTTAAACAAGTCAACCGTCAAGGTTTTTGTATCCTACATCAAAGCATTGTTCCAATGCCTGTTGCCATAGTAATTAAACATCTCAAATCCTCCATAAAATGTTATTCATTTCAAATACAAACAGTGGACTTTTCATACTATTTAGCACTTCATTTTAATGATTTAAAGAGTATTATACCAGTCCCTGAATATGGAGATGACAGCATTATTGAAGACAGTTCTGCTTTCCTCAGCAGGGTTTCAACTGAAGAAAAAAAGATGCTGGCAGTTTGAAAATGGGATGCTGTGTCCCTGTAGCATAAAAAAAAAAATAAAAGTCTTGCTTATTTATCTAACTGAATACTGATTTTTTTCAGTTAGAGCTTTTCAAACCACAAAGAGTCAACAGAGTTTTTGATTATGGTTTTTGTTAAGTAAAGATTTATTTAATATAAACATAAGCTAAATTGAATAAAAGTATTTCTTTGAGATAAAGGGAAAAAGAATTAGACTGTGTGAAGATGCCGGTAGAATTTCCAGAGGAGAAGTCAGAGAAGGTGATGATAGTCCCACCATATTTTTATTTTGTTCTTTAACTAGAGCTGCCTTTTCTGTCACAGCCTATATGGGACCTCTCTCTGCATGTGTTTCTCCTCACCCATAAGCTCCCAGGGTTCAGACACTCTCTCCAACTAGCCTCTAACTTCAGCAAAGACATTTGTGACCACTCAAGAGTGACTTTGTCAACCAGAATGGGCTGGAACCCACAAAATTTCCTTTATGAATCTCGTGGACAAAGACAATGTAGAGGAATAGAAGAAGTTTCTCCTGAACAGAGGCAGATTCATAATACTAAAAGGATTGCAACATTCAGAGGAAAACCTCAGATTTATGCTTTATCAAGTTTTTACCCTCTAATCTCTTTTCTTCTCAGCCATCATCAGCACTGTTATCATGTATTATCTCCAAGGTTATTTGTCTAAAAGGATGCTCTATATTCCTTCAGTTGTTTTACTGTTTGTGCTTTGCTTTGACGAGTTATTTCTATCTATCTGTATGCATCCAAGGAGGATGATACCAGACTAACAGACTAAGGTTTATGTAAGATTTATAAACAAAACACACTTATCCAAACATTTCTGTATTCTTCCTAACATATCTTCCTCATGGTAGTCTGGTCTATACAGAGATACATGGCTGCCTGTCACAAGTAAGGAATGTTTTCATCCTTTCCATGATCATGTAGGTAGGTTACATTCCTGAATGGGGAAAGGATGCAGTTGCCTGAGCACAGATTCATAATGTTATTTTGGTAGCTGTGAAATTGTGACCCCAAACAAATACATTTGTCATTATTGTTTAAAGGCCACAGTCTATTTCTTGGCCTAACAGTGTAGGGTCTTCCTTGGCTTGAGCTGATTTTAAGTGGTTTTAGCTGACATGGCAGTAGTGTAGCAGTCAGCAGAAAATTGCCTGAACTTGTCTGAGTTTTAATTTGGCTTTGGATTACTTGGTGTATAAGGAATTGGCTGGACGGTCCCACTCCAAGAGTTGTGGTCAATGGCTCAGTGTCCAAGTGGAGACAAGTGACAAATGTCCCTCCACAGGGATCGGTATTTGAACTGGCACCAATTAACATCTTTGTTGGTGACATGGACAGTGGGGTTGAATGCACCCTTAACTGATGACACCAAGCTGTGCAGTGCTGTCCACACAGGGGAGGGAATGGATGCCACTCAGAGGGAACTTGACAGGCTTGAGAGGTGGGTCCATGTGAACCTCATGAAGTGCAACACGGCCAGGTGGAAGGTAGGTTTGGATTGTATATTAGGAAGAAATCCTTCACCATGAAGGTGGTGAGGCACTGGAAAAGGTTGCCCAGGGAAATTTTGGATGTCACACCCTTGGTAGTGTTCAAGACCACATTGGACGGGGCTTTGAGCAACTTGGCCTAAGGGAAGGTGTTACTGCCCATGACAGGGGTGTTAGAACTAGATGATCTCTAAGGTTTCTTCCAACCCAAACCATTCTATGATTCTATGATTCTATGATTTGTAAAATTGTGTGGTGTAGCCTCTAAAGTCAATTAATAGATTGTAGAAACAAACATCTCTCCTTGTGTAGAAGGACCTATCTACAATCCTCAAATAAAAACATGAACACAGTGGGCAATTACTGGTCCTTGATTGAGTAGAGCCCTGTGGGTCAGGTAGAAACATTTTCAGGAATAACAAGGAGAACAAAAAACCAAGTATGATATGGAACTGGAATTAAATAAGGAAAAAAACTATTAGAAAGATTATATTAAAAACATATAAAACACATTGAAGCAGATGTAACTGGAAAAAAAATTGGGGCAAGAAATCCCTGCCATCACCATCATACTCCTCATGAAGAATGGGGGCTCTGACATGCTGCAGTAGGAGACCCCATATGCTCACAAGCACATACACACACAGGCATACACACACTGTCACTTCTCAATGAAGATCAGCTACAACCACAGTTTTGAGCTTAAGGCTCTGCTTACCAGGTATGTTCTCTTCTTGCCCATAACACTATGTTAAGTTGAAGACAGTAACCAGCTTGCCCAATAGTGCCCTAAAGTAAAGTGGGTTCTGTGTAGTTTTTGTTACATCCATGTGTCTTATGAATGTGCATTGCGTGCCCTTAGGATGCCTCAGTAGTAACCAACACCTTGTTTATGCAACTGAACCCCATACTCAATATCTGGGATTTTTTAATCCTCTCTTCCAAACCACCCCTTCAATCACAGAGGAAAATCACCATGGAAGCACCTTCCAGTCACACAAGCTGCATCTGTACAGGGCTGCTGCCAGCCGCGTCTGGCAACTGCCCTAACTCCAGTGAAAGGGAACTGTACACAAAAGCTCACTACAAAATGCTGTCTCTTAGTTCTCCTCCTGTTTTACTGTGGAACCAGAGGGAGATGATGAACAGGCTGAAAGGGAAGAACAGCAGGAATTCAGGCAGGTGAAAGTTAGATAGTGGATGGATACTTCAAGGTATGCAAAATCCCAAGTAAAAAAAAATTATGGGCAGTATGCTTTGAAGTGTAATGGTTATGGTAGCAGATCCAGATTAGCAGTGTCAATGATTCAAAAGCAGGGATCAAAGAAATTTTTTTTCTTTCACCCATGTAGCAATACCATAATACAAAAGAGTTTTATTGAGGCTTAATGAAAGAGACATTAGGTTTTGAACTCAAAATATCTTCTTCCTTCTTTAGCTCCCTGTTGTTCCGCAGGTTTCCAGCTTTTCATATGCTATGGTTCATGTACAGTGCTTAGGGTTTTCATTGCATCACCAACATCAAAAGTAGGCTCACCATTGATTTCAATAAAACCCAGAATAAATACCTATAGACCTCTAAGCATATCACAGGCTGTAAATTGGCTGTAAATTCATTTGTAATGCCCACCCAAAATATTTGTGGCCCAGCAGCGATGCAGTTCATTCTCCTCATGTGGTCAGGGGTGGGACAAGTGGGAATGTACATACGCATAAAGAGAAGCGTGATTTCTGTGGTGGTTTTGTCCTTGTACATTGAGGAACACTCAGGGAATAAAACAGAAGTTGCCACAGTGATTTATTTCCTTATTTCATAAGCACTTGTTTTCCAGTGAGACACCATGCAACTGCACTTCTCAGCTGTCACTTAGCAAAGTTACCACCGAGTTTGGCTGAAGAATTTGCCTATATTGCCAACATATGAGAGTGCTACTTCTTCCACCAGTACAATCTTTTATGGAAAAACACAATGACAGCTTATTTCTGTTCCACATGAAGATTTCTGCATAAATTTAATCAGTACACTGTGGACCACCCACAGGCTGTCACACAAAGCACTTTCAATGTAAGAGACAAGCTCACTGTACAGGTCTTCAATTATGGACCAAAACCTTCTCATCTAAATTCAGTTCGTTTTTCAGTCAAGTACTTCTTGCAATCAATGCCTAGCAATCTAGTTCATAAAGTCTATTTTCCCCTGTAGTTTAGAGGGAGAACTGAGTGTACTGATATAAATATAGTATTTAGATTCTCAAGCCATTTTGGGCTTTCTCTAAAGTCGGTGGTCAGACAGTAACCATTTAATTTATAATTCAATTACAGATATTTACGGGTCTAAATATCTAAATTGTGTGTCTTCAAATTCCAGGAGGATGTGCACTGAATATCCATTCTGAAATACTTTTGAACATTTTGAAACATACAGTCACTGAGATATACTAAATAAGACCAAGCACCCACCCATCCGCCCTCTGTAGTTTGTCACCTTCAGCAGCCAAAGGATGGGCTTAAAAAGAATATACTTAAAAAGTGGCAAAGATATCATAATAGTAATAGATTTTCCCTTATCTTTTAGCGGAACGCAAAACACTGCTTTACCTTTAAAAGAATTCCACTAATATGTTATCATCCATTTTCCAGCAGGGGTAAACTGTGATCTAGGAAACTCATTTTTCTGTGTAATACGCAGTGAATTGCTCAGCTTTTCTGTTTGAGTGGTGTGTAGCTGAGAAAATCAGAAATTTTCTTCACCTCTCAAAACAGAGAGCTGTAACAGGCATTTTTAAAGTGGCACACATTTGCTATGAGATTTAATCAATGAGTTTTAGATTATAGACAGACGATAATTATGACTCCTGTGTAAAATACTGTTGAGAGAGTATTCCATGTGCCTTCCTGAGACTGAAGAAAGTGTTAGAGATGCTGCTGGGAGCTAAGTTTTAGCAGTGAAGATGATGAAGAAAAAGTTAACATAGTCATTAGGGATGACTTGGGTTTGACCAGGATAATCTTGTAACTGTTGAATGGCTGGAACATTACTACAACTGTATGAAGCTTACAGTGCAGTTAAAGAGGTTATGAAGTTATCATGATTGCCACTGATAGCTGTGGCTGTGTGGAATAATTCTGGGATAGAAGGGACTTTTGGGTAAGGAAATAATTTTACTATAGAGTGTGATGAATGGACAAGGATGGTGGAATAGGACGACTTGAGAACAGTGGCTGTCAAGATGAGATGGCTGGGGTGATACTACAGGGTATGGAGGATGGGCAAGATGTTAAAGGGAAACTGAGCTATTGGAACAGTGCTTGAGCGAGACTGGATGCGCTGGAAACAAGGGAATGGGTATGTAGGGGCTAGAGGAGATACAAGGTATGAAATTACTACATGATACCAGAGATGGGAGGGCTAGAACTACCCTGAAGATGTGAATTTGTATGAGAGGAGACTGGGGAGATCTGGCCTCATTCAGCAGGCAAGGAACCACAATAAGGAGGAGACAGGCCCAGGGACACTAGCCAGCCTGAGGAGTCACAGGGTACACATGTAAGAAACTGAACCACAGAACCATTGCCTCTAGAAGGGAAGGATGAGACACACTGCATCTACACCTTCAGTTCCTTCCAATGGTGAGACACATGGGCAGAGACTGAGCTCTTGAACCTCACTAGACTAATGAAATCATCCTAACATGAAGGTTCCTTTAGCTTAGTGAAATGGTTTCCTTACAAGTGTGAAATTTTATCCGATGCTCTCTATTGCTCATGTCTACATTAAAAGCAGTATAATTTCTATCTGTCTAACAGGCATGCAGAGAGGCTTAATTTCTGAAACACTAGGAGACTCTCAGATGAAATAGCTGCATATATGCCTATCAGTTAGAAGAGTAGATACGTGTAAGCCCAAGGGCACTTGTTAAGTATGCTAAGAATAGTATGAGATCTACACTAAAGCATATGAGGCTTAAATAGGCATTCATGGGGTGTTATTTTCTTACCCTAATACCATCTAGTATTAGCTAATGAAGCTCCCTAATCCCAGTGGGATTTGTACAAGTTTTTCTTGTCAGCAGTCGTTACAAAATATTGGTGATATTTGAGTCTTAGGGATGGGTTGGCACTTATATAGGCATTGAAATGTATCCTAATGATAACAGCTTGTCAGTGGAGTAGATTTCCTAGGAAGGTACCAGCTCTATTCCTAGAGAAAATGAAGAGCAGTTAAAAAATTCAGTGGTGGGAAAGCAATAACAGAGCCAGGAAAAATGTAGTGGACTAGATTTAACCACCTGGATTTTTCTGATCCCATTTTGTGATATATCACCTATTTTTTCAGCGTTTGCTTATTGAACACACTAAAGTAACAAAGATAACAATTGATACTTTCTAACAATTAGTCTAAGGACAGTGAATACTTTCCACTCAGAAGTAAAATGTGACTCAGATGTAATGTAATGCAGTATGAGTTTATAAACATAGGCCATGAGAATTGTAGATTCTTAACATATTCTCCAGAGTTTTAACATAATTATTTGCTTATGATAAGTTTTCTGAATTATCCCGTAGAAGTGACCATCACTACCTATGTAGAAAACAGAGACACGACCCTGGGTATAGAATGAAGTCTGAGAACTCAAAACATACATGCCATTAGCAGATGACTTGGAACTATCAGAGTACAATAAGATTCTCAGATGAATATGTTATCATATTTTTCTCCTTCACCAAGATAATTTTTCTCTTGAATTCTACATGAGAATTATAGTGTGTATGACTGTTTTCACAATTTATCTTAATTAACAGCCTGAGTCTTCATGTACATTCCAGATATTCTAATATTATGCAACCAATTAACGCTGTCTTTATTCCCTTAACTCATCAATGGAAATTTCTCTGCATATAAAGATAACTCCCAGCTTGATTTCATTTGAAGATAGAACTAATAAGATCTGGAAAGGTTTTGTAAATGTAGGCATTTTTAAGAGTTCTGATTGAAACATCTAAGCTTTATAGATTACACAAGATAAAAATTTGTACTGGGGTACAATAACTATCTGCAAGGGGTGACTTCAGAACTTCAAAATTATATTCCAAGGTGAAACCTTGATGTTAGAGGTCATGTCCATTTAGCTATCACATGCTTGGCAACCTCTAATGTTATTTCCAAAATTTAAATTGGAAATAAGATGTATGGACTTAATATTGAAGGTACTTGGCAACTTAAGCACCCAAAGGAAGAATTAAATTCATGGCAACTTAAAGGTTTTCAATAAGTTTTTTCTCATATTAGCCACAAGTCGGAATGACAACAGTTCATTTCATTCTGGAAGAAGATTACTCCCCAGACCAGTTACAGTTACTCATGGTGCTGTACTATACAGTTTGCTCAGAATATGAATTTTTCTTTCTAAAAATCCAATTGCATAGGGAAAAAACCATCAAGATCTTCTAGTTCAGAGTTGCTGTTTCAACATCAAAGCAAAGCAAATACACCAATGACCATCAACTTTCAAGATCCTGAACTTGTTTACACCAAACGGAAACTTAGTTTTCAATGGTTGGCCCATCCAAAACATTTTAACATTAAAGACTTTTGACATCAAAGCATTTTTCAGACGGTTACAAATAAATTGCCTCTTTTTTTTTTTTCTTGCAGCTATTTTTTTTCCCTATAAATTAAGTATTTGCATTTCACGTATCTATTTTTATCCCCAGTCTAGCAATTGTAATTAAATATTAGTATGAATACAAAAAACAAGGTAAATTATTATGAACTAAAACGGATTGCAAACTGTACAAAACTTCAAAGAAAAAGATTAAAGTGCAAATGATGTGTAACTGGTTTGCCTCCTGGTGACAATGGGCATTCATACCCTTTTCTGAAAGTACATCTCTCTTGTGGTTGAAAAAATCAAATTGACACAGCATCCTTGCAAAGACAGGCGTCCAAACCTAATCAGATAATTAAACCTGTTACATAATTCCTGCTGTAGAAGAGAGCCAAGCTGATGGATGAGGCTGGGAGTGGTGAGGCTGAGTAAAGGGAGTACTTAAAGCTCATTTCCTGCAGACTTTCAGTGTGATCTCCACTGCACATACACATTTCAATCCTCAGTCACTCCATATGCTGCAGCTCTAACTGCTACACACAGGACAACAAGATTTCTTCAAAGTGCCAGATTAAGGGGAAAAATGTTACTTCTTGTAAATTAAAAACTGATGAGCAAATTGCCAATGCAGCTGCATTAAAAGCAGGCAGACTTGCATGAAATGTATTTGAAAACTTATAGAGTTTTTGATGAAAATTCTGCTCATATAACTCATGGAATTAGGAGTAAGTATAAATTGAAAAATATTCACAGAGAAAATAAGGCAATAATAATAATTTTCTCATTTTGTTCTAATTCAGTAGTAAAGAAGTTCATAATCTTTTGCAAATTTTGACAACAGACTGTAATCTAGATAAGTTTCACTGTGTCTGAGATTGTCCAAAATGTCATAAAAGTTGCATGTTGCTATCTTTGCAACACATTCTGCATGAATTATTCTAGTTGGGGAAAAAAAAAAAAAGAAATTAAAAAAAAAGACTTACAAATCCTTGTGGAACTGAAAGGAAGAAATTGAGTTCTTTTGAATTGAATTGAAATGGAATCTTTCCCTTGTGGGTCAATAATAAAAGCAGAAAGGGAACAGCATTTGAAAAGCAAAATTCGCAAAATACAGGTTGTGAGCTTATAAAGGTATGTGAGGAATCAGGGAAATCTCCATCTTTAAAGTTCAGTGGTAACCAAGCACCTGACTCCTTTACCCTGTCTTGACAATCAGAAAAATATATTAAAGTTTTGTTTTGCAAATGTGTCAGGCAGCTTTTACTTTAATAGATTTACTTCTAATGCATCAGTGTGGCTGGATCTAAATGATTCTTGGAAACAGAAACATACTTCACTCATAATTGGGATCTATTGTTTCTTATCCTTATTACGAAGGTGACAGCATCTGTTATGAACCTCAATTTGTTCTGTAAAGTGGCTCAAAGGGAAAGAAATCAGTAAGTCAGTAGTCAGCTGGAATCAGTTATAATGAGGAGGTGAGACCATGACAAGGGTAAAGTGAGGAAACCAAGGCTAATACTGTGGAATCCCAGGGCTGGAAGGTAACCCAGGCTCATGTTGATACAGGAAATAGCTGTGCCCTGGATCATTCTTCCTCACTGGGCAAACTGTCATAGAGCAGCCTTAATCCCCATGTTTTACCTTCTAAAATAGGGCAACTGCAGTCTGACTGTTTATCCCAACCACTCAACTGTGCCCTGGACTTTCTGATGGTCATTTGACCAGGTCAGGGGGTTTAATAATGATGTAACAGAATGGATGGTAAGTATCATGTATTTAATTTCAAGCTGAGGACTAAATGGTGAGGAAGCTCTGCAGGAAAACATTTGAAAGTCCAGTGAACAAGGATTTAAATATCCAGTGTGTTCATGTCGTGATAGAAACTAATCTCATCCTGAGCTCTTGAAGAAAAGCATGCCCATCAAAAGAAGCCTTCTCTTTGGCTCATGTGAGGCTTCAGTGTGGAGCCAAGAGAGGCAACTCAGATCAACAGGCAAGGAAAGTTGAACTTCCTACTCAGAATGAATGCCAGACTTGAGCAAATGTCTTCAATGAGGAGAAATAGGCAAGGGAATGACAAATGTTCTACTGTTTTTCCTTTAAGAAGTCAACTGCATTATTGACATACACATAAGCATTGACCTGACATTCCATAATGGGGATATAACTATAGTCATGATTGTCACCCCAGCCTTTCTTTAAGGTCAGTGGGGGGAAAATAGGTACTTCTGGAGCAAGATTCATTCATGTCATTGTGATATCTACTTTAGGATTAAGTAAATCTCATTCTGAAAGCACCTATATTTCTTGCTTGACAGTAGTAACTGGCTCAGAGGAAGACACCAATGCTATAGACATATATGTTGATGGTGAATCCCTCCTGTTTTATCAGTTTCAGTCTGAGGAGTGTTTCATGATGCATGGCTCCAGTGAGTATTTTCTAATGAAACTTTCAAGGATAAAACCTAAGCTCTTATAGTTTCTGATCAATACTTCAAAGTTGTGGCATCAGGGAATCCAAGAGAAGGTTTTTGATGCTTTTGGGTAAAGACTTGCTTGTCTCACTCTTTCCTCGCAGCTAATTCCCAGTCCTACCCATCTCTCTTAGCCATCCCAGAATCATTCATGACTTGGGATAAACTTGGCTCAACTAATTTTCTGAGCCTAATTAAAATAATGGTTCAACTTTCGGTTAAGAACAATGTTCTTATTGTTTTATTTATTTATATATTTAATAGCTTTGCTTTGTTACTTTGGAAAGTTCAATATCACAGATTATGTGCAGGAGCAAATCAGTTTTCCGGCAGCGAAATCACTTTTTTTTTACCCTATCATATTATGATCTACCCTTTGATTTTTCACCTAATCATGTACAAGCCAGGGATATAAGAATAGAGCACAGGAAGCCAAGATAATATAAGACATCTTTTGGAAGAAACAGCATAAAACAATTGACACTTGTGAGCACAGAAACAGTCTATAACCACCATACTTGAATGGTAACACATCAGGTGCTTCCCTTATATCTTTTAGCCAGCTTCAACAAGCCCTCATTACATTAACGAGGGTTTTCAGGGTAATAAAAAAAAGAAAAAGGAGTAAAAAATGGAAAGGACTAAAGATATGACCAGTGCCCAAAAGAAGGGTATTCCCTTCATTCATTGAATCCCCACTTGACAAAACTGCCAAAAGAAACCTTAGAAAACAATTTTTTTCCATTCATTTTGACATGCCAAATGTTCAGCAAATATTTTGCCAAATGAGGATGAACTACACAGAAATATTTGATTCATATGAATTAATTGTATACTTGGGGAAGACAGAAGAAAAGGTGGTTGTACTAGGGTAATAAAGAATAGCTGAGGGGACTATAGCCTACTTGTACTTTCCTTCTGGAGCAGTATGTGAGTTTTTATGCAGTATAAAGTGGTAACAGCTAATCAGCTTCTCACCCTTAGACCTGGACTGTGTCTATTTTTGTGATTCCAACAAAAATGTGTGAATTTTATGTGACTTAAAAAAGGGAAGGTGTGAAGGGTGGAACACCTCTTCTATGAGGAAAGGCTGAGGGTTTTTTAGCATGGAAAAGAGAAGGCTCAGGGGTTCATAAGATAGATGGAGACAGAATTTTTAATAGTGCCTGCAATGGTAGGTCAAGGAATAATAATTTTAAATTAAAGGAAGGTAGATTTAGACTAGATTAAAGGAAGAAATTTATCATGATGAGGGTGGTGAAACACTGGACCAGGTTTACCAGAGAGGTGGTAGATGCCCCATCCCTGGAAACATCTAATGACTTAATTGCAAAAGTGTTTTATTAATATAATCTTTATCTATTGAAACGGAAAACAAGAATACACAGCAGAATTTAAGATTTGTAGTCTGCCACATAAATTTGATACATCGTTTGATAAAACATCACACAGAACACTCAAATTGAACTAATCAGTATAAGTATTGCTAGGCAAGATCTCTTGCATACTCACATCTGCCCTGCTGTGCTAAACATCTGCTGAGCCTTGGAGAAAAAGGAAAAAGTCAATTCAGAAGGAGACAAGTCTGGGGATAAGGCCAAAAAATTTACTGATATTTATTCCATACTGCTCTCACTTCTCTACAACTTGTCAAGCTGGTGTACCAAAGTCATCTGAATAGATACCGCTGGCCAGACTGGTCTGACAGCTTACAAAAGAAATCCAGAGCTCTCACTTTCTGTTGTCTAGCTAATACCTCTAATAAGTATAAAAATAACTGGATATTTTTTATATTTTGTAGTAGACATTTCTTAACAAATAATGGGTGCATCTACATTAGCTCAGAGTTCACTTTTGAAGTAATTATCGCAATTTTCATCTTTAATTGTGGTCTGGTTTACTTGGTGATATGTTTAGGGAGTATGGCAACTATGTTCTTTCTGAATGAAACGAAACAGGAAGGTGTGCTCCAAAAGCATACCTATTGTACACCAGCACAGATGGGCAGTAACTCTCAGCAACTAGTAGAGAGATATAGCCACGTTAAAAAAGAAAAAAAAAAAAAAAAGCAAATAACAAATCGACATTTACAGTGGTGACATCAGGTCCTTAGTACTAGCAGTCTCCTCCTACAATTACAGATGTTGTGACTCTACTCCATCAGTCTAACCACTGGGGCAATACCACCAAGAATTCTGATAAGCAACACCAGCTGAACTACACTTTGTGAGGCTGAATATCAGAGTACCCACAGTCTGACACAGTATGACTGTTTCACCTGACAAGAAATAGAGCTGCAGCTTTTCATGCTTTTCAGCATTCTTTCAGCTGCACTGTAGGGAGGCAAGGAAGCACCACTGAATAATGCACAAGTTATCTATACAAACATCAGACTTTTAGGTTCAAGAGCTACATTACAAAGACAATTTTGGTTCATAACATCAGACAGTAGCAATTCTCCCTTGCTGACCTAATTTTTCCATTACCATGTGTGACATTTGTTTTGCTTATTTCACCTAACAAATTTCTTTTGTGAGAGAAAAGAACAAACTCCTCAAAGAACCATTTGATTTTGCTTATCAAAAACCATCTTAAAGTTTTATTGAGTTTTCTCTCTTAAAATAGCAATTAAGGTCCTGAATCTATTCACTTTTTACCCTAACAATGGCTGTATGCAAATTATGAGTGATGAAACTACTGAAGATTTATAAGTCATAGTAAAATTTGTCATCAGTTCAGGCAAATTAGTTCAAGTGTTTACAAGTTTGTTACATGGAGCCATATTTGCTACATGCATGAGTGTAGACATGTTACTGTGACTGGAGGGATAAAAAGCATAGAGAAAATTGTCCATGAGCCTGGAATTTTAAGAAACTTTGCTCTTATAGTCAGGTGACAGAATGGAAAATCCATATATTAATCAAAAAGCAGATGCATATGTTTGAATGGAAGATGTGGATTCAGATAAGAAAGTACAAAGAACAGGGTCATTTAACCTACTTACGCCCCAGAAAGCCCACTGAAGGAATTCACATGGCTTCAACAGGCGTCTGTGCATTTTGTGCTACCTCTAGGACTTTTTGTTTGTGTATTTTGCATAACTACTTAAGAAATCTACTATCTACAAGTGGGTTGCTTTTGAGTTTTTTGGAGGAAAAATCCAATAACAATCCGAACTTCTGGCAAAATTTTTGTTTTCTGTCACTTGATAATGTCAAAGAAACCTCACTCAGCACACTTTTGTGATGTGTAGAATGGAGAATTTACCTGTCATCTCGTGATTAAAGATTCAGAAAAAAAGCTGTAACAGATCAAATTTTAAGCCAGTGTGAATCAAATTGTTAGGATGCTAAAAATCATGAGAATTTGAGAATGAAAGGGTGGCAATTTAATTTACTGAGAAATGTATTTTGATTTTTTTTGTTCCCCAAGCCTTCTAAACAATATAAACTGGAATGAAGTAAACTGGCAGTTTTTGTATGTGATTTCACTTTTGCATACAGCCTTAATCTATTTACATGAGGACAAATTAAGGCTAGAGAAGTCTGACAGATGATTTAGTTCATTCATTTGTATGCAAAAAGAAACACTGTTGTCTTAGTTTAGCACTAGCTAACACAGTGTTTCCCAAAGTGAGAACTCTGCCCTTGTAGGGAAAGTGAGGGATTATCTCAGGGCAAGTGTTCCAGGAAGCTTTACAGTAATTTTCCAGAGTGTCTGGGTTTTTAAATTTTGCTGAGTTTTTAACAGATAGTTTCCAGCTGTTAAAGACTCAAAGAGTATTTTCAGAGTCTGCTTTTGAATCCGCAGAAAGCCGGAGGAATCACTTTGATGTATCAAACTGAGACATTCCTTCCAGGGATTGCTAAATTCATATGCCAGTATTATAAGTATCAGCATAGTGATTATTTTACTGCAATCAGAGTGTGTGACAAAGGGCAGAAAGTATCTTTTGAACAATATCAGCCTTAAAATGCGAGGTAAAAATTATGTCAGAAGCTATGCAGTGAGGTGGTTGCCATAGTATGTTAGGTTTGTATCTTGTTTGGTTTTGCTTTTATCTCTGAATTGGGATGTTCAGTTTATAAAAGGTAGACTGAGATCATGGCTGTAATGTAAAATACTCTCACAGAGGCAAAAATATGAGGTACCTGTGACTTTAGCAATGAAAGGCATAAGGAGGCAACAGCTGTGAATTATAGCTGGACATACTCCAACTGCAGTGTACACATGAATTTCTAAGAATGAGGGTAACTCAAACCACCAAGAGATTCTCAATCTGTTCATTTTTCAGTTCAGCTTCTAACACCTTTCTAGAAGCTCATCTTCATAAAAAGCCTTGAGGCCGAGTACAAAAAAAAAAAAAAAAAAAAAAATAATCCTGAATACATTTCAATAGGCAGGCATTCAGACTAGATGATCCTTATCCTCAAACACTTTAAAACCCCAAACCTATGAAAAAGAATTTAAGAAACTGATGTTTGATGTGATGTTTCACGTAACACCACAACCAGACTACCTTAGCTTCCTCCTGTTTCCGGGCTGCCTTTTTGCTGTTTGTTTTCCTCTCTCAGCATGTCTGGACTACAATTAGATTACTGACCCTTAGAGATGAAAGCTGGTGCATCCAGTTGTGATGGAGCTGCAGCCCTTGCTGCACTCCACAAAGCAAAAGAAATCAGTGGAAAATCAGATCTTGCCAAGGGTATTCAGGAGATGGCAGTATTGCTCTCACCATCCATCCCTGCTGCTTGAGATTTCATCTTAGTCCTGTGTCAGTGGAAGTTTTCCAAGCTTTTCAGATCTTTTTTCTTTCCCCTTTCCTGCCTTTCAGCTTTTTTTGTTTGTTTGTTTGTTTGGGTTTGTTTGGGGTTTTTCTTTGTTTGGTTGGTTTGTTTTGTTTTTCTATTTTAATTTCTAGTTACGCAACAGAACAGTAGCTATTAAAAAGAATGTGTAACATGCATGAATAGCAACCTTAGGGTAAGTGACAAGTAAAAGACTCACCAAAGCTCACTGAATTGAGTAGCAGTTTCCCTAACAATCTCAGAAAGAAATAAGGCTGTTTTCCTCTATCTGGAAATACCCAGCAGTGCCCAGTACTGTATTGGTGCTCAGCATCAGGCATTTGAGTGATTGCTGAATGTCGGAGCAGCACTCCAGTGAACAAAGTGGGAGCATCCATAAGCAGAAGCAGAGTTATCCACTGAACTCTGAAGGATAAAAGAAACAAGGGCTGACTGATACAGCAAACAATCACTGCTGATGTTATGCAGGCTGGTGCCAGCAAGCTGGAGCAGAACAGAATTATGTTAACATCATTCTGATGATATTTGGCATCAATTACTCACAGCAGCAAGTAATGGGGACATCTTATTGACTCTCTCATCTTAGCATGCAACACTGTGAATTGATACCTGGCAGTACTACCCTAGAGGGAAATACTCAGGCAATTTTTCACCACATGCAGTGGAAATCTGGTGCCAGTTCCTCCAGTATTCAGCTGGGAGTCAGAGGAGTTACTGGAGCGGAGTGGGACTGGCAAAGACCTGGCTGGTATAACTATTCATAAAGGTACCCCAAATAGTCCTCATCATATCATTTGGGGCAGCATGAACAGTTTCTTAAATTGAGAAGGTGTCAAAGCCTCAGCCAACTCTAAGCACTCTTTAAACATAAATGAATGTGTCATCTAGGAGAAAGTGTGAGCTTCGTGGGGATGGATAATTCATCGATACTTAATTCGTATATGCAGAATCGTAATTTATATGTTGTTCCACTACACCACTTGGCAGCTATCAGCAAGAATAGCTGAGATATACAGCTGGGACTGGCGTCTGTACTGACAGGAGTCCTGTATCTGCATGTCAAGTACTAGCAGAGGGCATCCTTGTTTTTGACCTTATTTAAGGCAGTAGTCTACTGTAAAATATCACAGTGCAGTCAGAACCAAACCACCAGGCTGATTTTAAGGTACAGAGTCTCTTCAAAAAGAATCAGGAAGAAATGTAGTTGTTTTTTTTTTCTTGGGAAGTAGATGGATGCATACAATCTATTTTTAGAAATAAGAATAGTTTAAGAGTTTGTAAATTGTTTCAAACTTCTGCCTAACCCAAATTTCTGAATTCTCAGAAAAATATTTTTCTTTTTTTACATTATGTTTTTCCAGACATATCAGCTTTATCTACACAACAGGAGCCAGTAGGTGCATGCAGAAACAATGGATGAACTCTCCCTTGGGCAAAGCTTTGGTCAATGCGGAGCACTTGTAAAGAAGAGAGCTTTGCCTCCTTTGTTCTGAAGGGCTTCACAGGATATTGGCCACCCTCAGTCCCTTTCAACACTAACCTATAGGTGCCCATCTTGCTCAAAGTGCCTTTTAAAAAGTCATCTTTAATCTTTGGGATTCTTCCTTTCCCATCATCCCAACGTAATCAAATATCATTCCACTGATTCAGTAAGCAGTGGGTGAACACCTCAAAGACAGCGTAGTCCAGAGGGTAGAAAGAGAAATGTCTGTTTCACACAGCACACAGGCAGATCACACAACAACCCTGTTACAGTGACCAAGTAAGCACCGGGAATAGAAAGCACTGCAAAACAGTTGGGTTACAAAGGACAACGTACATGAACAATGGAAGATGTCCAAGCCAGTGATCTTTATGGATTTTTGGTTGAGACCATGAGTCAGTACAACACCATTCAGTCATTCACTGCATTCTCAGAAAATCATCAGGAATATGAGTGCAAAGATATTAATCTGCTATTAATCTGCTTTTAATCTGCTATATTAATCTGTCTGTGTCACTAAAGTATTTAACTGGGGAAAGAAGCAACAAACTATTCACTGTTTTGCTTCTGCAAAGACAAGCACATTGGCAACTGCCAAATAAAATCAAGAGACATGTCAGTGTGATTCCTGATTACATAAAAGTGAGCCCCAGCAAAGGGCTAATGAAAAAACACTTATTGAAAGCAAAATTTACTACCAGGAAATGGTGACAATAGCAGGGGGAACACAGGTTCTTCTATCACAAACAATGAAATAATTCAATAAGATTCTGTGGTTCAAAATAGAAGAGATATTGCAAGCCACCACTGAAATGTAACATGGCAGATAGGTTGCTTTTGTTCATGACTTAATTTCTATTACTTTCCGCTATGTTCAATAGCAATATTTATAAATAATATTATGGAATAGACAGACCATGATCCAGGAAAATAATTCTTACAGGCCTACAATAAGCAGGATTTTGTTCAACAAATTCTTATAGATTTTACCACAGAAATTTGCAAACTATTTCAGCTTTCACTAGAGTCTACTAAAGACCAGGCCATTATATTATTGTTTTATTAAAAAAGGACACTTGTATATTTTATGTTCTTGATTTCTGAAGTACTTAAATGCATTAAAATTATGTACCAATAATTTCCCCAATGATGTGTTTTGTATTTGTTTAAAAAAAAATCTTTTGATGTTGTAATGCTTTTTTTATTAACACTTTTTTTTTTTAAGATGTAAAAAGCCACATAAATGTTTATTATCTTACTACTGTGAGTAATTTTGCTTTGTCTGATAACTATGAACATAAAGATTTGTCCTATGGTTCCCAGAAATGATAATAGGTAACCATAAAAATGAAATTTAATTAAAGCTGCAAGGCCACACTACTATTAAATGAATTTAAACAATAGAAGAGTTTTAAGCCTGCTTTTCCCATCTGAAGCACATATATCTCAAACTGAAAATTTCTTTTTTCTTTTTTCTTGAAAAGATAAACATTTTTTTCTCTTTATTCTGTTCCCACAAAGACTTCCTAATACTAGTAGCTTGCTTTTCTCAAAATACAGTGTATTTGTCAATCTCCTTCTAATTACCTCTTGACCAATTTTAGTCAACTCAGGAAAAATGCAAAATGGAAGTCACAAAGATGCTGATTTCAAAAAAAAAAAAAAAAAAATCATGAAACTAAAATCCATGTCAAGGTAAAGGAGAGTTTCACAAACCACTCTTGAATGAAAGGGATGCAGAGCTCATCCTTTTTCCGCTGTGTTCAGCAGCACCTGCTGAACTCCATGTGCAGACTCTTGCCTGTATAGAGGTACCAAACCAGGGCTGGAAAGCTGGTAAAGTGAAAAATTAAGACGTGAAGAGGAAATCAGACTTTTTTACTTCCAGGACTCACAAAGCAACTTTATTTACACACTCAATGCTACAGAGAAAGAAAACAAACCAACCAAGGCAAAACCCCCTTTGATGACTCCACCTTGTCCTGAAAACAGTCCCCAGAGCCCTAGAGTTCTCTCGTGGAAAGTTGATGATGCTTGAGTAAGAGGAAATGCAAAGTACAGTGGTTCTGAACACATCTATCAATGCTATCCAGTGTACCAGTATCCAATGCATCCAGTATCCAATGTATCCAGTGTATCCAATGCTACCCATGTCAATAAAATGAGACTTTTAAGTCACTGACTTTATTAATTCTCGTATTTTAAACAAGTTTTATCAAGAAGAAAAATATGCATAGCCAAATGCGACTGCTTTGGTCAAGCTTACTCAAAGACAGACATTTGTCAAAACTCTGAAATCCTTGATTATATAAGTAACTGGTTTGGGCTTGAAGAGACTGTGAGTCTGTGTTTAGGAGCTGCTGACAACAAAAGAGAAGGCGCAAATATATCAAGGACTACCTTGAGTAGTCTCTGGCTCAGAAACCTAGATTTTAAAACCTTAAGTAAATTGCACAAAAAAGTCACCTGCAGAAAATAAATTATTAAAATAAAGAGGTCAATTGCTGTTTTCATCAGGTACCTCAAGCCATCAGTATTGACTGATGAATAATTGCTCCATGATATCACAGTATAATAAAATCAGACTGGTATAAGTAAAAGTCAAGCCCCTCCCAGAGAGAGATTAATTTCTTTTTCAATATGCCCTTATGAAGGTGAAATCTATGATATTGGCCAAAACAACTCCCCTCCATGAGGCTGATAGCCAAGTTGAATGGAAATCAAAACTGGAAACTTTCACTGAGTTGGTCAGGAGAAGCCAAATTGAAGCACACTTTATAGATAATGATTTCTTCCAGCTATAAAGAGTAGCATGTGAACTGTGAATGCCAGATTTTGATATCCGTCATACTCACATAAGTCTAAAGCACATTTTCTGCCTTGATAAAACAAGGTCTGTATTTACACCAAGCTATCAGGATGCATCCATCAGTCAGGATGATTGTAGCCTGAGATTAAGACTCACAATTTACAAAGGCAACAAATAGAAACCTCTATGAAGAGAGTTCACAGCTCCCTATTCTTCCCATAGAAGAATGTCTCCATGGAGACAGACACACTCACATTGGAAGCAAGACAACTTTTAACAGCAAGAGTAATTAACCGTTGCAACATAATTAGAGGATGTAGCTGATTAATCATCTCCTGAAGGCCTTACATGTAGACCAAAATGTCTTTCCATAAGATATACACTGGTTTAGTCACAAGTTCATGGGCTTGATAGCATTCACATTAAAGGAAAGAATAATTTCTTCTACTGCTTGATTCACTCAGTAAAATCTCATGACCTGTGTTATGCAGAAGGTCTGTGTGTCTGAGCAGATGGGTTTCTTCTGGCACTTAAACCGATGGAGCAATGTGAAAAACTCACAACACACAAGCCTGTCTTAGGGTGAGTAGGTAAAGAAACCACATGACTTCAGCATACACAGAAAGCAATCATTAAAATATTGTCTACATTATTCATTTGAGCAAGGTCTGCCCATAGAGAGGAAGAAATTTGGCCTTATGTTTCCCTTCAGAACGGGAATGGGTAACCTAGGAAAAAGAAAATTCTGCCCTTGCATTTGTAAAACTGGGGAGTAACTGCAGATGAGGGAGAGGAAAAATAGACAAAACAAACACCATTACTTCCTCTGTACTTCCTTTTCCTTATATACATTTATGTTCTTTTCTATATTTGCATTTGGATATGATAAATAGTCCCATGCAATCTCTTTGAGTTTTGGCACATACCCTCATCATTTCACATAACAGATATGTGAATATTTATTTATTCATATAAACAAGCGATTATGTGAGGCCCATGAAAAAGATGTGCCCCACTTCTTACTCCTAAAAGTCAATTAGTTTACAGCTACTGGATTATTTAAATCTACTCATCATAGATAAATTCAAACACATCCTTGTTTTTCTGTGAACGCCACTTTTTCAAGGTAGAATCTACTTAATATCTTTTGACACAGTAAAATATTGCTTGCTGTCTGACTGCATTTGTCAGGGGAAAAAAAACTCACCAGCACTGAATCATTGCAGCATTAGCAAGGGTGGCAGAAAGCTTTAGTACAGCTCCTGGTACAACCACTGATAATGTCTTTCATCGAAGAATACAGACCTCAAGTGACCACACACTCATTCCACATTGCTAGAGGGATAGGTCACAAAAACCATGTGAATGCATAAATACTCATGCTGTACAGATTTCCAAATGGATATGCAGCAGTCCTGATATGAAAACTGTTGTGCTGCTGCAATGTCCATAGAAACTCTAGGGTTTTTGCCTGAAAAGGTCAGGATGGAACAATCCCACTCTGCTCCAGTTCAATCACAGTGTCTGTAAACACATAACGTAAGTCAGATTCTCATAAGGCAGATTTATATAAAATTAACAGTTAAGGGTTTTTTTACTTCAATTTTCATTTCCAGTGTAACAGAAGATAATAAAAGGTTAATTTAAAAATAACACTTAGCAACATATTGCCATGACATACCAACCCACAGCCAATATGCCTACCTCCCATCTTGAAGATCTTTTCAGCTTTTTAAAACCATTGTTTGATACCTAGGAAATATACCATAGGCCTACAAATCTCAGTACTGTTTATATTCACATGCTCAGATCTAAAGGAACATGTTCTCTTTCTTGACAAGAAATAGGGAACATAGTCTTGATTTTCCTCCACCTACCTACCTCAAGATGCCCAGAGTACATTGTGAAGAAAGTTTTCTGGATTTGAAGTCGAAAGTTCTGCCCCCACCAAATTAGACACAGTTCAGTGGGAAAGACACAGGACTTGCAGCCCTACCACTGCTTGGCCCAGTTCAGTCAGAGATGGCCATATCAATCATACAGTGAGATCAGGACTCCACTTTCTTCTGGTTCTATTAGTTGTAGTTATATCCTATTCATGAAACAAAGGCTGACCCAGACAGCTTAGGATTTAGAAGTCCTGTTCCACCAGAAAAATTTAGAAATATCCTATGAGCACTGCCTCATCCTATGTCACTCCATTCTGCAAAATGAGCGATCACAGTCTGTCTTATAAGACTTTTGAAACACCATTATGATCTCTAAAATACTACATTAGGAGAAGAATAAGATTAAGATAAGTCAACATTCAGTTTAGTCTATCTCCTTTCTTTTCCCCACACACAATATTTAAATCAGAGAATAAATGAACTCGGAAGAAGTGTCTGGAGGTCACCTGGTTCAAACCCTTGTTCCAAGGAGGGGCAACTTAAATTTGGTTGTTCAGGGACTTTTCAAGTCAAGTTTTGAAAAACTCCAAGGATGAAGATTTTACAACCCTTCTGGAGAACTTGGTGTGAGCTTTGCCATCCTCTTGTCAAAATCCCCAAATACATAAGAGTAGTTTGCCTTGCTAACACTTGTGATAACATCTGGATAAGAGAACAAACAAACAAAACAGGATTCACGTATTCACCTATGCAGTTACCTCAGCCCTGAATTAGCCATCTAGACTTTTGCAGTACAAGCAAGAGCCCACGCAGAGCCTCCACAATCAACACTGTGCTTTGACCTTTATTCCAATTAGACAGCATAAAATCTTTTAAAGGACCTGCCCTGTGTAAGAATGAAGTGGCCTGATTAGGCTGGATAAAAGTTTTTCACTCTGCTTGAGTCACACATAACACCTTCCCCTGGGGTTTCTCACCTTAGCAGAGTCAGTCCTTTCTCACATGTGATTTAGGCCTGACAATCCCCATGTGAGAACTGAGCTTCCAGTTCCTGCTGTGCTTGAGCTGGAGCAGAAACTGAAGCTCTCCAGCAGTGGGAACTGTAAGGTGTGATGATATGAGTTTCCTTCAGTCTCTCCAGTCAGAGATTTTATTTAGTTTTGCATAATTAAATCAAACATTCAGTGATTCCAGGGAAGAGCAAGAATACAGCTTTGGGGAAAGCATTCACCTTGGGCAATGAGATTCCAGTCTCTGATGCAGGAAATAGTGTGGATTTTATGAAAGGAAAGAAGCAAAAAATCCAGTCTCTGAGCTAACATTTAGGAGTACATTGAGATATAACTCTGATGTGTGAGCCTCCTTCCTTTTCTTTCTTCCTTTCCTCCTTCCTTTCTTCCTTCCTTTCTTCCTTCCTTTCCTTTCTTTCCTTTCTTTCCTTTCTTTCCCAATTTGAATCTATTGCTATACTGAGAAAACTTTATTGATATATTGAATTTTCCTCCAAATTGTAATTAGCACACTAGGCAGCCCAAAATCCATTAAATTATTCCTTTAGAATTTTTAGATTCCTCATATGTACCAACCTACATTTAATTTAATTCTACTTTCTTTTGTTATTGTACACTGGAGTGTAGGCAGAGAAGAGGACAAGAGAATGAAGAGCAAGACAGAAGAATTACTTCTACTTTAAAGAAATTACCTCTTTATTGAATAGTAGGCCATTTTTCTGGCCTCCTTATCTAACCTGAACATGGCATAGCAATTGGTTTATTTTAATGATGATACAGATTTTAACATCAGGCTCTATACCCTCTGTTTCATTTATCAGGGTTTTTATCTAGTTTATAAACTTCTGTTTCTCTCCCATTTGCAGCCATGTAGCTTAGCTCATTTCAAATACCATTAATGCCAATGATTTTTTTGGGAAGTAAAAATAAGCTAACCTGGAAATTCATCGTTTTATTGTCTTCATAAAAAAATAAATGTGCTTACACTTTTATATTCATTTTCTTCTCCTTGCTGTTGCTTTCAAATATTCTGGGTATATGCTTTCAGATCTATCCCAATACAGTTGTTTATTTCAGAACATATATACACATACAGCTGAAGATCAAGCATGCACTGCAATTCTAAACCATTTGTAGTCTGGACAAAAAGTTTATCTGTTGTAAGGCTACTCTAGACCACCTTTACCTGAGAGCTGGATATCCTTCTAATACTCAGCCTGCACTTATTTAAACATTTTTCTTTCAGACATTGTTACCATTCAACATGATGTACTTAAAACACTAATGATATTATTAAGGCTTAATTTTGCTCCACTAAATAAAGACAATCATTTGGGCTCCTGTTTCATGACAGGCTCTTCAGATCCCACTAATAACCCTTCTCCACAGCCATCTCTTCTTTGATTCTCTTCCCCAGATATCAGACTACCAGACTGCAACAATCAGATGATGATTTGGACAATCCTCTACAGCAGGACACACAATCTTCTATTTTTATTTTTTTTTCTGAAAATATCACTCCAACGTTCCATTTGTCTTTTTTGTATCTATAAAGGTATTGGCTCCTCGTTTCTCCTGCACCCTCTCTTCCTAAGTACTGAAGTCTTGGGGAACAATGAAAATGAGCATCAATCAGTAAGGAAAAAGGAGTACTTGTGTCAGGTGAGACAGAAACTTCATCAGGCTAAGCTTCACACTTAGTCAATAGAGATCATTACACACCTCAGAACTTCTCTGGAAGCCACTTAAAAATTTGAACCTCCTGTGGCAGATGTTGGAATTTCTTACTGATACACAGACAGAGCTTAGAATGACTATAGTCCTGATTGGACTTTTAGGTTAGATTACTAAGGACAGGAAAGATTTTAAGTACCTGGTACAATTTCTTTTAACCTCATCTCCAAAACCATCCAGTCCTTCTTAGGCAATTGTTTTTTCTCCTTTCTACTGATCAACATTTTCCCATAATTAGAAAATCCCATGAATTAAACTAATCATACTTACATCAGCTACAGAAGCATTACATGAAACTAGCTCCAGTGCTGACCACTGAAGATATCTGATAAGAACCTTATGCAAAGCCATACCTTGTTTTTCTCTTAATAGAGACAAAAAATAAAATAATAATACTTTGAAAAATGAGTGACACATGTCTGGGATCTTAAATTACTTCTATATCCTTCTCTTCAAAGGCTGCTTGAAAGCAAACATACTAAGAGACATGATTTGTGGATAATACAATCATCCCACCCACACAAACAGACATTGAATATCTATTGTTTGTGTTATTCTCCTGTTTTACACTGCCAACCCTGAAATAAGGTTTTCTTTAAAAAAACATCCAAAAGATGGTCTAAAAGTCCCTACAGTAAAGACCTTGCTGCCAAGTTTGTGATTTTTTTGAATAAGAAGTCTTAACGCTTTGGGACCAAAATTATCCAATACTTCCTTTAATTTTACTGAAGTTTTTCTTCCACTTCAGTTATGGTCATTTCCACTTCTATCTTCTCCTTCCTGCCAATAAACTTGCCTTTGTCTTTATAGTCTACAGTCTTCATCTTTATTAAGACTGTTATTCAGCACACATAATTTTAAATACTTATCTAAAGTACCTTAGTTAAGAAGGCAGCAATCCAAGGTCACTAATGAAGAGGTTAAATAAAAAGGAAGGGTGAACCGCCTCTCAGAAGTGACTCTATTGAGTGGATAGGGTCTTTGGGACAATTTAGTTAGCAGCTTGAAGAAAAATGAAACAGTCATCTTTTCTACCACTTCTATGCCAAGAAATGTTTGCTTTGGCTTAGAACCAATATTGAATTGCTTTTAATGTTAACTCAATCTGTTCTTATTCTTTTTCATAATGTTGCAGACAGCAATGGTAGACTTTAGAGATGTGTTTTTATTTACTTTGTAAGATTTAATTAATCTTGACTTTTACAATTTATACTTTATTACTATTCTGTACATCCATGACACATTATCCAAAAATTTCTGAGTGATTTTAGAGCTCTTCCCTCCATTCCCCATGGGAAAATCCATTCCCAGTAGATCCCATTCCAATAGATATCATTAACTGGGTTGAAAACTTCAGATAAGAAAATCACAGAACCACAGAATCATGATCACCATCTTTACTTTAGCGTATCTTCTCCTTTGTATTCTACTGTTTGATCCTGAGGAGTTTAATTTATATAATCCATTATCTTTCTTAATTTCTCAAGCACCTTCCCTTTTGAAATCAGTCCTCTTTCAATAAAAGATAATGTTTATATAAAATCTATTCATTTAATTAAAGCTAAGCTCACTGCATTTTTTACTTTCTCATTATTTGCTCCAATAAAACAAAGCACATTTAATAATAATATATTTTCAGTTATTAAATATCTGAACAAGCTGTAGAGAGCTGAAAAGAAATTAACATCCTTGAAAAACAGAGTATGCAAAGATTCAAGTGGAGTGAAAACCTTTGTTTGTGCTTGTACTCATAACTGCTTTGTTTAATATATGCCTGCGGGTTAAGAAAGGTATTTATCAGGGAACAAAAGTAACATTTATATTAGTATATTCATTACCGTAGAACATTCACTAGTGCTGAAACATGATTCTCTATGGCATTAAATTGCTATAATAGTCCCTGGAATCATTTTTGTCTGAACTGTCCCAAATAATTCCCAGGCACAGATGGAGACAGTATGAATCATAAAGCATTCAAAATATGCAGGTCTAGTATGATCAGATTGTACCAGCTTTTCAAGAACAAGTAAATTAAGATTTTTCAGGTACAGCAACTGCAAAATCAGAATTATGTGATATTTACTACTGTAAAGCTTACAAGAAAAGTGCTGGCTCTTTATGTTTACACAAGGGCTTCTGCACCGTGGGAGAATGGATAAGGGACAGAACAAGGATAAGTACCAGAAATTGGTCTGTATCTACTGCTTAGCCCCAGTCCTTATTATAGCAGATCTGTCCTGCATAGAGGTCTTTGCAATAGTTCATAATGGAAGCAGGGGCTGAGTTCACAGTCAGAAAGTGCAGTGCCTAAGCTAAGCCATCAGTCTATTTTATGATGTGCTCATGCTCAGGGAGATTCCATTTGCTGCTCCAAACAACTTCAGGTTAATCTATTTAAAAAAGACTACATTAATCTCAGAAATATGAGAAACATAAGGTCTCGACACCAGAACTGGAATAGTGTTCAAAGTTTCATGAGTCCTTATAATTTTCAGATACAATTTTGAGCTACCAGCATATTACAAGTACCACTGTTCTTATCAGCTACACAAATATACAGAATCATATTTTGGTAACCATCAGTTTTCCAAATAAAAAATTTATTCCAAGGTGCTTGATTTACAGAATTTACAATAACATAGCTGTTTCTGCTTCAGTCAAGACCAAAGTGTCAAGCAGTTTTGTTCAAAGAACAGTATTTCTTGGAGGAAAATGAATAAACTGATTGCCACACACAGTAAGAGTCCTTGACAAAACATGTAATTAACGCACGCAGGCTATTCCTTCATCAGCAGGAACTGTTCTTTTTCTTGTCCTAACAGATAATATTAAAAATTTGTCAAACATGCATTCAGAAAACTGTCTATCAGCAATAGACCCTTTTTGATTTGCTGTTTCTTAGCCAGTTGATTTGTTCAGAGTAAAAATAGCAAAAGGGTTCAGAGCACTTGCTGAACCAGAACCCTGCAGAGTATGTGATGGATTGAAACAGCCATCACTTTTAGTCCAATTCCATTGCACTCTCTGAACTACGGAAATAAAACAGTTGATGAAAGACAAGGACTCAGGCTTTAATGGTAAAGTAAGTCATAATTGCAAGCGCTACTATTTGGGAATGATAATTCTTTTCACAAATTACTTATAATGGAGTGTATAAGCACTAGCTAAAGTGATGGTACCTCGATCCTAGATGCTGTTCAGATGCATAACAAGAGAGAGGAAAAGCTGTCAGTGCAAACAAAAACACAACAGAATCACAGTGATATGCAAAAAAAGATGGAGTGGTATAAAATAAACCCAAATCAGTTCTTGGTCAGTGAGAGAAATGCTCATATTCCTGTTAAAAAACGGGCAATGCATGTGTACACTAATGATGCCGTAAACAAGTACACGACAGAAGACCATACCAGAACAGCACTAAGTCAAGGCAACATAGTTCAGGTCAAAAACCAGCCTGAGCACCCAAGGAGTGCTTTTTTCTACAGCTGTTTTATTCACAGATAGGTTAGGTAACTGTGGCTGATACTGAATTCCTGAATAACTCAGGAGATTGCTCAACTGCAGGACCAGGTCTTTTGGTACTACTTGTTTTCTGTAAGAAAGGTTAGGATCTAACCAATATGTAGTTAATAAATAATTAGTAAACACTTATTAGTTATTTGCAAACTGTTCATAACATTAAGCAATATATGATTAAAAAGAGGGCAGTAAATATGCTTTCTTACTACAAAATATTTCCTGTCAAAAAGTGTCATGGGGTAACTTTTGCAGACTTTTCAGTTGCAAAGATTATACTGAGTCAAAAACTTCACTATGGACCTTAGAATAATATAATTTATAGATAACACTTTTTAAGCAAAGCCCATGAATATACCATCTTCAGAATCTGACCAGCTCCCTGTGCCTCTGAGATATGTAATTACTTCACATGTTACCCCAAATACTTTTTAGATTATATTTAAACCCAAAGCAATCAGTTTAATTATTTATTCAGTAAATTTTGCATGCATGGCAAAATGCTGATCTTTGAAGTCAGAGCATTTTCTCACATACTGATGCAGATTAACAAAATAGTTTCACTGCAAATGTCACCATCGCTATATTTAGAGGACAGCTAAAATATATAAAATGTTTATCTATTTTAACAGCAAAAGATGAAGGGAAAAGCTATAAAAATATTTTTTCACACTAGTGCAGAGAACAAAAACACACACAGAAACTCTCAAATGTTGTCACAGTTATAGTTATGATTTTTTTACAAATTCCTCTACAAAATTGTGAAATAATATTAATTTCTTGTTTATGTAATGAAGTTAGCATCACATCTACCATGATCATATCAAAATGACACCTTCATCTTGCCAGAGAGAAACCATCAGCTTATGAAAAGGTATTAACATGATTGATTTGAAGAGACATTTTATAAAGCAAAATTCAGTCATTTCTCCTTGGCATATTTAGGACAAATCTACTGCTTATAAATGCAAACACAGTTTTGAGTTATTGCTGTATTCCACAGTTTGCTTTTACTTGAAATTTAATTATGTCTTCAGAAATATTTACACCCTTGAGAGTACCTAGCTGCATTTTCACTTCTGAACTGAAGAACAACTTCAGGCTCTGTGTTCCCCACAGAATTTACAGAAACAACAGGTGAAGGGCTCAGCATGGCACCTCCCATGGTCATGACCATCACCCATGAAAGGTAGCCTAGCACAAGGGAGAAGAGATGTCTGAGAAACAAGACAGGCATCGTGGTTGACCTCCAATACATCAATGCATCTTTCAGACCTTTGGTTTCCTAGTAATAAAACGGCATTAAATTTGTGAAACATTTCAGGGCTTGCAGATGGCATTTTCTGAATAGGATCTCAGCTATATTAAATACTCAGATATAGAAATTGTATCAGTGGAGCAGTTCATCTTAAGCACCATTGCTATTTCTGCAATTTGTTTCTCTTAATGCTGTACTCTCATGTTTCTCCTTCACCTAGACCTTTGATATTCTGCTTCCTCTTGCTAAGAGTCCTCTTAGCATTCATATCCAATCTGCAGAGACTTCACTTCTACCCTTCCACAGCCCACCTGATGAAATAATCTGTGATGAAAATGCTGCAAGTGGTATTATGCCTTTGAGCTGACATCACAGTGAGACAAACAGAGCAGGGAGAGCACTGCCAAATCTGTGCCACTTTGTTCCAAGGTGTCTGTAGACAGCTGATGTCAATGTTTTGCTGCTTAAAGTACTCTGTCTACCTTTGGTCAGCTTCCTTTATAGACGTGACTGCACAACACTGAAACGCTACCTTCATTTTTTTTATACACACACACCTTATCCTCCAAACCCTTCAATCCCATGAGTAAAAACTCACCTTTTATTTCACTTAGATATTAAAACTTAGGTGCTATATCTCTCAGTGAAGCCACGCATGTTGCAAATGTCAGATAAATATCCTGATACGTGTAGGCAAAGATGTTGTAAGGTTCTATAGGGCCCATGTTCATAGAGCAAACGGATCATTTAGGACTTGCACCTGTATTTTAGCTGTCAGCATAATTAGGTCCCATATGGTTAATGAAATGTAACGTGTCAGTATTTTGTAGGCTGAGATTTGTCACATGGAGGTGTTGGATGTAACACCCACTCTACCAACTGTTCAAGAGGAGAAAAAAAACAAAATCAAATAAAAGTGTATGTGTAAAAGAGAACTAGAAACCAAACTTACAGCTTTCAGTTTCCCATGTTTCTAGTGTTTTCTGTCTTTCTGCCTTCCTAGGGGAGCTATGCCAGTCAAGGTAGTTTTTCTCAATAATGTTTCAGAGTACCTTCCCTAAGGGTACAACCCACTGCACGTTCGGTAAGAGAACATGTATACAAACTATACAGTCATGAGCTTCTCTGTGCCCCAAGTTGCAAGTGGTGTCTGAGTGTCCCAAAGTATTGATCCTCACAACACTTCCATCACAGATTTGAAACATGGGTGTTTGGAGCAAATGCTTCAAAGACAGCCGTGGGTGCCAATGCTCGGCCTACAAAATGCCAAGCCCTTACAAAATCACTAAGCAGGCCCAGTGCAGATGGCTGGAGGCATGTCCCCCACCAGGCTGCAGAAGGTACTGCAGGCACGCCCAGTGTTTGAATCCGGCCTGTTGTGATGATCCATTAGCTGAGATTCTCAGGTTCAGTGTTGTGTCCCATGCTATACTTTCCAATGGACTGATCAGTTTGAGGACAATACCATACTGCATGGTATACTTGAACCAGTCACTCCATGATAAGACATTGACATGATCTCCATAATTTCATTGGGGCTGGATGGGTCATCCAGAAGAACACACAACTGGGTCTCTCACTTCCATATAAACCATCCCAAACTCCCTGCTCCAGTAGCCACTGCACTGTCCTGCTTTCCACACCCAGTATTATCAGGCTAAATTCCCTAGTTTCAATGATTTAATGTGACTCTCACTCTCGAATTCGCTTAGAAGAAGAGATAGTACTATCTTCCCAGCCCACCAAGACACAAGTTAAACAAACAGCAAAGGCAGGTTCACAGCACAGAGTAGAGCACACAACAGTCTTCTCTCTTATAATGTGGCTTAATGTAATGACCATGTCATTGCATGTGAATGGAGAGGCTTCACCTTTAGCCTGACAAGGTCATAAGTGACTATGCGTGAATCAGATGCTTCTCATCTGTCTCAGACCTATTTACACTTTACTTTTCCCACAGGGTGGTGCCCAAAGACACCATCCAGCCCTGCCTGAACAACCTGTGAACAACTCACATGGCAGAATCTGTTTTCACAAACTGTTGGCTGAATACACATAAATAATACATAGATCTGTAATAAAATCAGCTTGGGAGCAGGGAGAGAAAAGGACCACATTAGCCTGGGTGATTCACACAATTCCAGTTAACAGGTGAGAGGCTAGAGAGAGGGAGAGGAAGGAAGGTCACACAACTGAAGAAACATTCAAACAGGGAAGGATGGATGAAAAGAGCAATTAGAAAGTCTACAGGTCTAACTCTCAATTCCCAATAAAACTCCATAGCAGGATGTTGTTATAACTACAAAGCTTACACTCCTTGATTTAATCTCAGACAGCTTACCAGAAGACTCTACATGCCTAGCCTGTCTTAGTCATTGCATAAGTCTGTCTTCTATACAGAATCCACAAGTTTGAGATCCGTGAGTGAATGTTGTACCAGATGCTTCATTTTGAACTACTGAAGCACGCTGACACATATGCTTGTGCATAAATGTCTTTAGATTTAGGAAAAAAAAGTAGAATCCCTTCATAGAAATTCTGCCTGAGTGAATAAAACCTTCAACACCATTTTCAGAAAGACACAGGCCATCTACATATCAATTTCTTTTCAATAAAAACATACATGCCAAAAAAAAGTTGAGCGTTGAAATACCCTGTACAATGGGCTTTCAAAGCAGACAGGTAAGAGAGAGAAAGAGAGCATCTGATACAACTTCAACATTTTTCAGACCCTTTAAATTGAGCTCTTCTCATACTTTCCCTTTAGGGAAGGAAATAGGTCAGACAAATTGCCTGTCTTTTTGCATATGCATGAAAATGAGCAAAGTAACTTCACATCCCACAGCACCATTGGAAGGAAAATACCAAAGAAGCCATTTTTATATATAACCACAGCTGAAGGCATATTAGAACCTTATATTGGAAAGATAATATGCACTCTCTGAGAGTCCCATTTTGGGCACATATCCTAGCCTTTTTGAAAACTTCTGTTAACATGTAAAGGATTTCAATCCTGCATTTTTCTGTAGTAAAGATGACAGAAAAAGGAAAAACTAGTTACCTATCAAATGCAATCTGAAGTTCTGTTCTACTCATAAAACCAAATGAACAGCACCTAAAGGTTTTTACTAAGTGTCCTCCCTGGACTTCTTTGGAAACTTGTGGTAAAATTTTTCTCTGACCTGCAAAGCCAACATGCAAATGGGAAAGGAGATGAACGTGACTGCTAGTCCACCATCAACAGAAGGTGTAAGACCTTTCTCCAAACTTCTAGCTTTTGCTCCTTTTTCATGCCTAAATATAGCTCCACTCGCTGTCAGGATGCACCTCTGCTGCCTGTTCAGCACCGCTCTCAGATCTGCCAATACTTTCTGCAAGTCGGGGAACACCCTCAAGAGCACATCTGGATCCTCTCTGACTGCTCACTTCTCTTGCTTACATTGACCACCTTCAAAGCAATCTGATGGAGAAAAAATGGATGGGAGATAGTGTTGGGTTCTTCAAGTACTACAGAGACTTTGTCCAAGAATCCTATTCTAATGTAATTGAGAATGAAGTTGGGTATGAAGATTGTTGAAGTTGAATGTGAAAATAGAGGAAGATTTTCAGCTTATCTTTCACCTTCAAGGCTTTGCTTGCATATGAAAAAATGTCCCATTTTTAACTAAATGCCAAGTTTGCAAATTGACTAATGGTCATACTCTAGGCTTTAAGATGAAATAACTGTAGACTTGTTGAAAAATATATCTAGTTAGAATCAAATCTTTTAAAAGGAGAATCTGGGCCTTAAATCCTGAACTTTAGAAGAGATCTGGACTAAGTCTGGATTCTCCAGGTGAAAGAACTTTAAAAATAGTGTGCAATTTTGATGGTCTTTATTTTAACCAGGGCTCATTCTGCATTGGTTGATAGTCATGGTCACATAAACCAAAAGGTTTAGAATTTTTCCAATCAGTGCATCCTATCTTATTCACAAAATTATCTACCTGAAATTGTTTGGTAATCTTATTTTGACCAGGGCAGGATAAGAGTGGGATAAAAAAATCAAGCCTAAGGAAGCGGTAGAAGCAAAGAATTAATGCAACCAGATAAGACACTGTGGGAAGTTTTAAAAAACCCCCACCAAACCTTGAGTAAGGTGATATAATAAACCAGATGATCAGAAGTCAAGACAAGATGGAAGCAGATAACTGTAAAAGGGTAAAATAAACAGTTAAAGTTTATAGAACACCACTGTATTGGTTTGCTAACAAGATAAGAAACAGCAACTTGTATGCTGATGTATGAAAAACAATTTCCTGCCTCACTTCAAGCTGAAGAAGTGGAGTACCAATCTCCCTAAAAAATAAGGGTACATATTCTTAGAAAGAAAAGATTTGACAAAACTGGAAAGATTCATACATGGTCTATAAGAATAACTTAACATCTGGAAAACCCACTTCACAGAAGTGACAGGAAAATCACAACTCTTTGGTTTAGCCAAAATAAAGATTAGAACAATGTCTGGGAAAAGAAGTTTTTCCCTAGGAAGAACTTATCATGATTAAGGGCTACAGCTTGGAGCAACACAGTTGGTTATTTCATTTGAAGAATGACTAATTCACAGTCTGTTCAGACTACCCAACAGTGAAATCAACTCAGTTGTATCTTCATAAACAATATGCTTTAGCCTAAGTAGTAACTACGAATTACTAGCTGCCATTTTATTACCTATCAAAACTAAGATATGGAGAACAGATTTCTGTAAATTCAAATTAGGGAAAAGTATGTTCTGTGATTCCACTATACATTATGAACTATAGTTTGTATATGCTTGCTTTATGCACTCTAGAACAGCAATCTTAGACAGCTGATTCACCTGCTGTAACTATCATCTTCACTGAGGTGAGGTGAGATAAGGTAATTTCCTAGATCTGACCATAGTCCCTTCAGTAAGATTTTGAAGTACCTCTATTCTTCCTCCTAAAAAATGTAACATCACCTAGGAAGTTAGAAGAAATCTGTCTTAGGAAGGAAAGTTATAGGAAAAAAACCTCTAACCCTAATTAAAGACAAATGAGAAGCATTTGACTACATCACAACAGACTGAGGGACAGTATGTTGAGAAATTTTCCTCATACTTCCACTGTTCTAAACAGTTAGGTCTGATTTTGGCCGAGGGATTCATTCACTGTGATGGTTTACCATCCCCCCCTAGATACTGTCTTTCCAATTCATATAGTACATATTGTACTTCGAGAAATAGTCATTGCCCATACGTTGTTTGTCTGCCCTTTGACAATGTAATTGATTTTATATGGAGGCTCTCACATATATCACATGGACCATGTATTTGTCCAGCCATAAGTGCCACCAGACACTTCCAGAAAGAAAAATCAAACCCTAAGTTAAAGGAAATCTTAAATATTCTCTTTTCCAGTCAGCATATTTAGAATGATGAGTTAAATTATGTTCGTTTAAAAACAAGGCAGTGATTTATGAATGGGATTGTCTAAAAATCTGATTGCCAAGGTAGAGGGTAACTGTTCTGTTAATAACCTTCCCAATCAGTTCTTTAATGTATACACATACAAAATAATTACATAAACACTATGCATTACAGCATGGTATGTCTCCACATCATGAGCCTGCAATCAGATTTTAGTGAGATGGATGCAACATTATTCTCTCTCCAGTGGCTTTCAAATTAAATTAAAGCAAAGTCTATAATTTTTGACTCAGCTCCAAGATCACTGTCTCCTGCATGATTCAAGAGTCAGCTAGTCAGAACTGCCTTAGGGAAGACTGAAAAGTTTAAAAGATCCAGCACAGCCCCTTTGCCTTTACTTAGCTTTCAATGATAACAAAAGTGAGCTCTTGTAAGCCCAGGAAATGTGCTTCATGTATGGACCAATGTAAATATCTATTCTGCTCCTTATCTGTACATGAAGTTCCCCATTTTGAAACAACACTGATTTAATTCCTTCACTATTAAGCTGCCTACAATATATTGTTGATGCATAAAGATACTGATAAAAGCAGGACATCTTCCTTTTCCTTGTTTATGCAAGAAATTAAATTCTATAGTCTTGTAAAGTGTTTTCATACCTGAGGTCTTAAACTAGCCCTCTGGAAAGTGGGTTTTCATTCTAGTCCTTTCAATAAAGTTAGTTAGCCTCTTTGATGTCTGCCTCCCCATATTCCTGGTCCTGCCTTCAACGGGGCTCTGATCTCCCCTGAATTCTCAATAACAGGATCTATTTAAAGAAATATGAAATAATATTTTGAGTTTGGTTTGTTTGGTTTTTTCATATATCAAAGTGTACTAACTGCATTTTGACCTTGAAATCTATGAAAAATCACTTCAAAAATTAATGATTTAAGTTTCCTGTCACTAGATAGCATACATAAAAAAAAATAAATCTGTGGTTTCAAGAATAAAAACTACAGATTCAGAAATACTACAAATATTTATAAATAATGAATAATGGGATCTGTTTCGTCAACTTCACCTTAACTGTTGGATTAATGAGATGTCTATGTATCCAAAAACTTTGAATTTGTATACTGACTGAATAGGTGCACCCTGGGTATGGGGACAATAACTGTGCCATTTCCAGGTTTTAGCAGCAGAAAAATGGAAGATGAAGCTGGAGGTTGCTGGACTCCCATTGTTTCTTCTCAGTGAAGGCAACTTTCATGACACTGTAGCTTTCATTGAGTTGCTATGGAATCTAAGTGGCAGAAGTGACACTCAAACACTAAGCCCCTAAACAAAAGAAGCAAGGTGACATTTTGATGAACCAAATGACCTGCTCTTACCTAAGTCCACCTTGTATCATTCCTTTAAAAGGGATTTTTCTTTTTAAGATTTAGAATAGTACACCTCCTTGTTAGATAATACATCACCACCTTCCCTTTGAAGTCTCATGGTATTTCCCCAAAGAATACTCATCCCCTTTACACTCACAAAATGAGGAGTATACAAATAAGAGTATATCCCTCATTTTGTATTTTCCTGTCAGACAAGATTCTTCACAGTAGGTGTGTCTGGCCTGAGCTAACAGCAATGTTAAAATGTTTTCTGGGTAGTCACTCACAGCAGAACAAAACAAACATTAACTCAGTGCTACTTCAGTTTTCTGTCTCAGTATTCCCAGCTGAGAGATAGCATTTTCTCACTTTTCACAATTGGGATGCCAGGATAAATATTTGAATTAGGAAAAAAAATTCAACCTCAGCTGCAGATATCAACATTCAACAAAAATGAGCAAACAGCAGGATAGGATTGGCACTTGGGTTGAGTTTTTGTTCTCCAAAGTTTCTTTCAGATGAGAGGTATTTTTCAGTTTTTCTACAGGATTGATATGATTAAGAGCATATAAAATTGTGATCATACTGATATCAAAAATTTATGATTGAAACAGTTTAAAAGTAATTTCAGAAATCCCCCAAAACATAATTATTTTGCCTAATGGTAAAAATTTGACATCGTTGAAATAGAACATTCTCCAGTCTTTAGAGAGGATATCCTTCGATTTTCAAGAATATACTTTTAGAAATAAATTTTCTCTGTAACTGAAGATATTGTCATGGACTAGCACAGACCTTTTTGGTACAATATTTCATTGTGGGGGTTTTCCTGTGTATAAAGCATGAAAAAATATAAAAGCATGAAAAAATATAACTTATGCTTAAAACAAAATTAACCTAATTTTCAATCATATTACTTTGTGAAAAGCAAATAATATTTCTGACCATGATACAATTGTTGTATTTAAAGGAGACTAATCTTGAGTCTAAAGGAAAAATGTCATATAAGCACAGTTTGTTCCAAGCAACAGGTTTAACATCAACTTGTGGCAGCTCTTTCATTCATTTCTTCATCTTATTCTCACAGACTATGACTAATTTTAATTTTGTTTTTTATTTTGGTAGCAAAGGATGTGAGCAAAACAGTCTTGTAACCAGACACATTTGAACAAGTATGAAAGGAACTGTGTGAAATAACCCTTATCTGCAGGGGGAAAAAAGTTCTGCTTTTGTTATGCTTACCAGATTACATCCCAAGAAAATGAAGGTGAACCACATCTTTCTATGCACTTATGATACATTTAAATGGAGCAAAGTGATATTAAACAAAGAGGACTTTGAGGACGAGTTGATCACATGAAGAGCTGTCTGAAGCAAATGTCAACAAAGTGACTTATTTCTTAAGACTCTGTTCAAAAACAAAGTACACCTTTTGCATAATGTAATTAAAATTATCCCATGCCACTCCAAATACATTTGATATTGTATTTGTTTTTCCAGCATGCATCACCTCTTCACTCCATTCAGTGTGGCAAAATAAATGGTTTCCAATGGCAATGAAAATTCCCTTTGGAGTTATTAATTAATTTGGCTCCAGGCAAATTTTAAGCACAGATTCTCAGGGACTTACCTTGTTTCCGACTAGGAAGGCCTAATGCAAATGTCAGTCTAGTCAACAGGAGGGTACTGAGTTCAAATGGGCTTTTAAAATGAGACCTTCAAATTGAAATGACAGGAAAAGAGGAAATTGTGCATATTTTCCTCTGATCTTTCAAAAAGACCAGGAAGGCTTTCATATGGGAAAAGAGGTGAACAGGCAGCTCTTTGTCTCTTTCAGCAACCAGCCAGTCTCTGCCTGGTTTCTCCAACCAATTCCGACTAGTTGTGGTGTCAAGCGGTTAAGCAAGAAAAGGCTGATACAAAATGCCAGTGGTGCATGAGCTGCGTGGCACATCTGCATGCCAACCATCACCACCCAAAAGCCAAACAGAGGTACAGATTTTCCTCTCTACACCTTCCTATGTGCATTAGTTTCCATGGAGGTGGACAACAGTTAAAAGAGTGAAAAAGGATCTCTAACATGCTTGAGAAATCAGGGAACTAAACTAGAGGACTTCTCTCTGCTGTGCTGCTTTTCTTCAGAGGCCAAGCTCTCAGCTTCATTATTGACTTGCTGTCTGCCTGTGAAGTTGGTTTAGAAAGTGAATGTTGGTTTAATTTTAAGGAAAGTTTGTTTAAGCTCTGTTCACATCACAGTGGTGGAACAAAACCAAAACATCTGTAAAGTCAATTGAAAGAATTAGATCAGTAGGAAATTCCAGCACAGCCTGCATGTGTGTTGTAGCAATACACAAAGCTGAAGGCACTTGCTTAGGGCTTTAAGCGACAGGTCCTCAATACAAGGAGTTTCACACCAATGTTTCCCTCATTCCTGCTCAGTCCTAGCTCTCTGCCATGTAGTGTTAACTTGTCTGTTTGTGGGGGCACACTGTGGCCTGTACTAGAAAACTGATAAGGCTTATGGAAAAAAGGCCCTCATGGTGTGTGAAAAAGGTTGGTTTTAAATCCAGGGCACTACAAATGATTCCATGCAAGGAAAAGTTGGAGAGGGGGGGAAGATAATGATGATAATAATTCCTGACAAAGCTAAGCAAGGCAGAGTAACAACCCAAGACTATCTAAGACTGCAAAGATTTTGAATGACCTGTGTAAAATACATAGTAAGTGAAGATGACCATTGTTTTATGAGAAATATCATTCATTTGCTGCTCATATTTCCTATTGAAGGGATTGCAGAAACTTCCTCCTTAAAATTACAAGAGCTACACTGACATCAGTCGTTGCTACCTTCCTATTTTTAACAACAACAACAACAAAAAAATTATTTTTAGTGGTTACTTATGCATCTGTAGGCACCACCTAGATTAAATCATGATGCTAAATGTTAAAGGAGCAAAGCTTACAAGAATCTCTCAATTTTTCTTTTTTTTTGGTGTATTTTAAATCTGGAAGTCTTGAGTGAGGATTTAACAACACAGCTTCAGATCAATCTCCCAAAATTTTAATAATCTGCTGCAAAACCAAATAATTATTAAGCGCATACTCAAAGATCCAAAGAAGAAGCCTTTTATTGTGAAACTGCTGACTTATGACGTTTTTCTTACACCAGATCAACGATATTTATCTGCTGGTGGAACTACCAAAGCAATGAAATAACCAGGCTTTTTGTGCCTCTTCTTTTCTGCACATCCAGTTTTGGGAGAGAGGATCCTCCCCCTCCTTGGAAATCCTTCACAGAAATCAAAGGTCATATTTCAGAAGAGTGTGGTTAATGCATGAAAATTAGATAAAGATAATGAATGTAGATGGCCAGAACTACTGGAAGCATCGAAAAGCGGACTACTTTCAGTGGATGGTCAAAATCCTACTTCAATAAAAATTGCAAAGAGAAGGATTCAATAATATTTTTTTTCTATTTTGAAATAATACTCATGAATGTAAGGCATTGAGTAGAGCAGCGTATCTGAAATGCTTACAAGTAAACAAGTACTATATTTAAATGAAAAAAAAGAAAACAAACAAAAAAAACCAACCCAACCCAAAACTCTCTTTTTCTTATTTACTCAATCCCTTTTCTTTAGCACTCATGTATAGTTTGTTTGGTTTTTTTTTAATTTTTTTTAAAAAAAAAAAAAAATACCTGTTACTGCAAAGGATAACCTGTGCCATAATCTCTGCAAAGTGCCCAGAACATCAGACATTGTCACATTTCAAAGAAATACATTGTTCAGTTTGTATTTTTCTATCCCATCATAAATACCATCTGTTATATTGTAATAAAACTTTTGAGTGATGTTATTTAACTGGAAAACCTATTCATCATCATGACTAGACTATGTAAAGAGATGATAGAATCATAAATTTCCCAGAAAAAATTTAATGTTCCTTCAATGATGTCCAGAGTTATATTGCTTTAAATATGCTATGAATGAGGCCTCAGGTATTAACAGTGTACCACCTATCTTGTCCCTGTTAACAACAGCAGAAGCAAACACATGTACAACATAGGTCATTCCTTTCTCCTTCCTCACATTCAGCTCTTCTGCCATATATTTTTCTTGTATTGATCATAGCATCTAGGTCCCACTCCAGTCCTTACGTCCCTATTCCCTTCTTTCTAATGCACAGTAGAAAGTTTCTTTGCCTTAAGATTGACATGCCATGTGTTATCATCTGCTCCAAAGAGTGTCCACGGAAAGTGGTAAAAGTACATATATTCATTCTGTGAAGGATCAGACCTTGATATAAGCTTGAGAATTCCAACACTGAATATAAAAAAAATCCCAGCTCAATAAGGAGAGCTGTAAAAGTTGTTCATAGCCAAAACTAGGTGAGTCATCAAAAGCAGTCAGGAGATAAAATCTTGTGGTACTGTGATGCATCAGTGGCATTATTTTTGACTATGATGTTATTCATATATATTTGTGAAGGGAAGGCTGAGCACCTAGCTGTGCCAAAGATATCAGCTGGTACAGAATACCTTCACTACATGATCTAATGTAGAGTGATCTATACAGTGTTTTATACACTGAAGTTTTAGATTAAACTGTTAATATATTGATGCATCCGCATACAAAAGAGGTTGCAGTTACTTACCATCTTTCATATCATGACGGAAACATGATTGCAACAATCTTCATGCAAGCCTAGCACTGGAACAGCATCTCCCCCAAAAGGATTTTGAACAGTATGAAATCTGACAGAGAAACATATTCAGTGTGTGGGAAGGGCAATCTGCTTTCTATTGGTTGTAATAAAGCCAGCAGCATCTGTTGCTGTTCAGCAACGTTGCCACCACTACTCATTTGCTTAACATTTTTCATTTTCAGATTGTACCCTGAGCCTTCCATTCAGCAGTTGTCTGTTTCAAAAGAGGCAATGTGGTGAAGTCCTAAAACTCTTCAAAAACCTAATTCTGTAAAATTCATGAAATGGTGGTGTCATTTGACAGGGACTGATGAAACCCGCTCTTAAGGTAGTATGAAATTTTAGTCACTTATAGCAAGATGAACCCACTCAACTCTGCCAGTACAAGAAATAACAAAATCAAGTAAGTTTTTCAATAACATTTTCCCCTCAATCACATTCTTTATGAACACTGGGTAAAAGGCTTAAGTGCTATCTCAAATAAATAGAAAGAGAAAAGAAATCTAGCACATAGTTATGATTTTCTGAACATGATAGAAGCAATTTAGTGTGCATGGAACATTCAAGAAGACTTCCCTTGCTCTCTCCTGAAACTAATGGCAAATGCAGAACAAGGAGTGGGTTCAATATTCCATGAAGTGTTATAAAAAGGATGGAAACAATTCTGATCTCAAGGAGATAGGACAACTTGCATTCAAGTATTAGCTAGAATTGCATGCTTTCTAGTATCCATGCCTCTGTGGCTCAAATATTAAGCAGGAACACATTCTGACTAAGCTATAGTTTCAAATTATAATTTAGCTCTCAGTTGCACTATGAATATCAGATGCTTTGTCACTACCCATTGACCTTAATATAGTCAAAATTATTATTCTACATAAATACACTGATTGGTAGATAAAGAAAAATAAATAAATGTCAACTAAATTAAATTAAGGTCACTTAGGAGACTACAGAGCAAGCACTTTCACCAATAAGTAGCCCTAGATCACACACTATCCTGCATTTTAAATTTTGTTTTCAGCCATTGACAACATGATGCTACTTCAAACCCACAGGGAATGTGAAGTTTTTATTAAATAAATTAAAAGTCTATCTGCTGACAAGTGACTGGCAAAAACGTTACAACATCAAACTATCATCATCATCCCTCTATCAGACGACATCAAAGTAGTTCAAAGGCATTCTTATATGTTAAAAATAACCTCTTACCTTCAGTATGTACAGCAGAAACATAGGTCCAGTTATAGCGTTTGACAATGTCCACCATAGCCTTTGCTTGCTGAGCATCAGATGGCACAACTCTCATAAAATACTTGAACAGAGTTTTGTCACTTAGGTCCATACTTGTGGCAGAATAAGCAATCTGAGGTATATTGAAAAGCTGCAACAAGTTCTGAACCTGAATAGCAACGGAGCTAGAACCAGGTCCAATGACACCAACAATGGGTTTCTTGGAGCGGAAAGACGATGATGATCCATCCACACATTTCACCATGCCTTCCTCTTCTTCTGACGAAATAAGAGAGTCTCTTATAAACTCAATGCTCTGCTCCAGAGCCACAGCAGAATGCCAGCAGGAGTCCCTTATTTCACATCCTAGAGTTATATTTGGCAACAGTGTGGGGTCCAAATTAATTCTGTCAAGGGTATGTAGCATTGCTTCCACTCTTTGAATGCCATACTGCTCTCTTACCTCTCCACATTTCCTCTCATGAACCTTGTCAACAGTTGGTTGATGATGGACAGAGAATAGAGCTCCAATAATAATATCACCAGGCATGTGCGCAACCACCCTTCTTTCATTAGCCTGTGCTGAAACCAAAAGCCCAAAGTTCCCACAGACATCTTCCTTCAACAGCAGGATTGCAAGGAACAGCAAAAGGACCATTTTAGGAAATGGTTTAGGCTGGTAGAGACAACATGATGGAACAAAGCTGGAGAGCTGGTGAAAAGCAGTTATCAAATCTTTTGGATAAAAGGAGCACTCTGCTGATGCTTAATCAGGAGTTTGCATGTATTCTCTAAGGAGTCACCATCATCTCTGAGTAGACAGCTATGCAGAGCTGCACATGTGGTCATAATCCTCATAACCTTCAAAAATGAATAAATAAGAGAAAGAGCCTTAAAATCATGTATAAAGTAAGCTTTATAATCTTTTCTAAAATTGCACCTATTCTTCCTGCTGTCAATGACTGTAGTACATTGTCGTCTATGTACACTTGCTTTCACCATTTTCAAGCTAGAAATCTTTATCTCACTTCAGCGTTTCACAATCCTACACACTTGTATTTCTGCTGCTATAAACCAACATCTTTCTCTTTGACAGTCTTGTTTAAAAATTCTTAGGGGAAATATTTTCTATAGCATGAAAGACAGACAAGTATTTATTTCACTGAAGAAAGATGTTGCCATTTCTAATATGCATCTTCAAAACCAATGCCCTTTGATTTCAGAGTGTTTCTATATCCCAAATACATATGCCCCACTAATATACTTTGGGGCTGTACTGTATTATCAGCACTAGGAAACTGCTGTTGACACACAGAGCTGTTATTCTAAGTAATGCAGAATCTGTAAATCTATTTTTTCTTTGCAAGACACAACATGAAACAAATTAACTTTTAAAATAAGATTTAAAAAACTGATTTTGGTATTAATATTTATATTTGTTTTAAGCAAAGGAACAGTAATTCAAAAACGTCAGAGGAGTGAAATAATTTTCATCCTTTTATATCATTACTTTAAAAATTGCTAAAAAACAATTTGAAAAATCCTTATACTGTAGGTAACACTACATACTTCACTGGTAGAAAGAAGTCAACACAGAGACTATACAGATGTGCTAGTGCCTGAATTATTTGATCAGATATGTTTATCAACAGTCTGCAATGCAATCTGCAACCATCTTTAGTGTTGCTGAATGATAAATAATACAAAAAAAAAAAAATAAAAAATCAGCAAATACTTCACATTTGGGCTGTCACAAATGGAACTGGAAAAGGCTCTGCACCTAGCAGTGGATTTGCAGAAGAATGCTTCTGGTTTTAAATATAGTGCTTAAATAGCAGTTTGCCCAGGTCTTGATCCCTGAGCACATTAAAGTACTACCTATTGCTCCACACCTGCCAGTGAATAGTGATATTACAGAAAGCCAAGAACACTTTTAAATCTAGTAAGATGCTGAGCCATATGCCCAGTTTCATTATTGACAAAACAACTGCAAAATCATGGGGCAGAACAGGATCTCCATTTTATCCACATAATTTTTTTGATGCAATAGAGAAAATAAAAAAATCTCCATACATTTCAGACACCACCAATCATTTCTAATCCACTACCAATGATGCTAAAACCACCTAGGTACTGTAAAGTGAAAGAAATCCTTATCACAGGGAATCTACCTCTGTTTCTTCCATGCTGAACATCTCACAGCATTTTAATTTTGACTTTACTCCTCACAGCTAGGTCATTCAGTACAGTGCCAAGTGAAACCCTTTCTGATTCTGAAGATGATGCATACAAATATAAAAAGACTTTTCTGCTTGGATGTTAGGCTTGTTCAATTATTATTTTACCTAGATATCTATAAATTATAAAGTCTTTACACAGAGAAAATTATGCCGTAGTTTCAGTGAGTATTCCCAAACAAAAACTAAATCCTTAAAAAGAGAAAATATCGAATATAAATGTTTTTAATGTTAATCACAATATTAATAGGTTCATGCAATATTAATTTTTAGTACTATAAAGTCCTAACAATAAAATAAGGTTCAGATAACTGTAAAGCACTTCAGGAAGCTTTGGGGTTTTTTTAGCCTGTGAAGCATTGTCTTATCAATATTGCAACCCTTTGCCACTAAGGAATAGCAGCAGTTCAGGTTAATTAGTCTCTAATTACAGGCTATCACTATTGCTTATGTCTTACAATTGTTTGTTCCATCACCCTGAAGTTGGGTACTATATAATTTGGAAATAGTCTGAAGGATGAACGACAGGGAATATCTTTGTACAATATCACAACTATTAAATTCCTATGGCTTTAGTTAATTGAATGTATTAACACTTTAAAGAAAAAAATATTTATTAACTTTTTAATATTTGGACAGAAATAGCACTCCGTTATTTAAAACCATGGATGCTTATTTTTCTGAGCTTCTCAAATTAAGGCTACGTGTCCAAAGCACAAGTACATCTAGATAAATGCCAGCCCTGCCTCGGACTCTGACTGCATATACAATTACATGCCTTTTTATAACCTAGCTGTCTGTGAATCTGCATATGTGCAAATAGAGTTCAGAGGGTTGGGGTGAGCTTGTGGCACAAAAAAATTCCAATGTCTGTCTACCATTTCATTTCTGCAACACACATTAACCAAATTTCTTGGTCTTGTATCTATGAATTAAACAATTTCCATACAGGATATATGAGGAAGAGAGGGCAGCTAGGCCATTTTTATCTCCTTCACTCCAGAGAACAGCTGTTTCCTCCTCTCTGTCTACAGTTGTATCTATCAGTATAAAATTGCAGGGTAAAGAATGAGACAAAGCTGAAGCTCTCCTTTATATTTCTGGTTCCATAATATTCACGTCTAATCATAGACGGGGGATTCCTATGGCCCAAATGCATATTCTTAAACCTATAAAATCCTTCCACTTCATGACAACCAAGGGAAAAATGGAGTCAGATACAGACTGCATTTGCTCCATAATTAATGAACTTTCTTTACTTTCCTAAAGTGAAAGTCAATTTCCTTGGAATGTAAGAACACTGCTTATGTTTTACAGTATTAGTTTTAGGACTCGCATTCAAAGCACCCTGAGTTATTGTTTTTTGTGGGATTTCATGATGAAATTAAACAACCTGGAATTTATATTGACATGGCTAAGTGAGCCTACCAAATTTTGATGGATTTGTATTTGTATAACAGAGATCTGATTCTGTGGGCTTTCTCTTGTGCTCATAAACTTAAAAATCAAAGAATGATTGAAGTGGAAAGGCACTTTAGGAAGTTATCTGGTCCATCGACCCTGCCTACCATAAGTTCAACTAAAGTAGGTTTCTTAGCTTCATGCCCAGTCAGGTTTTCCATATCTTTCAAAGTAAACAGTATTTTATACGTATTTAAACAGAATTCCCTGTGTTTCGATTTGTTCTTCTTGCCTGTCATCCTTCTGACGGATACAGCTGGCCATGCTATGTGAAGACACCATGAGAGTAATCAAGTAAAAAATCCCATTTTAGGCTAAAATGGCTGAGAAGAATACTGATAGACTAAGTACACTAATTACATTTCCTGGAGAACATCTTCCTAAAGAGAATATGACCAAGGGATCTATTCAAATATACAGTTTTACTGTGCTTCTGTCCCAAGAGAATCACATACAAGTCACTCCACATTTTGATTACATTCTTTTATTACCGGAAGCTTATTATTATAAGCAGGATAAGGACTAAAACAAAATTAAGTAAAATTTCATAAGCCTAAATATAACTCCTATTTCAATTGTTAGGAATAACTCTAAAGGGAATTTGACATGCTATAGTCTTCTGACTGAGAACAGAGGTATCAACAATATCAAAGACAGTGAGCTGCAATGGGAATTGTTTCCCAATTAATAATTTATCTTCTCTTACTTGTTTTCATTGATAGACAGCAGTTACAGCATTTATGGTCAAATTTACTTTTCATTCTGTACAATTTCTTCAGCATCAGTGCACTTATCCTAAATTTACTGCAACATAGGCAAAATAAAATCAGGCACTTAATTACTGGTGTATCAAGGTTTCTAGTTTATTTCAATTATGAAACTAACTATGAATTAATTCTGAAGTTGCATGCTTTAACAACAGATGACATACACTTTGGTCTCAGTTTTCTCATGCACTAGCTTCACACTTGGAGCAACTGAAGAAGTAATAAGACAAAAAATTAACTGTCCCTATCTGTCCTTTTCTCCAAAAATTTATGGGCTTCCCAGCTGACTGAAGACACAGATCTGATGAAGCACTCAATATGTTCCTATAACCTCTGTTTTCCCTGGCAGTAAAAACTTCATGCCAGTCTCTGTCAGGAGAAATCCTCAGCTGTTCCCTTAGGGCAGAATTCCACATACTTCTTGTTGAGGTTTAACCGAGTACAAGATTAGCATCTGTTATATTCCATGAAATATCATACAAAATTTTTATTATTAAAAAAATCTAAATCTTTCAAAAACGTTTCAATCTCAAATGCAAGTCCATCTGTACTTGCAGTCTGTACAGACCAAAAGAAACACAAACAGTGCTAGTATCTAAGGGCCTTAATTAAATCTTGATGAAAAATCAGACTGTGAGCAGCAGTTCACAAAATTCTGACTTTCCTCTCTGTACGTGGCTGAGAGTTTATCCGTAGGGCACGTCTGGCTGTTCTTAAGGGCTTCTGCTGCCACACGTGTATGTGTGTTTAAACCTGACGGATGACACACTTTCCCGCTGTGGTTTACATTATTATAGCAGCGCCCACTAGTGACCTCAGAGTGAAGCACCTGTCTGCTTTGCCATCTGAATCCACTTGGATCTGTGGCTTCAAGTAAGTAAAACTCAAATACAGCAAAGGGAATTTTTTTTTTTTTAATTATTCTTTTCTACATCATGGGAAAAAAAAAAAAAAAAAACAAAACAAAACGAACCCAAACATACAGAAGTAAAAACCCTTTCATTCAGATGTCTTCTTTGTTACAATTTTGTAAGTTTACAGCCTTCTTGTTTATAGTCTCTGAATGTCCAGGAAGAGATAATAAAGATAATAAAGAGATAATATCAGATTACTGAATCATAGAGGAGTGCTGTGATACAGTGAGAACTCACGGTCCAATTCAGCAAAGCACTTAGGGATATATTCACTGCTTATCAGATGAAGAATACTATTGGTCAAATATCTGTAAAGACTTATTTAAAGTTTAAGTTTGTCCTTAAAGGATTTTCAGGATCAGAACAATCACAAAAACTAACATACTTAAAATCCATTCAATTATAATGACAAAACTTACTTATATGCTACGTTTGTATAATGTACAGCCGTACATATGCTGATTAAATGTTTTCCAAACATTCATTTACAGTATAAACCACAACTAATTTAAATCCATCAGATATGAGATAATATATGTTGATAGGGGTCATATCAGTATATCCCAAGGAATTAATGTAGGTTTTGTCATCAGAGAATGCAAAACCTTATCAAGCAATAACTGAATTACTGGTCTAGAGTCAGTCATGTCACTTATCTCACAGTGAAGATCTTTCAGTAGCAAAACGTGGAACAGTCTTAGAAAAACAGTTACATAAGGAGGGAGACCTCTCAGCTCATCTCCATTGGGACCAACGTTAGGGAAAAGTGTATAGTCAAGATGCTAAGCCTTGCTGAGTTCTGCTAGCTATTGGCAACGAAAGCTTTAAGCATTGGGTTCAAGCTGTTCTGGCAATCCCAATGCTCAGGGGAGGCTCACTGTGTGGAAGGTCCCCCATGCCCATTCCTCAGTAAATTCATTTTGGTCAAACAAAACCTGACACACTCAAGAGGTCTTTGTTTGAAAACTGTGAAATATGAGCCCCTGTTCTGAGTTTTCTAATGCTGTTTAATTTTTCTGTTCACTTAAAAAAAAAAAAAAAAGACCACACACACACAATAATAATAATAATAATAATTAAAAAAAAAAAAAAAACAAAAAGCATTTGTCATTGCATTATCTGCTCTCTGAATTCCAGTGGGCATTAGATCAAGCTCTTTGATAAAGAAAACAGCCTTATACAATAGGAGAGACTATGAAGCAGTTTTCTGTCATTCCACTTAGCAATAGAAAAAGTATTAATCAGGAAGGAAGAATTTTCACTGATTGGTCAGAACAGCCACTGAGAAGAAGAGACTAGCATGCTGATCTCATATCTTCATAGTTAATAAACAGAGAATGCTATAATTATCAACAGGATCCTTAGCAATACCAGGAAGTTCTTCCCTGTGTTATGTCCACACACACGTACTTTCTGGTTGATGAAACCATTTTGGTGTTAGTACATAGGTGTTTAAACTCCCAGGAAATTTGCAATTATCTCTGCAATTCCGCCAAATGCACGACTTACTGGTGTTGTTACCAAAAAACAGTTATACCACATGACGCAGAAACTAATAGCTCAGATGTGTTTTCATCTGTAATCCTAGACATTTTATTAATTAATAAAACTGTAGGGACTGGAGGAGTTGATCAAGAATAAAATAATATTCTAAGAATAAAATAAAACAATAGCAGTTCCAAAAAACATTTTTCAGCAAGTCGCAACAAGAGTGGTTATGATGGCATTCCAGCACTGTCACTGTGCCAAAAACACCACAGCTATGTCGGAAATAAAATTACAAAAAAAAAAAAAAAAAAAAGAAAAAAAATAGAGACACCCTAAAAAATGCTCTCTGAACATTTGAAATAATTATTAACACTGTGATTGTGTAACATAAAAATTAGCATATAGTCAAGGTATTTGAGAATTCACAAAACATTAGTATGTGATAGAAATGTTTAGTAATACAGTAAAAACAAACAAACCAACCCAAAAACAACCCAAAATTTAAAAACAAGTCATAGGAAATTTAAAGTGCCTGGCAATAAACTCCTCTATACGTCTTTCCCTTTCAGGATTTAGAGTGGTGTATTTGCAAGATGTTCCTCCGCCACTTTCGAGATGACCCCCTACTTTGCCCTCCAGGCTGGAAGAAAGAAACGTCCTAGCTCCCACGGCACCGAGCCACCCCCTCCTCACCACCGGAAATTGCCTCTCAGAAGAGGGACCGAATGGCCGTGGGGCTGCCTGGGTGGCGGAGCCTCCCGGTGCGGGACAGCGCTGCCTGCGGGCACTGGGCAGCTGCAAGGACGCGGACGGGGAGCGGGCAGCGGGCAGCGGGCGCTGTCCCTGGTGCTGAGCACCGCCCGCCGCCGGCTTTCGCCTCCGGGCAAGCCTACGAAAGGGGAAGGCAAAAAAGCAACCAACCTGAAAATCAACCAGTGGTAAAAATTGCCATGGTGGTCACATTTGGCATGCAGAAGCACGTTTTTACAAGTGAATTAAATGAATAGAGCTGGGTCTTAGAGGAAACTATTGGGCAGGGTTAACTCCCAGCGTAGCTACCTGCGCTGCCACAACTAAGTGGCTGTGCATACAGACGTATATGTGTGCAAGCGCACTGGTTCTGAGGTCTCTGTCTCCCTGCTCAGCTAGTGGTATTGCCGTCCCTCTCAATCCATAATGAATCATTTTTGCACGTGGAGACATTAGCTTTGATTATTAAATAAGGAACAGACGGGGCTCGCCAAGCAGAGCCGAGTGATTTGTCCCAAGGTCACACAGAAAAGTCTATGGCTGAGCTAAGCCTGGATGTCCCTGGAAAACAAATGCATCTCTGTTTCCATATACCTCCCTGCCAAGACAAATCCCCACTTGTGAACCAAAAGGCTATATCACACACATCATCAAGCCCAGGTATCATAGTACCCTGGCCCCCTGCACCCCACAAATATCCTTCTCCTGGGCAAGGATCAGTGCCTGTTTCCCTCCATTACCTCGACCCCCTGCTGCCCCAGCAATCCTTAGAGAGGTACCACACCAGTTGGCTTGATGGTCCCCCAGGAGTTGTTCTGGTCCTCCAGCAACCAGGGCACTGTGCAAAAGCAAGAGGAAAGGGGGAGAGAGGGAGGAAGAGCCCCTCCTGCATCCACAGGATTTCTGTCCACGATCCAGGGCACATAAATGTGGTCTCCCCCCCCGCGCCCCACCCCCCCCCCCAGCATTACCTTGTCCGTGGCAGCAAATGTTTCTTCCCACAGTGGCGGCAAAGTGGTCCTTTTAGTGACAGTAATCAAGACAGGTAGGGGTAGGCATCTCCTATTTTCAGCCACGGCAGAGATAGCACTCCTCACACCGACCTTCTGGAGCTGAATAATCCTCAAATGCCTCTGCAAAGATCACCAGCAGGTGAGCCCCACTGGGCTAGCATTGTCACTCCTCCAGCTATAGGCACATCCTGTTTTCTTCTGATCACAGGCAAATACTGAGGACTGAGTATCCTACCCCTGCGAATGCATGCACATATACACACGCTATGCAACACGCTGTTCTCTCAGCATCGCCCAAATCTCATTTGCAAGAGGCGTGAACAGTTCCTGGATTTAAGGGAGGGGGGAGGCATGAGGAGGAGGAATAAACAAACGATGAAACAACAGATGGGTCTTTGCTCTCTGCTACCACAGCCTTGGTCTTCCTAAATACTGGCTGCAGCTTGACCCACCTGCAAACACCTCCACCCTTCCTCACGGTAGCAACCTCTCTGCATTTATTAGGGGCTAACCCTGCTTTCTGCCCTGCCAGGAAATCTCTTCAGGTGCTCTGAAGGTTGCAAAGTCGCCCTAGAAACCCGACACCTCCCTCACTACTCTCTGGCAAGTAAGAAAGCGGCGATCTGTTCAGAGCAGCAACATCCGAATAAAAAAAAAAAAAAAAAAAACACAAAAAAAATCCTCCCTGTTTAAAACGGAGTCGCGGGGAAGAGTTTACCCCTGCAGTCCCGGCGAGCGTTTGTGAGTTGCCCCCGCCGAAGCTTGCTGTCCCCTGGGGTCGCGGTGCCGGGGCTCGGGCGCTCCGCTGCAGCACCTGCTGGTCCGGGCTGGGGGCGAGGGGGCTCTTCGTACGGGGGAACACCGGGCTTCAGAGCAACTTTTTAGTGCCACCAAGTGGCACAGATCCCTCCAGGAAACCAAGCAGCCTGCCAGCCCTGGGCTCTGCCTGCTGCTTTCTGGCAAGGGGAGAGAGGGGGATGCGAGAGTAGCGACCACCTCACTACAGACATACACAGAGAGCGATATCAAGCAAAAAGGATGGAACTGTTCGCCACTGGAAGGACAGGTTGCCCTCTCCAGCCCTCGCCCCTTCCCCTGGTTGCGGGCAATAGCATCGGGCACGGCGAGACGAGGACAGATGTCCCTGCCAAGGGCAGACGGAGCTGCCAGCCCTGAATGCGGGTTGTGCCCCCCTTTTCCCGTTCCCTGCTGGCTGCTCCCTTCTCATTCCCACGGCAGGTGCCACCTGCAGCCACTCCTTCCTGCCGGACTCCCTCCCCTCCGGCTCCCCGGGCTCCCTGGATCCACAGACCTCTGCAGCCAGCATCCGCTGACCATGTCTGCAGACCTACGGGCAAGCTTCTTATTTGCCTGCCTTCTGCCCACAAGCTGGGTACCCTCCGGCCCTTCTGCTCCCCCACCCTCCCATAATCCCCGCAGCAACTCTCTCCCGTGCTAACTACCTACTGCCCGCACGTCTACCTTTCCTCGGTTAACCCCTCCCTCCAGAAGCAAGCCAAAGCTTTACCTTCTCCTGCGGTATCACTGCATCCTCCCAAATCTTCCCCCCTCCCTCTCTCCCCCGTCTCACGGCTCAGCCCCACACACCCGGCTCCTGCTCCCATTCACACCCAGCCGTCCCGCTTCTCTCCCGCCGGCTGCAATGCACCGCACCTGTCCTTTCCTCTGCCCGTAGTGGGCAGGGACCCCGGACACAGGTCCGGGCACGATGGCTCTGAGCGTGGGGTGGCGGGGCGTGGGTACGCGTGGGTGGGTAGGAGGGGTCCGAGGTAGCCTAAACCCTAACAAACTCAACATCTCCTTTCACTTCTAATGCAATAACAATAAACACCAAGGAACCATCACAACACAATGCCAGACAAAGATCACCTCTTTATTTGAAGCTATTCTTAGCAAATAAATAAATTAAAATAAAATAAATAAATAATAAAGCAAAATGCCATTTAAGTAAGAGCTGATCTGGCATTTAAAAGGCTGCTGGGTCCGAGTATTTACCAGGCTGTATTTGCAGAGAAGGATTAGCTCGTGCATCCATTTTCGAGAATTAACAGCCTTTCTCTGCCTCTGCTCCACAGCTTGACACTCCCTGCTGATTTCCCCCTCTCTGGTTGCTGCTTAAAATATTATCTTTTTTTTTTTTTTTTTTTTTTTTTAAGCAACTACTGAATGACCCAAATCCCAGCTGCTACTTGATGTAGCTCCCCCGGTGTGACTGCATTGCCACATCCAACCTGCATTGTGTCCTCCTCCACACCCATGATCCCCTTTGAGTTGTTGTGGAATAGAGGAAAAGGGACAGTCTTTATATGGATCCATCCATGATCCTATTTCCCTGTGATGCCCTTATTGCTGTTTCTCTTCCACCAGACTACCAGCTTGACTGCTTCTTTCATCCCAAAGTGTGAAGGATAGAGATCCCACATGTCCTTAATAGCTGTAGAGACCGGACTTTTTTCTTTCACGTCCTCCTTCAGTTGCAGCCAGGGGTTGGCTGGGACCCCATCAGATGACACCTGCTTACACCCTTGCTTAGCTTACCTGGTTCCTTCAGTCACTGAAGCCCTGGCAGAGGCCAGTTTTTAAGCAGAGGACACTGCAAGTATGTGTACTTGTGACTGCACCTGTCTGCTCCCTCTAGACAGTTCCAAGAGCTGGTGCTTGAAGGGGTGAAGGTAGGTTATTACATGAGAGGAGAGATCCCACTAGTTACCATTCTTGACACTGACTTGGTGTGGTGATGAGTTAAGAACATCTTTCCTCTTCCTTTTCCTCTCTACACCCCTGGTCCTCAGATATTGTCTTTCCCATTAACCATGGACTGTGAAATTGCTAGAAGGCCAGGCGCCTGGAAACAGAGAAGAAGAGGGAACATATATTTGTAGAGAAAACAGAATGCAGAAAGAGGGGAGGGATGTGCCTGCATAAAGGAAAGGTGAGACCAAAAGTAAAGTGGTATTACTGTGCACAGGGGGCTCAAAGGAAGAAATGCTGGAGGAATCAGAGGAGAGAGAAGGTGCCATTGCTTTATTGGGTTGACACAGCAGCTATCTGTCTTCCCCTGGGACTGCACGTGATGATGAAGTCAGAAAGCAGCCACATCTCATTGCCACATCTCATTGACAACCAACTGGCTGGCAGGATGGTGAATGACCCACAGCAGATGAGGGAGATGATCCCCACACAAGCAGGAGACACAGAATTGTATAGCATTAATGGGTGGTGTGAAGCAGCTCCTACACACACATCCCAAGGACTCCCCTGAATCACAGTCCAGAGTCAAAGTTCACTGTGCCAGATGTTTGGAGCAGCTGGATCAAAGATTAAAGGAGGTGAACAGAATGGATGGGGGTAGCCATGGCACTTACATTACTAATACTTCTTCTTGACCCTTTAAACTGGGTCCCAACAAACATATATATATAAAAAGTTCTTTTCCTTTGCTCTCTTCCTCCCCTTTCTCCCCTCTTCCATTTCCATCATTTTACAGAACCCATAAAATTAGTCACTGTCTTCTCCACCGATGGCAGACTAGTTTTCCCCTATTTTCACCTATTATTTTGCCACTATTTTTGAAGTTAATAAAATGAAAGCTTCCTCTACATGTTTGCAACATCACTAGCAAAAAAATAAATAAACCAGTACCAGAATAAGGAGACAAAATTATTTCATTTTATAAGCCCACTATTGCTGACATTCATTACTTATGTGACAGTAACACCTATATATCCTAACACACTGGGCAAGGCTGAACATGTTCTATATTTCTGCACTCCGAGGAGCTCATGCATACAGAAAATTGCAGGGGTAAAAAGAGTATGAGTGATTCTCCAGGTATGATCTGTGCCTCTAAAGAGCAAGCTAACCATCCTAACACTTTCAGACTGAAAATAAGGAGGCTCAAGTAATACTAATTTGGATTCTCCTCAGCTCGAGAATGAATAAACCTTGTGGGACACAGCCAGCACGATCAAAGACAGAATGTGGATAAGAAGGTGATGTTGTATCGACCAAGATAATCCAGGTGCTTGCTTTTTTGCAAAGTAATCTCTAAGAAAAAAAAAAAAAGGGAAAAAAAAAGGAAAAAGAATAGATATTATGTGTTTATATTCATATATATATACACACAACAGTTTTTACTCCCTACTAGACAAGATTGAGGAGATGGAGAAAGGTGGGAAAAATCCATCCTGCTTAGAGTTCATGACTTAATTAAAATCAAGAAAATTATTATTACCTCCCAAGAAAGTATCATAATGATGTCTATCATGCAAAAGATTAAAAGGTGCAAAGTATGCTATGCAAGATAATTTAAAAGAAAACAGTAGACTGTTAGGGTATAAATAATACTTTGAGAATCCCTATCCTTAGAAGGTGTTGCTCTTCCAGCCTTGAGGAAGGCAAGGGCCTCACTTCATATGCCTATTTTGTAGAGATTAATAAATAAACTTCATATTCTCTTAAGAGCAAATACAGGAAAATTCTGTAGGGTGTAGTTGGTGTGATCTATCTGAAATATTTTGTTTAGGGTGACAAAGGAGACATTAAGATGTGTTCACTTCTCTGCATAGATTTCAAAGTGAACTTATTTCTCAGAGGGGTACCTATATTTTACCAGCGTGCTTTCAAGGAATTTCTGACTAATTTTTGATTCTTAGTTTTGCATAGGTATAAAGGAGACTCTGAAACACCCAACACTTCCAAGACTGTTCTAGTCTGTGCAAGGAATCCAACCTCTGCTCTTAGTAGCTGGGAAAAATCAGAAATCACAAACTGAACCTATCACTGAAATTTCTTCATTACTCTGTATACTCAGTCCCTGAGTAAGATCTTTACCTTAGATTTAGATTTGGAATTAGAATGTATGATTGGAAGTTCCTATAAGCTCTTGTTTGGTCTGACCCTTATGCTCACCAGCGGAAAACAGGACATGAAAGAGGAAGAAAGAATACAGAACTCTGAGAAGAATGTTTGCAAGAAGAGTATAAAAGTGGAACATGAAGTCTTACATATCAATGGAGATTTATGTGACTAAAGGGGTGCATCAGATATGGCTATAAGATTACAGAACTCCTCAGATTTACCCACAAGAAATTGTTTTAGGAGACTGAAACCACTATGCAGGGCATCTAAACAAAAAAAAAAAACTAACACAAAATGGTTGAATATACTCTAGGAAATTTTTCTATGTGTTTTCCATGTAATTCCTTCTATGCTTTTTCCAGAGAATGAATTTCATGTCTGAAGTGGCTATACTTGCCAAAATGGATAAGTAGAACTTTTGAAGCATTACAACTCTGTTTCATATTAGTAGGAGTATTCAGGGTCAGTAACTCCAACTAAAGAAGTTTGGTTTATATTTCCCCTTATGAATTAAGGTAATATTCCTGATATTCAAGGTCAATTTCACATAATTTCAATTATTATAAGCATTTTATCATCATAAAGTTAAACAAATGCATGACATTTATGATTTCTTCTTGTTTCCTTTGTTACTTCCACTTTCTTTAAGTGTGTATGCATTTTATGTCCAGCTACCTTCTCCTGTGCTATTCTAATCACTGTTTTCCATCAAAGAATTCCAGCACGCTCATCAAGAAACTTGAAACTGATGTGTGAGGTTCTTAATTAAATGCCATCAGCATGCACACATTGAAAGGGGATCTTAAGGTATAGACATGTCTCTCTCCTGAAGTGCAAAGAAATACACAACTCTAAAAAAAAATAAAAAATAAAAAATAAAAAAATTCAATAACATAAGGTTCTCAGGAAACTCCACACCTTACAATGATGTGTTTGTCTCTGCTGAAGAAAGTGGTTTAGCATTTTCACATCATTCAAAATCTGACACTGGTGCTCCTATTTCTACTCCATGAGTTCCAATCTGAGTGGGGGAGAGCTTCTAATGAAGGCTGAAATACTGAAACCTCCAGTTATGCTGCTGTATGTTACATTGCCTTCTCTCTGCAGTAAAAAATGAGTATTGAATGAGTGAAACTGAATCAGTAGGTTCCTTTGGGGTTTTTGAACTCACCCTTGTTTACCCCAAACTGTCATCTTCAGCTGAGCAGCAGGGAGGGGATGGGAATGGGGTTGTTACATTGTGAAGTCCCCAAACCTACACAGAGGGAGGTCAGATCTGTGTCACTGTTATTGATTCATGTGAATACAAGGCAGGAAAGTTCTTGTCTCTGAAATGGATTCTTCCATTACAACTTCACTGATTTCATGCTGTTGACCACAGCTCTTTGAATGTTACTATCCAAGCAAATCCTTATCTACTGAGTGGTCAAATCCATGCTTATCCAATTTAGACACAAAGATGTCCTGAAGGACAGGGTCAAATGCCTTGCACAAGTCCACGTAGATGACAGCAGTCATTCTTCCCTCATCCACTAGTACTGTAAGCCTGTCATAAAAAGCCACCAGATTTGTCAGGCATGATTTTGCCTCAGTGAAGCCATGTTGGCTGTCGCCAATCATCTTCTTATTTTTCATGTGTCTCAGCATAAAGTCTAGGATGATCTACTCCACGATCTTGCCAGGCATGAAGGTGTGACTGACTGGTCTGTGGTTCCCAGGGTCTTTGCTTGTTCCTTTTTTGAAAATGGGGGTTGAATTTTCTTTTTGTTATTCAGTGGAAACTTCACTGGCCTGCCATAAGTTCTCAAATACAAATGTGAGGTTGTTCCTATCTGTCTAAAGAAGGCCTCATGTACTCAGTCTTCCTGGTTGGAAGCAGAGTCCTACCATAATTTCACTTGCCCCTGTGCTCCCTTTCATTCTCACCCATAAACTCTTGGTTGGCTCTTCCATTCCCAGATGGAGCTCCATGCACTACATCTGGGCATTGACCACTGCTCACAACTGCCCTTTGGCTGGAGCGCCACTCTCAGGACTATCCTGTGTGGAGAATAACAGAACAGAGTATAACCATGATGAATTCCACCTGAACAAAATTCTCTCCTCTAAATGAAAGTTGCAAAATGTCACTGCAATGCTCCATGCTAATCACCTCACTGATGAATTTCAGCTGA